>JBBPDA010000001.1:23065314-23076223 GCA_037974385.1 Arnoldichthys spilopterus | reverse complement strand
GTTATTTTTGTGACCATTTTGAGTTTTTCTTTCATTGACTGAAGGGTACCAACAATTTTGTCCATGTGTGTAGGTATAATTAAAACTGAGGGTTTTTTAAAGACAAAAATTGTCTTTTCATTACTTACAAAGAATAAGGTATCTGGAAAAGGATATAGCATACAGGAAATGCAAAGGTACACAAGCTGCTACATACAAAACATGCAAAACTTTAGAGATAGAAATATGTAAAATAAAATGTTATTTTTAACAAAAGCTGCTGTTTTATGCAGGACTGACATAATTAAGCAAAGCATTTTATCACTAGAAGTCAGCTTGATGGAAACAAGCTGCTGGCTCTCAAAAACCTAGTGTTTTATACACATTTCCATTTTATCACTAGCAATTTGTGAAGAAAATCAGTGGACGCACAGGTCAGTGGAACTAATGTTGTCACCAGATCACAGAAAGTATACTCTAGCCTAATGTCTGGAGCACAGATGAAAGCACCTGTGGTGGGACATGAACATTCTCTTTCATATCAATATTCATTTTGTCAGGCTCTATCCTCAAGCAGTACTTCAGCAACCTCTGATTTTTGTGCTGTCTTTTAAAGTGACTCCACGCTGGGACAGAATTTCATCTGCCTATCAGCAATGATGGTAACTCTAGCCTATTCATCTCATCACATAACCATCTGCTATTCAGAGAGCAAATTCATATCAATTTCACTCTTTTACAGTTTCCCCCTTCTATGACCGACGTTTCAACAAAGGGTTTTTGCTCAAACGTGGCCTGTCCTGTTAAGTGAGGTCGGCCGCTTAGCGCCTTGAAGGAGCGGTTTCTCAGCAGTGGAGCGGCGGTTCCAGTATCAGCGTTCAATTAACGTCGTCATGCCACTGCGCGAGGGGAGAGACTGGCGAGATGGACTCCTGAGGCGATGCAGAGCTGCAGCGAGTCGTGAGGGTGTGATATGGCAGGGGAAGATAAGAGCGTAACTCTACGCTGTGCCGATATACTACATTCAGCACTGATACCAAGGGCAGATACGCAGTGGGAAGGATAGAAACAAGGAAGAAGGAGGGAAACACTCTGCTGGGGCAGACATCACAGGCTGAAAAACACAGCAAGGGGGGTCCATTAAAGAGCACCAGAACTCAAGAAAAGTTTATTAATTAAATTTGTTACCAGTGTGTTTCAATTAGAGCCACAAAACCTTTTTTCTTCTTTCAAGTTATGATCAAATACTCTGAAAGTTACCATGACAAAGATGAGGCGTTTCTGGTGATATTCAAATATCAGCTGGGATTAGAGTGTATATTGTACTGTTTTTAATATAGTATGCACAGGTCATGAAGCCCTAGTTAAAATGTCTAGATCACATTCATTAGAGCATTGCTGGTCATGAACTAACACTGCCATTCATATTGCAGTGTTGTCCATGCCCTAACACACATGATCCATCTAATCAGTTCATTATCAAAACACTTGAGTTAAAGTGTATCAGAGCACAAAATACACTGTAATGTGCAGGACACTAGGTATTTCACTGCACTAGTGATATTGGGCATAAAATGTGTTGGGAATATATACAAAATACAGAAAAAGGACCTGTATTCAGTCTATGTTACACTTTTAAGATTTTTTAGATAATTATACAATACTTTCACTCACTAGCATTTAAAAAACACCATTACCACACATGGTTCAACTGCCCACACACTGACCCTGTCACCGGAATATTACAAGTGGCCAGAAGTCCTATAGACAATTGCCTTCGCTTTTTCTGGGTAAGTAGAATGGCCCTGCCACTCCTGTATCTCTCAGCACAGTGCTAGCCACTGTAGGCATGTGTGCAATATGCTGTCCAATGATGTTGCAGTAGTGCCAGCATAAAAAGATGTGGTGGCTTGTTTCATGTGACTCAGAGGAACTACATGCTAGCTTTCATTCTCCCAGTGCTGTATCGTCTGATTGAAGTGAAGTGACTTATTTGTCATTGTTAACACACTCAAACACAAAGTGCACCACAACAAAATGTGACCTCTGCATTTAACTCATTACTCATGCACATGTGCATTAGCTGGCAGCTGTGAGAATGGTCGGGACCTGAACCTGTAAACTTCTGTTTATAAGAGCAAGGTCATGGGGGAGTCCTATCTAGTGGGTAGAATTGGAGACTACTAAATTGGGCAGAACATTGGAGAAGCCCCTCTGCCCCACACCCTAAAAGGAGAAAAATCACTGTATGGTAGAAAAATGCCCTTGTTGGATGGACTATAAAGAGGAACTCAAAAAATACCTCCTTTACAAGAACTGAAAGTCCTGCTAAATCCTTGGTAGATTGACAAATCAATGGGATGAGCCAGTTATTTATCTTTGTGTTACTGAGCCCTTTTAAGTCTGCTCAGTAGTTCTCAACTTATAAGCTCAACATCAGTGCTGTACCAGGCTAGTGCGTGTGTTTTGTCATTTTAAAGTCCATTATGTGAAGAAAACTGTCAACAACTAACAGCAAAGAAAGGCCAATTACAGCATTTGTTTTCCATATGCCTTATGTATTTTAAATGGATTCTAATATGCTGCTTCTTTATGCACTGTAAGGGAATCCATTACTGAATACATACAGGTCATTGTGTTCAGTATTTAGCCCTCAATACTTTTTTAAAGTATTTAGCTGAAGTCTGAATGTATTGCAGTCATCAGTGTAACATTTCTACTAAAGAAAAAGCCAGTGCAGGGAAGCAGGGAATACACATCATTTTAATCAGTAAAGAGGCGCCTCATCCTGGATGATACAATTTCTTTTACTGTACACCACTATTGTCTATGTGCCTTTGTTCTTTTTTTCAAATTCCTACCAGCAGTCCCCGCCCCCAAAACAAAGCTAAACAAACGACTAAATCTAAACACCACAAATAACCAGAAGATCGAAAGCAAGTGCTAACTCTATAAAATCAGCTGCATTCATGGCTTTTTTTTGTCTGGATTGTTAAGATAAGATAAGATAACTTTTATTAGTCCCACAAGTGGGAAATTTGCAATGGAACCTGTACATGATATTGATAAATAAAAAAAAAAGTGCTGATTATCCAGGATGATGCCTTACTTACAGGGAATATGCAGAAATCCCCAAGTTAAATTCAGTTTATTTTCAGAACTTTTTCAAGACCTTTTTAATATATTTTAAGACCTCATTACAAATTTTTGTATCAGTAGCACACCTATAAATGACTCTGCATTGATTTTGAGATTTCAAACAGATTGAGATTGAGATTTATTTTAAAAATAATAAATTGCTTTTAATCTGTAATTCAGGTAAAAGATTTAAAGTTACCTCATTGGTCAAGCACATACAATTCAAAAACTAACTAAAAAACTATCAGACAATGTAGGCTGCATCCAAAGCTACATAGAACTGTACTGTAAGGGTGATAGAAATTAAGGATACTTTTTTGTTTCAATTATGAAATGCTATATTTTAGACTCAGACATCAATGCTAAATAAATAAATAAAAATATAAATAAATAAATAAAATCTGTGATTTCTAGATAACATGTAATTAGGGTGGGCTTAGACAGGAAAAGTGCTGTAGATACAAACACAGAAAAAAACCAAGAAAAATGTTGTGGTTGTGACTCATTTTGAGCCAAACTTTGCCAATCAGTCCAAAAAGGACATTTCTCAGCTTGTAAAGAATTAATATGTTTTACCATCCGTACATCAACAGTACATCATATTGTGTGAAGATTCAGGGAATCTGGAGAAATTCCAGCCTGTTTGGGCAAGGCTGGAAACCACTGCTGAATGTGCATGATCTTTAAGCCCTCAGTTAACACTGCATGAGAAACTGTCAGTCTACTGTGATAAATCTTAAAAGACACCCTGGAAAGCCACTGTCACTTAACACAGGCAATCACTGCATTAAGAAATGCAACATAAACCTCTGTTACACTAAAAAAATACTATAAATAATTTTTATCAGAAAAGCATCATTTTCAGGAAAAACAAAGGTTTGAGTTCTGTGAGCCAAAAACAAAATTAATCATCCAGACTTCTACTAGCAAAAGGTGCAAAAGCTGTCATATCTGTCGTGATATAGGGTTTTTTTCAGTGTCTGTGGTATGGGAGACTTGCATACAGTATGTGTGAAGCACCCCTTGACACAGAGGTGTATACTGGGATTTTAGAGAGACATATGTTGCCATCTTGGTGGTGTATATTGACAGGAAATGCACTGGTTTTGTGACATCAAGAAAGCAAAAGCATTTCTGCAACTTAATTTACCTACATGGACTTGATGGGGTGAATGTTATATTGATTACTTGCTACATTAATCTAAATGAGGACATTTTATGGCCCCTAAACAAATCTTTTTTTGTTGTTTTGAAAAAAAAATTTCAAGCATTTAAGTAGACGAAAATGTATTTGAGATAAAGATACATACATTCAGTCAGGTGTGTCCAAACTTTTGACTGTAACTGTATGAGCATCAGTCTCTAATGAAAGACAAAAATATACAAATAAAAGAAAAGGATAAAGTTGAACAAGGTAAAACAAAGTTCTTCCTCATTGTGTGATATTTGCATTGTACATTCTACAAAGGCTATTGCTAAGAAAAGCCTCTGATAACTCCACAGTACTCTCAGCTGAAGTTAAGAGGCTATTCGCAAGGGGGATCTCTTCCGCCCACACAAGCTTTCTGTGCCAACTTGCCAACTCAACTTTTCCTGCCAGCGACAAATGCACCTGTGCCTCTTTCCGTGTTATGCCCTGTTGCACAAGTCCCCGCTGGCATCCATTATCTGTGATATATTGAGAAAAATGCAGCAACTTCCAAAGAATGAGCCGCCTTTCCGGGGGCTGTGTATCTTCTGTCGAGTGTGTGAACAACATTTCCAGCATCTCCAGCCTTTCTATCAAAGACGACCCACAAATCATGACGGATCTTCAGGCTTTCTGCATAAAATATGCTCCAGTATCACAGAAAGCCCTCCTCATGTGTCCAGCGTTGCACCCTGGAAAGCTTTTATGAGCAACAGTAAAAGCTCAAATGAGCTTGGCTAACTGACTTATTCATGCATGTTGTGAGGCTTGACAAGTTTTATAGGATGTTGGCAAGAACCTCATTCAGGAAAGAACTAGGTATACAACTGCAACAATATCAAAGGTGTTACATAAGATTGACTGTCTAATTTAAAATGCTGGACGAAGTTTGATTAAGGCGATAGACAGACAGACAGACATACAGTCAGACAGACAGACAAGTATAACTACACTGTCATAAGAGTGTGACCTTTCAGACTCAAATAATGATAAAAATCATGTCCTGCACCCCCAAACTAAAATGAAGGTTTTCATTGGTTCTCCAGCTGAGTTTGACTTTCTCTCTCTTTATGTCTATAGGTGAGTGATCTGTGCAATGGATGGAGAATGTAGATTTTTTCAATGTAAGAATCCTGAACTCCATTAAATAAAGAAGTGGGTCGTCAGCCCAGCGCTGCTAAAACTGGTGTGTCAAACGCCCCCTTACCCTCGTGTTTACAGCAATAATAAAAAAATCTAAATTGAAATTGGCAATGTACTGTAAATGTATACTGTATAATGGATGGGAAATATTGTAAAATATCTCACATCTCACATCATGATTTTTAATTTTGGAGATACCTCAATATTGCAATACTTTTTCAGGTATAAAATATTTTAAAATATTATCAAAACCTGTAAATAAAATTTTAAATTCTGAAATGTACTAATCAAAGGACTGATTATGCTCTTCTTATAATGCAACATGCAACGAATTAGTTTGTCCAGCTTCTACCAAAGAATGTATGTGTGGGCAGAGCATGAATAGGTCAATTAACAAATCCATAAATCACTCAAAATGCTCATGACAAATCATCTTTAAAAAGACCTCTGAGTATCTGTATCATGTATATGTAATATCACGTGTGGCTACACTTACCAAGGGACTGCATCTTTATTACCAATCAAAGAGTAAATCAAGTCTTTGGTAAATATGAGAATACTAGGAGAATGTCACTCTCAGATTTTTTTAGCTTATTTGAGATGTTATTATGAGCTCAAGAGACGTCCTGATAGGGAATAATTGCATGCATCATAGTTTATTTGATCATTAAAAAAAAAAAAAGTCATTAAAATCCCAGAATTTCTACACCATTTTAAAAACAATCACTTTAAAAATATAAACTTTATGTAAAAATGCAGACATATACACATTTGAGGAGAAAATGTAAAACAACCCTGCAAATGAACAAGGATTAATGTGTTTTACCTTCCACACAGTACGGAGCTAAGGTCATACTTATAATTTAATTTAACTATAACATAACATGAGTGTTAATAATGAGATATTAATGAAAAATAATGTGAATATGGAGAAAATAATGAGAAGAGTAATAAAGATGAAATGGTAATGCCAAGGAATGGATAGCTAAAATAATGACAGCAGTAGTTAAATAGAAAGGATAGGATAGTAGGACATTTCAGTCATTGCTGCTTGTCCTTGGAGAGTAATAATGTTGACTGCACAGTGAAAATGTCAATTAAGCATTTATACTGGCAAGGCTTGGTCCCTAGAGTCCTAACACCAATCAATTTTATTCACAGAACAAAAGCCCTTCTTTTATTGCCAACCTTGCAGTAATTTTGCACATGGTGCAAGCACCAAAGGGTTCTACCAAAACACCAGAATCCTCTGCTTACGTTCACTTTTTCCACACAAAACAATGAGAAGCAGCTGTGTCTGGACTGTGTGAAACAAACCCTAAGGAAACATAGCATTTAAATGCTCCAAGTGCTGCACATAACATTAAAATACAACATAAAGGGCATGACTCATAATCAGCATAAAAGAAATAACAGTGAAGTTACAGTGACATTAAACAGTAGCTGTGCATGAACGTCCTTCTACCATCTTTGTGGAATTTACAAAACCATTAAATATGTACATTCCTGGCATTCAAGCTTTGCAAAGTCCATTTCAACTTAACCTTTGCTACACTCAAACTTTTCTCAACTCATACTAACTTCACCCAGCAGAGTCATTATTTAGTTTCAGTACAATAAAGCCCTAACAGGAACTGAAATCAGCCCATTCTCTTTTTAAGGGTTATTTTCATCTCAGTATACCGAACTCTATGGTCTGCAATCTGTCCTTAAACTGTGGCTTGCTCAGCATTAGACAAATGATCTAGTCCAGACAAGAATTTGATTCACTTTCTTACAGATGCCTCTGCTGCTGTCTGCCATACAGTCACTGCTAAGCATTGAAGGAGAGTAGAGTCCACATCTACTGACCCAAAATAAACATGTTAAATGCAGCAATGTGGTGTAATGATCTAAGTAATGGTGTTTCCACCGCAGTGTGTAGCCACTCTGAAGTGTTTCATCAGCTTCTGTGACACTCACACTACCAACATTAGCCAAACTGTTTCGGAAGACACAAACACACTAAAGTTTGGCCAAGCAGATAATTACATAGGTCAACAAAGCTAAAGTAGACCAGTTTCTAATTCTTCGTACTTCTGCTACAAATACTTCAGGAATGCTATCCATTTATCCACATCAGGTCTTCTCACAATCAATGAAAGGAAAAAAAATCAATGCTCGCTAGTATTGGACATCCAACACCGAGGTACTGTCAGTATCGGCAGTTTCAGTATCAGCAAGATGCCTGTAGAAAACACCAATATTTAGCAGCTTTTCTTATATTGTAATGGACTTCTGACATAAATAAAACTTACTACATCCTTCCCAGTCTTAATGGAAACTGCAGTAACAATTCAATTGGCCCTGAAACATAAACCCTACATATATAGCAATGCCATAAACTTAATGTGTGATATGTTGTTGTTAGATGTTATACTGTCAAGATATTAAATATTATAGTGTCTGTCATAGTAATTACCTGTAATAAACATAATCTGTTATAAGAACCCATGGCAGCTTATCACAAAGTGGTTATGCCAGTTTTATTTTTTCCTTATTATTTTTTTTTTCAAGCTAATCATGACCAATTCCATCCACTAGCTGGGATTAGCTCATACTTTCTCTGAGTCACCTGAAGACATCAATCCCATCTTTTCAAACTGCCACTAACTCCAAGCACGCTTGGAGGAGAACACAAACTGTCTATTCTGTTACAGCAGGTACAAGATGCCGGCACTGGCTAACATAGTGCTGGGTGATAGGGGGAAAGGGCATCCACCTACAGAGCAAAGCCAAGTATTCTCCCGATTAGAGCTTTCATGTACCTGAAACTGCCAAAATGACAGCATCTTCTCACATCTTTATTATCAATACAGGACTGGAAAATTTAAGCCCATAATCATCAGGAGATAATTTGTTTTTCACAAATTTTTTTGTTCTATTACTTAACGAAACTGAATTGGGGGATAGACGCAAAAAAAATCAAAGGAAAGCAAAAACTGCTAAGAATTATAAGAAGCTCTGTCCTCATACAATATTTATGTTATTTAAGACTAAAAGTGTATTATTTATGAGTCTGTGCTATATTTGAGTTTTTTCTTTTAATGCACTGTCTAACAATTCACAGTTAACAACTAAAGCCAATGTTAGTCAGTAAAGCACTGTTTAGAACTAATCATGCAGACCATGTTACCTAAAGATATGAAGCATGTCTACTGTTGTCAGGTACATTACGTAATATATCAGCAACTAAATATATACCAGTTTATAGAGATGCACTAATCTATGCTTACTTTATATAGCACATATTCATGCATTTATGTTGTAGGTATCTCAGCTCACTAAAGAAAGTAAAGCAGTAACGCTGCCATCTGTTCTTAAGAAGCAAAAGGACCTACAAGGGGGAAAAAAAATTAACTTCATTAACTCTGTAAAGTTAGATTTCTGCAGCTCATAGAAAATGTGTATAAAATTAAATGACTGTGCAGTAAAAAGTACAGATGTAAGCCAGATGTAAGCAAGATCTGACTCCTCACAATACTTATGTAAGGTTTAGAGAGTTTCTGCTGCTTGAGTTTAGGAAATATGAGAGCTATTAAATGAGTAATGCAACATTTAACTAAAGCTATTGTTTTATCATTGCTCACGGGGTCACCGGAGCATATTACAGCGATCACAGGGTGGAAGGCGGTGAAACAACCTGGACAATTACACCTAAAGGCAGTTTAGCGTCTCCAATCCATCTAATGAATATGATATATAAAAGTGACTGTTTGTCATTGTGAACACACACCCATCACCCACTGCATTTAACCTATCCACATATGGAGCATCGGGCAGCTATCAATAGCACCTGGGAAGCAGCAGAGTGGGATGGTACCTTGCCCATGGGTACTTCAGTGCCATGGTGCGGGACTTGAACCTGCAACCCCCTGATCACATGGGCGACTCCCTAACCACTAGGCCTTGAGCCAAGATCTTGTTGCTGTGAAGGCCACTGAGCCTTCCTTCTCCTTCACGATTTTTTTTTTTTTTACCATATTACATATTTTTTTACAGGTTGACATTATTGAATAGTAGAATTTTTGGCTCCTAAAATTGAACACTTTCACACTCCCATTACACATTTTCATATTGACCCACTTGCAGTAGCGGTAGACGTAAGGCAAAGTGAGAAAACCAGAAACTGACAGTCATTCAGAACCACAGGCTTCAAATATATGGAAGTGCTGACAAATGGCAAACTTTTTTTGGACAGTGTTCCAGCGTGAATTAAAATGAACAGATGATCATGCCAGTCTGCGTAAAACCATCGGAATTGATGATGATGAACTAAACAAATGGAAGTTAATGGAAAAGTGAAGGTGACAAGTTGATTAAGGAGCAGGTGAGTGAGGTCTCTCTGGGCAATCAGTCTACAGGAGCTGACAATGCAGCTAAAACTAATGACCTTTCCTAACCCCTCACTTTCTCCTTTTCTCTCTCTCTCTCTCTCCCTCTTTATCTCATGCTCCTATAGTCTTAACATCGCATCTAACACTGCCCAGGCTCAATTAGTTAAACACACACACACACACACACACACAAATAAATACTCACAAGGCAAACAAAGCACACTCCTAAAAAATGACCTTAATCCCACTTTATCCTATTTGCACACCTCCTTATTTGGTCTTTCTTCCAGGTTCCCATAGGATGCCTAAAAACAAGACTGATTACAGAACAGAGCGAGTGGCACCAAGATGAGGTGCAGGAGGAAATACTGATTGTGGGGAAGAGATCAAAGGCAGAATCACATGCAGCACAGCAGAAGCCCATACTCAAAGAGCTGTGTGTGAGCAGAGAATAATGACAGTCTCTCAGCCTAACACACCACACACACACACACACACACACACACACACACACACACCAACAGACAGATGCCACGAGCAACACATTTTACAACTCAAATAATTAGACATACACCTTGAAATGTTGCAGCACTATTAACTGGTTAATCATATCACTAAACAGCTGATACATGGTGATTAGCTCATAATATTGACTGATGTTGATACCAGCAGTGGAAATCCTATTTTCTTCATTAGTGACTTTTAATTGCATCAAAGAATTATAATAAAATAACATAATACTTTAACTTCTGAAGAAAACCACTGAGGACAGGTAAGAAGCCTCTTCATTAAAAGAATGATGTCCAGCGCTTTACTTTACGTACTAAACACATACAGCAGAAAAAACTCATCATACATCATACTTACATTGTGTATTATTTTACTTTTTGAGCTTTTGTGTTTAAATTGAAGAAATGTAACCATTGAGAATTGGCCAAGCATAAGCAACACTTGGCAAATGATGGTCTCACCAGCCAGTAATGCACTGCTTAACTAAAACTGTTATAATAAGTCAAGTCAAGTCAAGTCAAGTTTATTTGTATAGCGCTTTTTACAACTGACGTTGTCACAAAGCAGCTTTACA
>JBBPDA010000001.1:23038404-23063186 GCA_037974385.1 Arnoldichthys spilopterus | reverse complement strand
TCTAATGTTTATCAGTACATTACAGAAAATAATTAACTTTATCACAATATGCTAATTTTTTTAGAAGGACCTGTATATAAACCTGTAACGGTTTGTTATGATTAAACGGTTTTGTAATTTTCTTAAATGAAATTGCACCTAAGTGAAGCAGGCAGTGTTGTAAATGTTAGCAGACAGAAGCCAAATGTCAGGAAAGAAAACTTGCTTTTAATTAAGCTTTATTATTTCTGTGTCTGTTTAAAATGTTTTTTAACGCACTATAAAGCACCCATCAACTGACAGACCTAAATCTATTATCAAACATTGTTTAACACACACACTTTTTTTTAACCCATGTGAATTTGAAGTCTTTACATATCTGCATTTAATCTAGTTATCAAGGGAAGTCTTACAAAAACCCATCAAACTAAAGATGATCTCAAGGGCAAAATTAGGTTTTATATCATACACCACAAAAGCAAACTTTTAGCTCTCAACTGTTGAATGACAAGAGTAATTTAATAGTTAATAAGAACAAGTTTGAAATGGAGTTTTAAAAGTATCCTCCAGACCAAGAGGTCTGTCTGCACCAAAAACAACTCAAATCTTATTTCCACTCCTTTTGTGAGGAACATTTTAGGACGTATCTGCAGATCTTGCAAATTCCTACCATTTTAAACGTCCGTACATGGCAGATCCTTCCATATGTAAGAGAAGTTGAAAGACATTTCAAAAGGCAGACATGAAGGCAAAGCACACCGTGTGTTTGAAGGTCAGAAGTGTCTCTGACCTTGGAAAGACACCCGGAGAACTCATCTTTGGAGAGTAGGGAAAAAAAATTCTCAGGGACTATGGCTGATAAGGTGACTGTGGAAGAGACCTGCACTTTCTGCAGATGCGCACCCCTCATAACAGCCCTTAATAGGATGAAATCAAAGCTTTTGTAGCTGCTGGCACCAAAGCAGATGAACAGAATGTGACTGCTAGCAAAACGGCACAAAGAAGCCAGACTTGTGCTCTGGTCAGGACAAGACCTCTCTCCTCAAAAACTCAGCCTCCATGTCTGGATGTCCACCGAATTACGCCCATGCTTCTCCTCCTTTAAGGTCAGGCCAAGCTTCCAGCCATATTTGATAATGGCAGAGGTTCAACCAACAGTGACCGACTAATGAGAGTTTAATCTTTGGCCCCATCATGAAGAATTAGTCCTGATTATATTAACGCTCTAACTGGATGGTTCATTTAGAATTAGAGCTATGGGAGGAGCAGCGTGAAATGGCATCCAGCAGAAAAGTCAAAATCAATCTCAAAGCATGGCTTGTATGATATCTAGCTGATATAAACTGAATTATGTCCTTCGATCCGTTTTAAACCGTCCCTGCTCCAGGGCCAGTGTGTTAAAGGAATATGCTTCTGCTGTTAGAACGGATCAAAGTCAATAGTGACTTTCATCACACAGTCTCATTTGCCAACAGTCTCATTCATAAACAACAGATGGACACCAATACAAAGTATGCAGCAGCCAAGCAGGTGGCAGAGCCACCAAAAAGTAATGTCTGAGAACATCTTCAAATGTTTGTTCTTTTAATGCCTAGCAAGTAGCTCTAATCTCTGATTTTGCATGTTTGAGTATTTATTTTTCATTTCTGACACCTAGCAGACTATAGAGAACGGATCATCATGGAAAACTGCCCTACATCCCTATGGACCTAAAGGACCACTGTCAGTGAACATGGTACTTCCGATTAACCTTATATCCTGACTAATGAGAGCCCAATCATCCAAATATGAGCCCAATCATGTTGAACAGGCTGTGCTCAGATATTCTGCTAATGCACCAGGCCTGAGGACAAGCCATATTGTAGAGTGCAATACTAATAATTCAGATTCAAACCAATCATTTTTTCATAGCAGCTAAGAGCACCACCCTCTGAGACAAAAAGTCAAAAACCCAAAGTGAAATGAATGGACATTTCAAAAGGATGTAGGGGTCGACTGAAAATACCACAGGCGGTCCATCGCAGTATGTACAAAAGCCAAGGATGGATTTTCAGACGAGAACATTTTTTTTCTGCCCACAATTCTGTTCAGACCACCGACAGCTATATTTCTTTGCTTGTGACCTTTCTACCTTCATGGAGTTTTTTTTTCAGTTTTTTTGCCTTTAGATTCCTAGTGAAAGTCTTGCCTGTCACGACCAGAGCATTCGGATCAAATGCCACATTGTTGACGAGGCTGAACGTGCGATATTGAGTCACCCCCAAGCTCAGTCCTCGGCTGCCCACCATCTCGAGTTGGCCATGATGACTCTAGCCTTCCTTTCTCTGTCATCTCCTCACCAGATGGAGCAATCACTTGCCCTTAGCCTGTCATCTGTCATAGTTTGACTTATGGTTTCAGTTGCTTAAGGAAAAGCAGTACTCAGTGTGGTGCAAGTTCACCCATGTGAAAGATAAGAGATGGGCTTTCTGTCAATAGTTGCCTCTTTGAGTTTCAGCTCCTATCAGTACACAAGGAAGCTTCAATAGTGCCTGAAATATGTTGCATGAGTGGCTATCTAACTGTGGAAAAGGCATTGAAAAGCCACCCTTTTGAAATATGAGGTCATTTCTTGTTTGTGTCATGGCTTACAGGCTTGTGTCGAAAAGCGCTTGTCCTAAAATGCATCTCAGCACAAGTTTGGAGGATCTCCGCTGTGAAGGACCTGCAGTGCTAATGGCATATATCACACAAGTCTGTGTTCAGCAAAACTTCCTGTTCTCATGATTCACATAGACGTGTGTCTCCTATCAAGGATAATGTGTGTAAAAATCAATGGGTGGTGCGGCAGAGTAGACTGCAGTGACAGGCCAACACACATGCAGGAGGGGCCACTCAGGACAGGAGAGCATGACAGTTGGGTAAATTGATATTGAAAAATTGCTTTGCGTGCCATAAAAATGTCAAAGCAGAAGTGAGCTGACCTTTCCAGTTCTGTATTTTTAAGGGTTTAAATTTTTCACTGTACATACATCACATCTAGTATTCAGCACCCTTTTCTGCCACAGTTAACCAAAGCTAAACACCACAAAATTTCCACCAGAAGCTCTGCCTTACAGTGGGACAACCAGTAATTAAAGTCATTCAATTACTTCACACATTTCTGCATATGAAATGTAATTAATTACTAGGAAATATCATGTTTTCATTGACAATGCTATAAAATGCTTTTACAATGCAAAAAGAACCATCAATGCTGTCTGCTTCACAACAGTTGTTGTGTCTGGACCACTGCACTGAATGCACAGCATGAGGGACAGGGGTTACTTTCACTTTTTTAGCTAAAATGAGCAAATAATTCAAAAACAACCATCTGGTAACGATAGCAGAGAGTTCATAACCCACCTCTGCCGCAGAGAGAGGGATTTTCACAAAAAGCCATTTGGAAATGGGCTACTTCAGATTTTGGTCAGTAAACAGCAAAATCATGCAACCTTCAGATTAAACTGTATGGAAGCTTCAGTTAACCTACCTTTCCTTTTGTATGATGCATGATGCTAAAAATTTGATTTTCAAATGGTTGGAACCTATGTTTCTTTAAAAGGAATAATTAAACATTTCACCCTAGTTTAAACAAATATTCTGAAGATAATAGCAACAAAAAATTAGCATATTTAAATTTCAACACATGTGAGAGTGTTATTTGAATTGAAAAGATCATTCATTTCATTACTCATTTCTGCCATAGTAGTGGAATTAATAAACTTGAATGTCTCCATGAAAGTGAGAAGGCTATAGTTAGCAATAAGCCAGTCAGATAAAAATACTGATATGAGTGAAAAATGTAAGCATTTTCTTTCTCAAAGCAGCCATGTTGATTTTATGTACTGAAAGCAACCACCACCACTTTCCAAGGAAGTGCTCCTAGTTGATAGCTGGAGCTCAGAAATTCCAGTTTAGGAGCTCTAGTTGTGTGTAGCATAACTCTATAGCAATATTCAATGCAAAGAATTAATATTAATTACAATTAAGCAAATGAAACTTTAACTTAGGCAGTTTTGACATAGCTTGAAATTTGACAGGATGTACTGATGTATGTATGATTTGTTCACTACTCCAACAAGTCTACTGTGCTAGTATGACATGTAAATAATACATTCATGAGTGGATTTAAATTCTAGATTTTTTCCATCCACAGTAATAAAACCACAAAGAATCCTGGGAGCAATGTGTCCACTTTATTCCTTTAATGCTGTCTGTTTATAAAGGTCCTTTTTAATATTTCAGCTAGGAACATGACTGTGAGTGTTATCTCTTTAAACTATCAGGCTTTATTTATAACCTTAGGGCCATACTGTACAACTCTGCTGTTCCCCATGTACCCACACTAGTGATAGATTCCACAGTGGTCCCTTTGAAGCATACAAGTGTATGAGCCATTTTAACCAAAGAGATTTTATTTTTTGATTTTTTTTTAACTACAACTCTAATGGCAAAAATATGTTTCAGACAGATTCAGGAAATATTGATATAACCCTTTTCTTTTAGACTTCAAAATGTAAATCACATCTCCAGTGGCTTCAGCAGCAACTGATTTTTGTTGTTGACCATATAAACTCTTGACAGATTTGATAGATAAAAACAGTTCAGTTACTTTTGAAATGGAGTCCAAATACAGCATTTTAGCATTTCACAGCATTTCAGTCTGCAACCATCACAATATCGACTGTGAGATCCTGGTGGGACTGGATTAATCACTGTATTAAAAACAAGTCTTAATCTCATGATATCACTAGTGTATCAAATCTTCATGCCTAAAACAGTCAAAATCATCCCTATAATGATAATTAACTTGACTTTGGAATTGCACTTCTCTGAGGCTTTTACGATGAGAAACATATAAACGACTCTCATGGCAACCATTAAAAACCTTCAGAGCCACAGAACCATGTCGAATGATACATTTTAATGGCTTTGTGCCATACAAGCACTGCAGAAACAGTTCTACCTGTATTTTGTCCCCCTAGAACCCTCTCTGGATGATCCAGTAATGAGCCATCTGTCATTGTTATTGTAATTAATCTGCTGGTATTTAGTGGATAATGAGATGCTGTCGTGTCGTCTTTTTTTCTTTTCCTTCTTTTTTGTTCTCAGAAGGTGCTCACTGGAAGCCCTTTTCGTTTGTCGGAAGTAAAGGCGAGGTGTCTGGCACATCGCTCTGCGGCCAGATGTGGCCTCTTGTTTACTTCTGAGCCTTTTTTAACCGACTGTCATTCAATGCGCTGCCATGTGGCAACCTTGTTTTAGCGCCACTGAAAAGCCACTGACAAATGTCATGCCGGGGCCGGGGGGGCCAGGACGCTGTGAACAGTGCAGTGCCTTCACTGACAAGGTATTCTCCTTCGCATCAGCGAGCAATGGCAGGATCATATGGGCATGGGACGTGTCTTAGCAGACGAATCGAGGAGGGGGCCAAATTTAGTGAGCTATTCCTGGAGGAAAGGCTTTCCTCATGAACTGGAAAATCTTTTTCAATCATAAGTGAAAATTAAATGGTGGGCCGAACAGGCAGTGCACTTGAGATGGAAATTGCACTGCCACATGCAATATCTCACAGGTATCGTCACATCTGCACAACTTTCTGTCCAGTCGTGAATTTCCCTAAAGAGGGCAAGAGAGTTTGTAAGTTTGTGACACCTGGATCATGGGACTTCTCAAGGAGAGACACAAGGGGGCTTCATTAAGGATCAATGTATGTTTATCGCCTCTCTCAATTTCAAAAGTTAACTTGAACCCCTTCGAAAATCTTCGCCTCTGCTATCTAGCATCTAGAAGCTGTAGCGAATCCAATTTGTAGGCAAATGGGGGTGAGGACGTGACAAAGCAAAATGTCAGTAAGCTTGAGATTAATGCAGTATGTTTGGGTGCAGGCTTACCCTCTTCATTTTGCACTTCTGCTCCATCAAGTGCTTTAATTATTGGCGTCATTGGCTGGACTCTCTCGAGTGATTGATTTCTTGGCCTTATTGATGGAGAAGCAGGCAACGCAGCCTCTTTTAAGCCTACGACCACAGAGAACCCAGCTATTTGAGAGGAACAAAAGTGGGAAAAATGGAAATTAATTTGAAAGAAACAGAGGGCCAGTGCAGCCATAATGAATGGAGCACTCGGAGGTGGCATGAGTGAGAGGGGCCTTGTGGGAAGGTTCTTCGTTGAGAGCTAAACGGGTGGATATGAGCAATTTATGTGGGTGGTACGGTGTTGAGAAGTGCCATGAAGGCCACGCTGACTAACTGCAGAAAGGTCTTTTGCTCATAGAAGGGCATCTCTTGGGAATCTGCGGTAAAACAAGCCCAGCATATCACTCAATCATCAGAATTAATCAAAGACATTGAAATGAGTTCCACTGGCATGTACTGCAGTGTTTACAGTAGCTCTATATCATCACTGAGAGACATAGATGAAAGTGTCTGTTGCTTCTGAATCATTATTTAATAGCATCACAGATGAGGGAACACTTACCGTTTGTGACCCAGGGTGAAGTTTATAGTAAGAGATTACTTATTTCTATGGAGCACAAGCACTCCTAACATGCCATCCAGCTTGGATAAGATATAGACATTATTTTTTGACTAAAATGTAAATATGCACCAAATTCCAGCACAGATCCAGTCACTGACAAAACGGCGTGATATGGCAGTGTATGGCAGAAGAGAACGATTAGGTTGTGGCTGTCGTCCTCTAGCCTTTATCCACAGTGAGCTTTAATCACTGACTTTCTAGGTCCTAGGTAGTTTGTATACAGACTGAATTTTTAAAATTTCAATATAGTTTGAATAGGGTGTGATAAACAATACATGTGAATGGTGTTTCCTCTTTGTTGTTTTATTATGCCCCTACGGCAAAACAGTTTCTCTCTGGGATCAATAAAGTACAAATCTGTCTGTCTGTCTGTCTGTCTGTCTGTCTGTCTGTCTGTCTGTCTAACACATTCCTAAGGAAGTATATGCAAATGACTTTTAATCCCAGTACGATCTGTAAAGCACAAATATATTTAAGGTCAAACATGTAGCACTTCTTGAAAATAAACCTGTACGTAAAAGCAACTTATTTGTCATTGTGAACAATGACACACTCAATCACACACAAATTGCACCACAATAAAATGTGACCTCTGTATTTAACCCATCACACGTGCACATGTGAAGCAGGGGTCGGCTGTGAGAAGTGCCCAGGGAGCAGTGTAGAGGTACGATACCTTACTGAAGGGTTTCTCAGTGGTACCCAGGTCAGGACTGTGAACCTGTGACCTTCTTTTCACAAGGGCCAGGTCCTAATTACTAGGCCACCACTGCCTGAACGTACAGAACATAAAACTTTTTTTACAGGTATAGTATTTCTATGTATGTACTGCATTTTTAAAGACAATCCTTAAGGTTGAAACTACTGTTGCCCTACATGTGCTTGTTGGCACCATGTCTGCATAACTGCACTTCTTGTCTTGGCTTCAGAATAAAATCTAGAAACAACATTTTTTTTTTCATTTTCATGTATTTTTTCTAACTAAAACTTTTTATGAACCTTTATATTTAAGAGTGCAGGAGCAACCCTGGTTCTTGTGTATTCGTGCACCCTGGCACATGTTAGTGCTTTCCCCACTTAAACATACAAATTTACAAACAAGAAAGCACTTGTTAAACACCAAAATATTCAGATATGGAGTGTTCAGGACTAGGGACAGCAACCTCCGTTTCATACCATCTACTACACTTCGCTTACAACTCTGTAGACTGATTTGAGTCAACAAAGCTTCAGTGGGTGATGCTAAATATTGGACAGGATATCAGAGGACCTCTCCAGACCATCATCATCATTGGACATTAGAGCTGAGGGAATGTCAAGCACCACAATCCCACAGAAAGCAGAAATCACTCTTTAAGCACAAAGCAATCAACTCTGTACCCCCTGAAGATACATAAGATCCCACCACAGAGCTCATCCTGGCTAATGAGGAACACGAGCACCATTCCCATAAACATACATATGTACACACAGATAGCATCTCAGAGATCTTGCAGCGCAAGCTCGTCCCCCAGAACACAAATCAGCCATCTGCACTGAGCCAAAGAAAATGCTTAGCCATTGTTTGCCAGAGGAAAGGGAACGTAGTCAGGCTCTCTCTGGAGATTTACGTCAGGGTCTATGTGTATTTAGCACCAGCCCTTCTAAATCTCAGCTTTGGGTAGCCACATATTGATTTCACTGACAAAATATGAGGTGAAAAATGCAGTGCACTCTTCAAAGGGCTCATAAACGGGTCTGCTGTGTTCACCTGTTTGCAGAAAGAGAGGTGGGGGTGCGAGACCGAGAGAAAAAGACAGAGAGAGAGAGAACACAAGCGAGTGCATGAGAGAGGGAGTGAACGAGAGAGAGTGCGAGCGAGAAGACTGATTCTACACACGTTAAACTGCGCTCTGAAGGCAGCTCAGGGGAGATGCTGTTCATTGTTCCTTCCGGCTGTATACACGGTAAGGTCAGTTCCATCACTCCACAAACATCACCCTCGCTCCACTCAGCCCCTGAGTGTGTGGTGTATGGTGCATCTGTGCCTTTAAGGGGTATGACCTCACATCGATTTGATTCCAATTCTTTAGGACATGATTCAATGCTTCATAAGCCAGTGCCACCACAGAAAAAGCCCCCGGTGACCTGTAAAAACTCATTTAGTCCTGAAACTTTCATTCATTAATTTACTCCATGCAAATCATAAGTCACTACTGAACACAATATATTGTGAATAATACAGTTCATGTGATTTCCATGTTGTGTTTTGTTTTCTAGATCAAATACTGTCTTGTGGTCAAATAAGAAATGGCAATCCGCAGACACAGTGAACTGTGCTTTTATGTTCTTCAATTTGAAAAAGATGAAGCTTCAACTCACACACTGATACCCACATTAGTGTTGGGAACTGTAAAAAAGTACCAAAAGAAAGCGTGTGAAAATGTTTAGTGAAAATTTTAAAAATGTATATAATACTCACCAAATTAAATTAAAAATCACCATCACCAAAACCTTTATTTTGGTACAATTTAGAATTATTATTATAAATATAATACATACTCAAATATGGAGAAAATATACAATAAAAACAGTGCATGTGGGTGTTTCTTAGTTTTTTACTTTTGAAAAAAGTAAAATAGGTTATTTATGTTCCTCAGTAAATAAGCACAACCTTCATCACAGTCTTTATAAATATTTGTAACTGATTCTAACATTCTAAAATCAGTCCAGTTCAGTCCCCACCTTTGGACTGAAGCATCATAATAAACTGATAAGTTTGGATTGCTGCACTAGAAATGAGTGCAAGATTTTTGCAATTTTATTCTCGCCAAAACATTAATGCAAATTTCATGGAATATTATTCTATGCTTATGGTACCTTAGGTAATTTCTCTCCAAAATTGATGCAGTTGAATTGTCAACTTCAGATGAATAAATCAGTCACCTCTTCACCTCTTTTTGCAGCCAACAGAAAGACTAATCTTGCCTCCCAGAAATGGATACCTATCCATGTCCTTGTGAGCAGACGGCAAGCTGAGTTGATGCCTGTTGTTGGAGATGCTGCTAATGGCAGGCCTGTATTACAATTAATCGATCCATTTGAACTTTCTGCGCCGCCATCTCTCTGACATTGTAATTACACAGCACCGACAATTAGAGTATTAATGGCAGCTAACAGAGGAGAATAATATCCTAGCGTTTACACCACCCCAAGCCGTAGCTCCTGTAATTTCATCTCTTTTTCCTTCCATTATCCACGTCACATGCATTAGCTGACTCCTTTCTCTAAAACCCTGCAACACATCAAGGCCAAGCATGTTGCATCAATGACCTTCAGCCATTTATATTCAAGTAACTTGCCCTGTATTTCTCCAACACCCAAACCATGCAAACGTATGTGCCATTTATGCATGAACCACTTATTTTTTTGGTCCATTTTGTGCTCAATACTTTTAAAAGTTTATAATTAGATAAAAAATAATTAATAAATTAGTGTTGGTATATATGATGTCATTAAGAGAGACTCAAGGTGCTTACTGACCGGTGGTCTAATCAAAACAAATTTCTGGTATGCATGTGTTGGAGGGGGAGGCTTCGGCTTTCAGTGCCCAAGCACTTGCCCTATTTCTCCTTGATGGCCATAGCTGCTTTTTCGGCTGCTTTTTTAGTTTGTTTATTCTGTGTGTCTGCCAGTGAAGTTGCTGGTAGTTTAGTAGTTTTTTATGTCATCCATTTGCCTGCCCCTCTCTCCATTTGAATGATGGACCCATTAGCCAATAGAAATTAAGTGCACAACCACCAGCTGGCTCGTGAATGTGAAAAAGCAGTATCACTCCGACCACACACACACACACATTAATTTTGTCTCTAAATCCTTCTGGCAAAAAAAACTTTGTGTCTCTACTGCCCTACAGGAAAGGCTGACACAGGAAAGGTGAGATTTAATGCCATTTCATATATTTTTTACTGCTTTTACATGACAGCAACTTTCAAAACACTAGAAAAAATTATGCAAATGTATCTACCTTAACATGATGTTTTATGTCTTCTGTGTAATTAGTGCATCATGTAACACATAAAAGGCAGAAGAAGCTTTTAAAGGTAATTCTTAAAGGGATCCAGTGTACATCTGTTTACAGTATATGGCCCTCTGGGGGAAAAAGGTGTGAATCATGAATCAAGTCTGTCCCAGCACTTTGCAAAACAAACCAATTCCTATGCTGCTTGAACCCTGCCAGCCAGGTAAAGCTTTGGCCTAACTTAAAATCCTATTAAGAATCATTAGCTTCAGATAAACCGAGATTGAGGTATTAGTACCAAACTACATTACTTTTATCACAGATACGTTTCATTAAGGAACAGAAGAGCTCATTCATTGTGAAGTATAAACTAATATTATTTTGTGTTCTGAAAATGTTTACACTGCTGTATGATGTACTGAACAGCATCAATGAAGCACAAATACCACTATGATTTTTTTTTTTTAATTCAAAGTAAAGCCATCTAAATGCCCAAATAAATATTTCCCAGTAAAAGGGTATGAATTTTTGCTGCTCTACTATGAGTTTATTGGTAAGATGCTAAGCAATGCTAAAAGAAATCTAATTACTGTGTAACTCGTGCAGACTCAGAGTTTTCTCATTATCAGACAGCTAAAGTGCATGTAAACAAGCTGAACGGATCATTGCCAAAATCTGATTTTCTGCAGTTATCGGATTATCATGTGCCTGTAATCACGCTCACTGTGTGAACAGGCTGATGTTTTTAATAGCCTTTTATACATTTACAAATGCTGCTACACTCTGTTTGCCCTCCAGAGATTGTTTTATATTTTTCTACACACACACACAGAGGTTTTGTACAGTGTCATATAAGCTTTTAGAGCCCATCAGAAAGGGCACTGTTCATTTGGTCACAAAAAGGGACAGAGGCTCTGGCCTCAACACTCCCCCTTCTGCGCATGCTAGTGAGTGCAGTAAATTGTTATAACTGTGGTCATACAGTGTTTGTTTTTTTTTGTTTTGTTTTTTTTATTATGTTTGTATAGTGGGTTGGCCTTAAAGAGGGACATGACACCAGCTCATTACAACTCATTTGGTCTCACCTAGTGAGTAACATCACCGCATAAAGCAGTGTTGTTCAGTAGCACTTCAGTAGCCAAGGACTTGTGACAAAAAGGTTCAAACTTCACAAAATCTGACAGGCTGCCACACTACCACACAATTTGGAAACATGCCTATTTTTTCCATAGGGGCACCGAAACTGACACATTTCAATGTCTAAAACACAGTTAAAGCTGCAGTTTTAAATCTTGGTGTGCCTCTTTCTAGAAACCTTCAGTTCTAGAGTAGATACACTCCTGGCCTTATTGTACTTGTGAGAGACAGACAGCTGCATTATGAGTCTAAGTGGCATTATAATTTTAATTACTGTATATTATATTAAGCAATGGTATAGAACATTAAGAATATTATATAATAATTTAGAAATACATCTGGAGAGAGTAAGTAACAGAAAGAGAGAGATAAAGGGAGAGAGAGCACGAGACACCCCATTGCTGTCTCTCTGCAAGACTTTCTCTTTTTTAGATGTTAATAATGAGTGCCCCCCACTCAACCCCGGCCCCACCCCAACAAGGTATGCCAGACACCTTACAGAGTCAGAGTTTACAGACCTCCTCTTCTGGGCCTATGCTAGAGAAATGCGAATTGTAAGCATTTCTGAAGTGAGGTTTCAGCCACTTTTCCCTTAGCAGACTAGACTTAATGCAAATAAATCATCCACAGCTGGCTGATCTCTCCAGTGGGACCGCACAAGTTAAACGCACACATCCATATAATTCTAAGTGATGTGATTAACATCGCAGACCCCGACTGTTGAACAATACTCACCACTCACAATAATGGCACTCTGGCAGAGTGCCATAACATCTCCAAAGACAAAGCAGAGCAGAGTTCCAATTTGAGCATATCATTGGCACACCAGCACATTGGGACACCGTCACATTAAGGCTCTCCTCAATCAGAAAGTGGCTGGGATTGGAGCCGCTCTGGTGTCATTGTTCGCACTTGTGAAAATAAGACACCAGCAGCAAAAATGAGTGGGATCCAATCAACGCTGATTATAGCCCAATCAGATTAATTTATACTGTCAATTTGCCAAAGCAAGACGAGCAGACGCAGGACCGTAACTACAGCCAGCCAACACTAAACACAGAGATCAACGAAGCACAATTGAAGACTGGTTTTGAAAGATTGATTTTTAATGAAGATCTCATCTATCTTCTGTACCTCATCTGATCCTGATCAGGATTAAAATCCTCCAAAGGAAATTGTAAACCAAATCAGACGACCACTCAACTTTCTGCAGGTTTTCTCATCTGCATTTAAAAGCTGCTTTAAAAAAGCAAGGTGTATACAATACTTACTACAGCTTTGCAATAAGACTACCGTTATAAAGAGCTTAAAAATGGTTTATAATAGTTAATAAATAGTTAATTATTAGATTATAAATGGCATATAAAGCATTAATAAGAATCTATAACACAAATAAAAAGGAAACTGTGATGACCTGGATAAAAATGCTTATGCTATAGAGTGTTTTTATATTCAAAGAGGTCGCAAAGTGTAAGGGTTGTAACTTGGGTGTAATTCATGAAAAGATGGCACAGCATCCTTTTACTTATATGTTGCAACTTCTGATCAGTGCTTTTTAGTGCATTTATAACCTAATTCAGAACCATGAATAAACCAATTGTTAACCATTTATAAACCCTTTATAAGAGAAGTCTTATCGTAACGTGGTACCCAATGCTTTTTATATTTTCATGTATCCAGAGGATCCACTGTATCCACCTATACAAATTCCCATAAAGAAAAGATTCACCATTTGTGAAATTCCGAGCTACATTTCATGATGATTTCATACATTTTTTCATACATCTTCTTCATAGCCTTACTAGTAAAATAAATACAGTATAGTGCCTCTATATTTTTCAGCAAGATCTCATAATAAGACAGTGGCACCAAATATTTATTCATTTAATATTGTATCATTTTTAAAATGTATAAAATATACCTTCAGTATATTTAATATATAAGTCCACAAGATGGTGCAAGACCTTGTTCATCTTTTGAATCATAGCAGAAGTTGCAAAGGAATTGCAAAAGTCACCAAGATGGATCCTATATGTAATGCACTGTCTTCAAGTCAAAGAATCACAATAAGATTGTATTGTGGCCCAAATATTGTGATAGTATTGTATCATCGCCTCAGTGTCAACTCTCATCCCTACTTACAAGATACGTGTGTGCATCTGCTCAAACAAAAGCTGTTTTGTACAGCAAATCTGTTTGGAGAAATGGACAGTTTCAAAATTAATTTTCTTTTTCTCATTCAGGCCTAGACAAAACAATCTAAGCCACATAAACAGATGAGCGCAAAGCTACACTATACACAATGTACAGGCCTGTCAGTTTAATCAAGATCCAGTCAGATGTGGGGATTTCAGAATTCGTTCAGACGTTCCTGTTTATTTGGTGCCTGTCACACTAAACAAAACAAGGCACTTGAATAAATGCTGATGACTCACAGTTGTTTCAAAGACTACAGTCTAAAGTGATTAAGCTATCACTATCCTTGATCCCGGACCAACATGTGACCCCATTCAGTTGTTCACTCTTATAAGAAGCAAATGAGTTTCTTAGTAGTTTCTGATTGTAGTTAATGAATATAAGATCTTATTGCTGCCTTCAATTTATTTGCAGATATTTCCACCTCTGTACTCTTGACTTTCAATTTAAATGCATTCTGTCACTTCCTCTCCTAAACACGTATCCTCCATATAACTGTAAGAGACTCAAGATAAGTTTTAAAGATTACAATTAGAATTGTGTGAAAGGTGATTTCCAGCTAGGAATTCTGATTTCTAATCATTTCCTTGCATGTTTTTGAGTCAGAGGCCATATTTTCTCAGATTTTGAGTACAATGGAACACAGAAAGATAAGGGGGAGGACTTCACTGACATCAAGTCATGAGTAATACTTCACAAACACCCCACACCAGCTGTTGATCATGTCATGTAGTACAGATCTCTGACCTTATGTGACCCATAGCATCATAAGAATGTCATAAATGGAAAAATTGGCATGTCCACAATTTTTCAAAAGAGAGCCGCATTCAACAGATCTTCCTTTATCAGGCTGAAGTTCCACTGAGTTGAACAGAATGAAGTAATAGGCAGATGGCCCTTCATACATGCAAAAAAACGTGGACTGGGTACTGAACACCTTCCTCTAAACCCCTGAAGTCTTTGGTGAATCTCTGGAGCTTGGGGAGCGTTTCACCAGGCCACTTGGCCTCAGGAGCTGCAGCTGTGCTGGATTTTGGAGCCATAGCTTCACTGTTGTGACTGCAAGTTACTCTGCTGGCAGCTGCCACCTGCTCACAGCCAGATGAGCAGCAGGCTGACCTTGAGCGACACTTTCACAATATGGGATCCATGCTGATAGCGGAGGGTCTAATCCCGATTTTTACCTTAAGAGATGATTAAATGCTTATGATGTACAAGATATGAAAGCTTAATCATGAGAGCAAGATGAAGGTAAGGAACAAGAGCCATATGTTAACACTGTTTAAAATGCACAGCATGTTGTTCAAGAGCTTTTTTAGAGCTTTCCATTTCAGAGAGATTTAGCTTAATTAACACACTGCATCCCAAATCGAGATAAACTGTCGTTGATTGGATTAAAGAGAGTGTCGTTGAGGCTCATTTCAATAAGTGGAATCCAGAGGTATGGGTAGCCTTCTCCTTATGCTCATCACCAGCTGATAGGCTCACGCCTTCCCCTAATCATGCGGACCAACAGGGCCCCATCTCCACTTGCTCACGGTCCCTGAATAATTACGACAGGGGTGGACCCTCTCTGCATTTCGAAGGCGCTGTTAATAACTGTTGTGTAATCAAATTAGTTGTCCTCTCCCTTTTCACCATGCCAGCGATTAGTCGACCCTAATGAGCTGGCCTGCAACGGGCTTTGATCATGAAACTCCCATCAGAGATGCGGGGAGGTGGGCTGGGCCACAAAAGAGGCTAGCTGAGGAGGTGAGGAGCAGCACTGGGAAAAGGGGGCTGTCTTAGTTTAAATTTGCCGCTAAGGCACTGACATGACCAGGGCACTGCTATTAGAACAGGCAAATTTTTGTTACAGAAACTCCACAACAGTTTTTTTTCAATTCTTAAGAAAAAATAAAAGATTTAACAGATATTTGTGGCAGTTTTAAATATATTACTATTTACAGCGCTGCTCATATCTTACTCACATTATTGTCTTTAGTTCCTTGTTTGTCAACTATGCCATGCCTGATTCCTGTGTTATTTAACAATGTGTTTATGCAGTGTTCTCCTCAGCCCCACCTTAGCCTTGCCCCTTTCTCAGCTGTGCTTTGTACCAGGTCTCCTCCTGTGTCCAGGTGTTCCTTGTCCAGCCCTGTATAAGCCCTCATGTTTCAGCCCTCATGTCTTGGTCTGGTCACTGTTGTATTTTGTTGGGACTACCTGTTCATGTTATATCCAAGACTGAGTAACTTTGCTCTGGTTCTGTTCATGAACCCATGTTTATTTTTGTTTTGCCAGTATTTGATTAGTGTTTAATGAACAGAACTGCTAATACTTCCCGATCCAAATTCTGACACTTAGAATGAGGTCCTGTATCATCTGCTTGTGTCATGGCATTCTCCACAGTTCTATGATCAAAAACATACAATTACTCGATTTTTGCTAATCATACATGACTTATTTCAATATCAGATTAGGTTGATTAATAGGCTTAAATGACTATTATATTCGTATAATGCAAATAACCACCCAGGGAAGAGCGGGCCTTCTTATTTGAAGAATGCTGCTACAGCACCGACATGACCAAGGCACTGAGATAAATGATGTCAACCTTTGGGCGGGTGAAAAAAAAAGAGCAAAGTAATTATTTCTTGACAAGAGACCCTGACATCTCAGTGCCCACATGGGTGATAAGTTCAGAGAAAGATCCAACATGCTTCTGGGCTCCTCATGAACTACCCTCTCAAGGAGCATATTTATAACCCCCCTATATCCCAACCTGACATTCATCTAGCACCTCTGGACCTGGACAGATTATCTGAACTCTGGATATGTTCTCAAATATATGTGGGTGTGTGTTTGTTTGAGTATATTTTCAGGATAAAACTGCCATGTTTTATAAGAAAATGACAGAAATAACTTTAAGGCTTTATAAAGTGGCTTTGGCACAAGTGAAATATTACTTTTTTAGTCCTTAAAGGGCAAACACTTGTCAAAGCTAACACCTCAGCATGGTTCATTATTTATGCCTTCATACTCCTGGGCGATATAGTAAAATATAGTATCCCTAAACTTTAAGAAACTGTCACAGGACATGAAATGTCACAATGTTTATTTTTGCTGCTTGATAAGTAGAAAGAGACAAAAAAAAAAAAAACAACTGTAGAGCCACATAAGGGAGAAAGAAATGATGAATACAATGATCTATATTGAACATCTCACCCAGCTCTGCACTAAATTCCGTTAACCAGGATTATTACGCTCTTGTAATGAAACACACAGCTAGTTCTTTAAGTACTGCCTATAAAAGGGCATTTCAAGCAAAAATACTATTCAATAAGCACCAGGAATTCATGTAATGTTTAAAGATCTCTTGCACCCCACGCCCCCAACCCCCACAACGAAAAAATGGCGGTAATCCACATGATAACTGTTTGCCAGCTGCTGTTAAGAAGAAATGTAGAATGGCTTATGAATGTGTTGGTTCTTTCTCATTTTGTGGGTGTTTGTGCTGGGGAAAGGGGGCTTTGATAGAGCTAGTGTGCAGGGGCTTGAGGATGTGATGATTTTGGGGGGTAAACAGTCATGCACGTGGAGGGGGGGGTTGGCAGTGGATCAAAAAAAGGAGAAATACATTAATGAAGTAAGAGCAAAAATTACAAACTATTCTATTTATTCTATATAATTTAACTACTTCATAAATATTCTAAAATCATGACCCATCCCAGGCACAGACACTATATTCTATATATTCTATATTGTGACATATTATTAATTGATTTATTACAAATGACAGACATCACCATATTACCCAGGCCTTGGCTAATTTTTAACCATCATTAACATATTTCTCTTTATTTAGGCTGAATCCCAGCTGCTTGCAAGCTGTAGTTTCTGTGATCCACATCTACAAACCTCTCATTCAAGTACAGCGTCAGCAAGGCTTTTAAAACAACACCTTCCGCAGCCTTTACTAGACAGCACACACAGAAGACCTATAGATAAATAAATGAGCAGGGAATTTAATGAATAAAGTTAGGCTTAGAGTTAGGCTTAAAACTTGCTTTTACAGGCACACACACACACACACACACACACACACAGTATGTCCATATGTGAGTAAAAGTGAGTGAGAGGGTGGCTAATGGCCGGAGGGTGAATGAATAGAATCTGCAGGTGTCAGAATGAGTGAGCTAGCCCATCAGGTGTGGGTATGTATGTGTGTGAGTGCGTGTCACTCAGCGCCACGGTCATGCTGATGGCGAACAGGCAGCATATGCCACTCTCATCAGTGCCTGACTCCTGCCATCACTATTAGTCATCACACCTGCACCTGCACACGAGGGCTCGAAAGTGGACCAGCAGTGGGCAGCATCCAGTGTGTCTGAGGCTTTCACATGATTGCAGCATGCCGAGTGTCATCTGAGTGTCATCATTTAAAAAGAAAATACAACACCTGCTCCATTGACACTACACCCAAGAACCTCCTCTACACAGAGTCGGAAACGACTGGCTGATTCATGCAAGATTGCATGCAGCATGATGCTGATCATTTCAACTTTGATCAAAAACTCATTTTTGATCCAAAAATTATTGATATTTGATACTATTTCGATTTCAGTACAAAAAACTGATGGTATTGATTTCTTTTTTGAATATTCATATCCAAGTAAACATAAGATTTCTCTTCTGTGTGTTTTGAACAGTTACCAAATCAGTAGCTATATGAGATTTTATGATACATTCATTCATTCATTTTCTAAACCACTTCTTCTATTACGAGTGCAGCCAGTCCCAGCTGACTACAGGCCCAAGGCTGGGTACACCCAGGACAGGAGGCCAACCCATCGCAGGGCAACATACAGACAGACAACCAGTCACACACACTCACACCTACCAGAAATTTAGAGGATCCAATCAACCTACTGCAGCCTTTGGACAGTGGAAGGAATCCACCCAAAGGAAACCCACACAAGCACGGGGAGAGCTTGCAAACTCCACATAGAAGGGCACCCGAGGCTGACTCTGGGACTGAACCCAGGACTCCCTTGCTGTGAGGCAACAACACTAACCCCTGCACCACCGTGCCGCCCTTTTTTGGCATATTATAAAAAGAAAAATATGCATATAGCAGTAAAAGTAGCTTTGATGCAGGATTAATCATTTCAACAAATTACCACTTATCACCACTTTTCTCCCTGAATACAGAGGTTTTTTCTGACTACCATCTATTATTTTAAAATTTCTTTCATAGGTGTGACAGCTTTGATGGTATCACTATAAATAAATAACATCCTCACATTGACTTGACACCAAATGCTGTATTATAAAACACGTTAAACAAATTAAGTATGTGTTGGTAAGTGTCTGCAATCTAGTGTAAGGCTTGTGTTCACATAAACAGATCAGAGACAGAGCAGAATGAGAGAAAAACAGAATCCACAACCTATATAACCAGAATTGTTATTTTATTTACGTATTTTTTTTCTGGATTTACAGATACTGCTATTACCTGGTTTTAGTCATATCTCACCAACAGAACAGAGTACATGTGCTTTAGAAATTCAAGGTCTCCGACACACACTGCAGCCTGTGGAGTCCCTCAAGGATCAGCCCTTGGCCCCATCCTGTTCACTTTGTACATGCTTCCCCTTGGTTATATCATTAGTTGCTATGGGACCTCATTCCACTGCTACGCTGATGAACCACAACTTTACATGAAAACTGACACATATTGCACTGCAGTCTCCTCATCATCATTATCATCATCCTTTTTATCACTACTCACTAAATGTCTGGAGGAGATAAATAGGCAAGCATGAGGCACTTTGACATTTTTGATAGTAGGTTTGAAACAGTAAAAGCTATACGAAATGAGACAAGAATGACGAACAGACCTGCAGATGATTCCAAAATGACTAGAATATCTGTACTACTACTAATAATTGCTCATATTTGAAAAGCAGGGACCAAATCTTAAAGTAGATTACTTAAGGAATTATAGACATTGATATTTACATTATATAATTGTTTAGTTGTTCTGAATAACTGATTAACTAAAATTTGATTAGAAAAGATCTCCTGGTGTTGAGTATATAACATTTCAGTCCACATTGTTTAAGTTGCAGAGTTGAGCAATACTTCAACATTGCAAACGTGTTAACATATTCCACAAAGTGACATACAATACATTCAGACTAATTTCGACAATAAAACTCTGCTGTTTTAGTGTTGACATCATCTCCACTGTTCCTCGCTCTTGCGGGTTGGCAGCTTTTATGTAATTCTCCTGTTAATGTTTTATGAAACATTCTCTTATCATTTGAATGAAATTCTCGTTTTTTCCTCCCCTTGTCACCTGCTTCAGTCAACTCTGGTTCCAACAGTCCCCCAAGCAGGACCCCAACCTGTCTCATTAATTCAGCAAAAGTGGGACACTTTTTGGTAAACGCTTTTGATGGCCCTCAAAAAGAGATAACTCGTGTCTTATGAATTGTCAAAAACCTCCTAAATGTAAATGATGAATGAACTGAATGTATGGAATATAGTTTTTATTCTGTTGAGGGTTTTTTTTTGTATTGTTTTTGTTCAACTGTCTTGATGAACAGACCAATAAAAATGGTCCAAAGTGACAAACATTTTTACAGTTTTATGAGATGTAAAAAATGCTTTTGCCTTTTCCTGTAAATTTAGCATTGTGAAGGTACATGTTGTGCGTTGATTTTCAGACAGTTAAGGTCCTTAGTGTCATATCTAAATACATATAACACCTGGATTTCACTACATGCTAACCCTGTTATTATTGAATAAAACATTTTTTATTTATATATTTTAGACGGTTCAAAACATCTGAACTGTAGTATACATGCACAACCCACAATCACACAAACACGCTCACACAAACTCAAATGCCCACAGAGAACTCCTCTGAGCATATCTACGGCACTGTGCAGGTGTTAGTGTATAATTTATGCACTAAACCTCTAACCTCCGCTACCCTCCTTTATTCTGAGATGCCTCGTCCAATTCATGTTTTACCACATGCACAGCAGCGGGGATGAATACCACCATTTCTAAAGTAATTACCATCACAGGGAAACTATTAAACATGATTAAAGAGCAAAGCAGAGGGTTATACTACAGCCTGAAAAATACAACACTGAGATTTGCTGCTGAAACACTTCTCCTCAAAGGACAGATACAAAACATGTGGCCTGGAATTTAATGCTCATTATAAATGTCCAAGCTCATGAATGATCTTACGCCCTGTGGAACTGTCATAAACAAGAGTCTGTGGGTTTATTATATGAAAAAAAAGTATTTTTCGAGTACAGTAAGGCCATTAATGTGCATTGTTTTGGCTGTGAAACTGACTGGCTGCTGGCCTCATTCACTTTTAGCGTGAACCAATGCTGCCAGAAGCCAAGGGTTCCCACAGCCGTTCATTAACATGGGCCCTCGTAACCCGGCCCTGCTATATTATTCATCACAAGATCTGCAAACAGCTCATGTCTGCTTTAAAAGAACAAATATGCCAAACATGACAGTTTCTTAAATGTGTATTTAAAAGAACTGAATGTAATTTAATTTTTACCAATAGTTGCAAAAATTCGAAGAAGCCAAATGGCATACGTAATCAATCTCACATATATGTGCTGATAGCAGAGCAATCTGATAAAACAGACTCAAAGAGCTGACTCTGGAGGACAAGATATGTATGATCAAAGGCGATCTATACACTGCTTAACCAGACTTGATTAAAGTAGCTTTGGGCAAGGGGGGAGCTGGAAGACACATGAAGGCAAGAACTTGCATTTGTGCAAGACTAGAAGAGCAGTGTCAGATGAAGGCCTGCTCTGAGCACCTTTGTGTTCCGGCAGCATGGCTGCTGCTCCCAATTAACGCCTTGTCATATTTCCCCGTCTGTGCAGAGATGGACGCATCCCTGGAGGATGGGGGGGTCTACATAAAGATGGCTGCCTAATCCGTCTCACCACACTCCTCTCCTACAGCAAAGCCGTTCTGCTTAGCCTTCCTGGATATCTCAAAAGCCACAGATTAGTCAGATTGAATGGTTGCCATACAGGGCTTTGCAATAGCACAGACTACACAGGGCCACTAAAGCAGCCCCACGGCAATTAAAGCCCACAGGTAATTGGAGGCAATCTAAGCTGCTCTTCAGGAACAGAGCTATAATTGGCGAGTGAGTTAAAATGTACACTATTTCCTACTTATCCCATAGATAGTCAATCAGCCAAGACATCTTCAGTTTTCAAATGGTCTTTTTTTTTGTTTAGAATTGCAGCATGTGCTAACATACAGAACACAGTATGACATACTGTGAGTTAGAAAAATGCACTAAACTTCACAGGCTGTCCTTTCAGTCAACACCAGGGTTGGTATTTACAAAGCATTCATAAATTAGAGCACTAACTCATTGTCAGGTCTGTGATACAACAATAACAAAGACTTGTGTTTTTATGGAGAACATACAGACTGGAAGAATTGGATTATCAACTAAATCTGGGATATGAGAAAAATTGTGGATGTTTGATTTTTCGCTGTCGCCTTACAGTGAGAAGGTCCTGGGTTTGATTCCCGGGTCGGTCAAGGGTGCCTTTCTGTGCGGAGTTTGCAAGCTCTCCCCGTGTTCACGTAGGTTTCCTCCGGCTGCTCCAGTTTCCTCCCACTGTCCAAAGGCTGCAATAGGTTGAGTGGATGCTCTAAATTACCTGTAGGTGTGAATGTGTGTATGAATGGGTGCGATGGGATGGCCTCCTGTCCTGGGTGTACCCCACCTTAGGCCCGCAGTCAGCTGGGACTGGCTCCAGCTTCCCCCGGAAACAGAAGAAGCGGTTTAGAAAATGGATGGATGGATGTGTGATTTTTCTCCAAACTATTCTTTTAACACTGTCAGAGTATGGCGACTTTAGCAACCTAAAACCATCCTAAAGTAAATGTACTGTGTAATAAAGTCATTTGAAACCTTATAATCCATTTTAACATTCACTCACTCACTCATTCATTAATTTTATGTAAAATATCTGCATAACATGTGAACATTTCATGATGAATGGACCAACATTTAAACTCTATTCCTCTCCTTTTGGGACCAATTTGGTCTAATGTAAAATACTTAATCTCAAAAAATTTTGGGTTAGAGAAGGAGTCCTGGTGTTCTCACTAACAGAACAGGATGAAATTAAACCCAAAAAGCCACTGGGAACTCAAAATGTTCCTCACAAAACAGCAAACAGATAGATGCAGTTCAGTTTGCTGAGGAGAAATTCTTTCATCTTAATTAAGTTTTCTCTTTACAAAGTATTATCATCTGATTATTATAAAAAAAAATAAAAGCGAGATGAGCCTCTGTAAGGCCATCAGCATTTTACTTAACTACATGTCCTAGTTATTATCCACCTCCAACTCTGCAACACTGCTTGGAGAGTGTGGGGTCTCTTGGCAGAAGAACAGTATTAATAAGGTTAAAATGATTACTGAAAGTGCTTTTGGAAACAATTCAGTTGCTAGAGGGTGTAAATAAATTTGTCTTGCCCTCACTCAGACCAAGCTAGTAGCCTACTGCCAATGCTTATGCTGTCAGACACCTTTCAGAGTGCGATGATACAGACATTACTCACATGTCTCATTTTATGTGTGATGGCCTTTTATTAAAGCGAGAGACAAGGGGAGAGAAACAGCAGTCCTGTTTGCCTCCCTCATTAATGAGGCTTGAGTAACTTCTTGCAATACCCATTAGACAGGTTGTAACATCAGTTGACTTCAGGAAATATTTTCTTTTTCCATTTTAACTGTCCAATTAATATTGTTCGCAAAGCAAATCCAGTAATGCTCAGAACTATACTTCCACTTATGAAGCGATCAAACATCAATATCTGCACACCAGCAAGCAGGTTCAGAAGCAGAGCTTTAGCCTGCAGCTAGAGGAAAACATGCACAGACAGCAGGCAAGTGGGGGTTTTCAGGGGAGAATTCATCAGAGACTAGGTCTGAGGCTTCATCTCTGGAGAATGGAGCTGATGGCTGACCATTAGGCACAGTGGGGATTTTGCCCTCAGAAAAGGGGCTAAACGATAGCAAACATACCATTTCTCTCTGAGAAGGAAACATCAGAGAGAACCTAAACTCAAAAAAACGTTTATTTTATAAACAGAGTGCTATATATACAACCATAACAACTTCATAGCCCTGTCCCATGCTTAAGAGGTTCTTTCCATGTGTGCTATTCTAATTATTCTACACTTCCAGGTTTTGACAATTCTATTTGTGGTGGTAGGTTATAAGGGGGTGTGGGTAATAGCTGGGTGGTGTGAAAAAGCTGCTATGTACAACATGCTAACGTGATAACCTACATGTACAGTTAACCTGGGAGGGTGGGAAAGGGGGAGATTTGACCAAATACTTTGTTGTGGGCTTTTGGTGGTGGTAGTTTAAGACCATGAGATTCCTGCAATCAGTTTGATAATGAATAGACATGAGGTAACAAGCTAAGACCACCATGGTTCTTATAGTGTCTATTGCATAACCTATTATATTTTTACACTGTAATCTTAAAGTAAGCAATGATGGTTGAATTAACTGCACTGTGTTGCTGTGGCTAACTGACAGGCAGGTCAAACGTGTCAGCTTGACCAACAACAACAACAACAACAACAACAACAACAACAACAACAACAACTGATCTATTCCAACAGTTTGACTTTTAAAATAAAAATTTACACTCTAAATAAAGGTATTTTGAGTGTTGGAAAAAAAACTGGGGGTTGTGGTAAACTCCCTACGGATGGCGAGAGCCACAAACAAGTCTTCAGTTCTCATACTGCTAGACTTGTCTGCAGCATTCGACACGGTCAATCACAGACTGCTTCTCTCCACCCTCTCCAGCCTCGGCATCACTGGAAAG
>JBBPDA010000001.1:23021971-23038304 GCA_037974385.1 Arnoldichthys spilopterus | reverse complement strand
GCCTCTGTCCTGGAAGTCGCTTTGGATAAAAGCGTCAGCCAAATGATTAAATGTAAATGTAAATGTAAATGTATTTTGACAAAATGTGGTTACAGAATTTAGCAGAAACAGTGCTTTTTTTTAAATTTTTAAATTCCTCTTGCGAGTCCTCTTGCGGAATTTGCTACACACTCTGTGCTGATTTTAAAATAGTTCAAACTCAAAGATGATTGATGTTTCTTTCAAGCTTTTAATTCTTCCTTCATAATTTAATGAGTATTCCCTTTATATATTTTTTTTTAGTTTTTACGCTTATGCCATCTATGTGGGTTTATGTACAAAAAACATAATTTCATCATTTGTTTTTACTTGACCATTTTCCAATACCTCTATATCCTTTAGAAATCAACAGGCTGTTTTAGTTACTATGCCTTTTAGACTTAATGTCTAAATGTTAATGACCTGCAATTATTATGACTGGCTGCCCTGTATTAAGCCTTGTTCGAAAAGCACTCCTACAAAGGGTGTAGCCTGATGCTCCTTTTACAGGGAAACACACCCCTTTAGTCAAACTGAGATGCAAAACATGCTACAACATGGTTTCCTAAGTAGGTGACATTTACCAAAAAATAACACTGGTCCATGGATATTAACATGTGACCAGGAATCACTTTTCTGACATTTATTGGTACCTGATTTTGATGCTGGTAGGCATACAAACAATACATTTCAGGATTCCTGACCACTTGTCTATGTCCATGGACCACTGATTCTTTGGTAAGTTCTATGGATCACTGTCGGGTCCAGCTGCCTTTAATTTCAGTAGATAATCGTTTGTTTTATTCCTGGTTTACTCCTTTTGTTTTGCTCTATTTCTTAGTAATACAGTTGTTGCTATGAATTGCTTGCTATGGATTAATTTGCTTCTCTACGTGTTTGTTTATTTATTTAGCTTTGAACAGTCTTTAAAAAGATCACCCTTGACTTCCTGCTAAATCTATTTGTCAGTCAACTGCATAATAACTCTTTGCATGTTCTGTAAATGTTAGTGTTTCTGCTACTCAGTGGGTGTTGTGTACGGACATCCAAGTACTGTGACATAAGTGTGTATACCCTCTTACAATCTTGAATGGGTGGGAATAAAATGCTGCATGCTGAAAAGGTCACGGAAGTGACTTATTTTGTCACTGTAAACACACACACCATTACCCACAAAATGTGACCTCTGCATTTAACTCATCACATGTGTACATGTGGAGCAGAAGGCAGCTATGTGAAGCACCCAGGGAACAGTAAAGCGGGACAGTACCTTGCTCAAGGGTACCTCAGTGATCCCCAGGTTGGGACTTGAACCTGTGACCGTCTGTTTGCAAGGGCATCCACTAGGCCACAACTGCCCATATGTAATTGTGTTGGTTTTTGTGACATCACAAAAAGCAAAAACAAAACAGGCCAATTATGCAGCTCAGGTTCCATATATGGGCTACTTGGACTGGGGAACAAAAACTACCTTAACCTTAGCAGTGTTTACTACAGTGTCCCTACTACATTAATGTCTTTTATTTGAAAAAAATGATTTTTTTCTATGTTTAGGGACCTTTGACATAATCTTCTAAATTGTAAAAAGCAACTGTATTCTGAAGACTGCCATTGTAAATGTATCTCTAAATGTACAGAGAGAGAATACACTCAATTTCTGTGTTCTGAACACTTGTACTCTGTTATGCATAAACCCTGATTTAAAAAAAAAACATGGTTCTTTACTCAAAGAACCTAAAGGTCCTACATAGAACCAGTTATATATAGTTCTTTCCAGAATAAATAGCTCAGCCATACAACTGTTATGGTACTATATGCTTCGAAAGCACCGGACATCTTTACCATATGACCTTTGATGGGGTCTGACCACAAGGCACTGTTCCTACATAAATAGATAATCATATGCCTCGTCAGGAGACCTAAGCACCTGTAGCTGTTGCCAGTCCCACAGCACTGAGACACACTTACACACATACATACCAACCCACCCACCCACACACGCTCATCCACCTTTGTCATCATCAAAGCCCACACTGTTATTACCACACCAGCGGAAGGATTAAGAGGGGAAGCTTCAAATCCCCTGTTCCAACTTTGACATTTTATTCCGCCAATTCCTCTCTCCCTCTGCCTCTGCCTCAGAAAAAAAATCAATACATCACCATTGTGAGGGTCAAGCACAGTGACCGAAACTCACAGTATATCCTTATGTGCCGCTATCTATAATGGAAATCGCTAAATGGGTCCCGATTTAAACTGGGCCAGATATAGTTTTTTTTTGTTCCATGTGGCTGAGATCACTTTGTTGTGGGAGCCAGAGTAGGAGCAAAGCTAAACTGTCTTAAATGCTGCGCTGTATTTAGCTCCGTATGGTGCTCTGGAGTGGCCAACCACAGGGAAATCAAATGGCTTGTTTGTTTTGGGGGAATCAGATGGATTTTTGATTTGACGTGGATTTATGGAGTGCAGTGAGAGGGAACGGCGCGGAATGTGGAGCGCCGGCGGACTGGCTGATGGGGCTCTTTAGAGAACGTCCTCTCGCATTCTGAGGCGAGGCAAGAGAGCTCCACCATTACCAAAAGCTCTGTCGGCCAAAAAGCCCATGACATCTGCGCTACTGTCCCCGTCTGCCCTTTCAATTACTGCATTTGCTCTTCAGTACAGTCACTAACAGTCAGAGGCAAGCACAGGGGTTCATTCGAGCCAGGCTTAAGTTGCTGCTATAAATATCGGCGATAGAAGCAGAAGGGGCACAATAAATACTGCTTTAAGCCTTATCAAATTTGGGGGATAAATGGCTGAATTTGCAACAGCACTGGCAACTCCACTGCATACCTATGGGGTTTCTCCTCCCCTCATGAGTGATGGGACATTCAGGTGGGATCAGTTGGCTGTCCAGCAGCGCAGTTTTGGAGCAGTGTAATCTCTGGGGGAAGAGACAAGGCTTGTGTTTATGGAGATGTTTATCAAAGCCATAAACTTCTGCTGAGCATCGCAAGTCACTATGCGACTCCGCATAGTGGTAAAAAATCTACTGCAATTCCACCCTGTGTCACAAAATTATAAATATCATAATAAAATTTGGTGTTCACACAGTGTTGGTCAGTGTTATCCGCACCATGCTGTTACTGGCTTCATCATCCAGACAGCCCTGCTAAGGCTTAAGGTGCACTCAATGCTGACACAGGCATTTTGTTTTAGTTGCATGCACATATGGCTTGTATAGCCTCTACAGTAAAGTACTGCCAATGTAATGGGACGCTCTGGAGCAACCACACATGAGCTACCATCCCCAATGTCAAGACCTGGTTAAAGCCCACCAGCACAGGGCTGTTGAAAAGTGGAACTCCACCCAGCACCTCTGGTGTGGCATTTGTACTTATAATCCAACATCAGGACCTGCACTAATGCTCTTGTGGCTGAATGCAATGAAATCCTCACAGTAATGTTTAGTCTAATGAGAAGCCTTCCCAGAGTAGAGGCTGTAACTGCAGGAAAGGTAACAATTTGCTGGTTGCATCAAATTGTTTTAAAAGAACAACTGAAAACAAAAAACATGGAATGTATTTTTTCTTTCCGGCAGTTTGTTTCTTGTCTGGTTAAAAAAGCGTGATGAAGAGGAATTTAATGCATTCCTTTAGCATTGAGCACAGGTTTATTAATGGGCAAACATAACATCAACTACTTTAATTTTAGAGGTGTACAATGCATGAAAAGTGCAATATTTTATTCAATATTACAGTGTTGTACACAAAGCTATACTATTTTTTCATACTTCAGGTTTTTCTTTTATAGACAAGCACCAGTTTGACATTGCATGAAAAAAATCAGCTAAAATAGCTTTGAACAGTGCCATAGAAGAAAATGGACGTGAGTCTGGAAACCAGTGCGGTTAACAAAGGGTCTTTATTTGCAATACCAGCAACAGCGGCACCGGCCCCCCGGCGTCCGGGTGGAGAAAGCTACGAGGGGCGCTCGGTAGCAATTGCCCTCGCTTGAGCTAGGCTCAGCTCAGTTTGTCAAATGTTTGATACCGTATCCTAGGGTGATGGTGCTTAACGAAGTGCTCTCTAAGCATCACCTACCTGGTGCTGCGCATTCAATACCAATCCTACAATCGTTGCCTATTAACGCAGCATATAACTAGTATCCTCCGTGCTCTCCCCGTGTTCCGGCCCTGCCTATATTCCCAGGTGATCAGGGGGGCTAACTAGCTGCACCTGGAAATGGTTGGGTCAGTCAGTGTTCGGGGGACAGAGACCGCGCCGACCGCTGGGTGGCGCCAATCCCCCCTCAACCAGAGGGGGTCTTACCCGTTCCCATACAAGAACCTCTTTTGCTTTTCAGAAAAATCTTTAAAGTAATGGTTCTTTAAAAACACTGTAAAATTTGTGCACAAGCTGTAGAACAGTTTTAAAGCTGAAAGAAAATACGTTATTTCTGTAGAACTGCATGCCCCAGCCATATACGTACCTTTATTTTTGAATATTCAAAAATACGGTATTAAACCCAAAAAACATTTGTATAAGGCAATGATGAATTGTTCATTATTACCATAGTGCTGTTTGTTTAAGTTTGTAATACTCCACGTTTGAAAACTGCTTAGAACCGTGATATATTCTAAAAACACTGTGATACTGAATTTTAGCAAAGCTGCTTAGCCCTGCAGTATGAATGGCCAATTTCTACCTAAATGCAGTAAGCCCACATCTACACTAAAGACTCAAATTAAATTAGACTTGGGCCCCCAGTTATGCGCACTGGCTTTCTTCTTGCACAGGGGTGGAAAATGTAAAGACGCATGCACAATGTATGATTGGGTTTTAATTCACACTAGAAGAGCTTTCTGCCAACCCTGCAAAGCACCATTAACATTTCTTGTTAGTCATTTGGCACCCACTCCAATGACATTTTAATAAACAGAGAAAACAAACACAGCTCAAATCAAACTGGTATGTGTAAGGAGAACCAACCCACAGCTATTGGCAGTCTCTTTCTCGCAGTGCAGTGGATCCTGCTTCTGATTCAGGCTTTACGTCTATTAAGAGCTTTGCGCTGTTTTAGAGGACCCACAGCAAATGATACCTGTTCCATTAGTCTGGGCTTCGCTGACTCAGAGGGCTGATGTGAAATAAACACTGCAGCGTTTTCGTGAATGGTGCTTATTTGGAGAGAGGCAGCAGAATAAAACCTGCTTTTGATGCATGTTGATGGAAATGCAGGGAGAGAGGGGTTGGGAGGGACACAGTTGAGCCCTGCCCAGACCGACAAACCTGTTCCAGCCCATCAGCCAGCTGTCCGCCTCTGGATGACTGACAGGCGGGCAGACAGGTGGGCAAAGAGGGGAGGGAGTGTCAAGCCCCTATGAAGAGCCCCAGGGCAGCATCAAAACACAGAGCAGCCTACACACAGACAGGGCTAGACACACACACACATACACAGTAACTCGAAGAACCTGTCCAAGCCCAACACAGCCTGGCTATTGAAACTGGACACTATTTCTTAAGAATGTGTTTAGATTAAGAAACATTCAACATTCAGTGCAGTTTTCACATTATAAGGCTGCAATTTTAATCCAACACAAGTTTTAATTGTTGGACTTTAATAATAATAATGAAATCTAACCATGCAAAACATGAGAAGTGGTGCTCTGGCACATGATATATTGCACTAAACCTCAAGTCAGAAATTGTTTTTGGCAAAAAAGGGCCTGGGTGAAGAAAGATCATTTAAAAAAGTTTTTAAAAACATTTAAATAGTAATCCAAATACTGTAAAAAATAATCACAGTTCAAAATGTATATAATATATTTTTGCTGTCATTTTACCACACAGATGTATTGGCAAACAGCTGTTTTTGTAAAAGCAAAGCCTCTGGAGCACCTCACACAATGCAAACACTATAACCATAACAATGCTGCTACCACTGAGTATTCCACTCAGCACTTTTCTGAGTAACTGTTCTGCTCTGACAAAAAAAGCAGTGCTTTTGTGACCACCTCACAGCGGCTCCCTATAGGACTGAAAGCAAAAACATGCACTTGTGGTAGAGGAAAAATGCGTTAAAGAATGGAATGAATGGAAAACTGTGTTTACCTAGGCATAGTTAAGTGATATGCCGTAAGCCTCAAACACCACTGCTGCCTCTTTCAAATGCAAATGCTGCAAATAAAAAAACACCGGTCTAGAACGGGCCAATTCCTAAACAACAGGTATAACGTAAGAGTCAGGCTCATTAATATTCACACCCCAAAACTTTACAAACTCCAGTCCACATTCTTGTGGTGCTTCTAACAGGCCATAGACATTAGTGTGTAGTTTCAAGCTGTGCAGGGGATGTCTGTACTTTTCGTACCCTTCCCAAGAAACCAAACTGTCGGCAAGCATGTCTAATGTTGATCTTTAACAAGATCCTGCACAACTTTAGTTTGAAGTTGCTAGTTTGCTCTGCCCATTTTATTTATTTTGTGTTGTGGTTCAGATTGAAAGCCTAGAGGTTAGGGCCTTGCCCATGTGATTGGAGGGTTGCAAGTCCTGGCCCCTCTTGAGTAAGGTACCGTGCCACTACGCTGCTTCCCAGGTGCTGTTTACACCTGCCTGCTGCTCCAAGCATGGATGGGTTAAATGCAGAGGTCACATTTCATTCTGGTGCACTTGGTGTGATGTTCACAATGACAAATAGTCATGTTCACTTCGCTTTAACATAAGCAGCTGGCTGGATGCAAGTAACTACCGCTGGTAATTAAAAATAGTATAAAATATAAATAATATACGACCCAGTTTAATTCCACTGAGGTTCATTTCATTTTTCTTTCTGTGTCTCATTCTGATAAACAGCCCGTGTTGTCATATCAGACGCATCTTTGTTTATCTACTTTGTCTGGTACAATTCGAAGTCAGCCTACATTTCATCAACAAGACGTAACTCAGAAGCTTAGAGATATTCACTCTATAGTCTGCCTCCATCTAGCTAACTATAGCTTCTCCACTTCTGGGCATTTTTCTATCTATAAAGTCACATTGCGTGTATGTAGACTTCAGATAACAATAAACTGTATAAATGAATTCAGTGGCACCTTTAATGCAAGCACAGCCATATTAAGGCAAATACTGCTGGTGGTGGAAACAAGCGAGACAGTCTGGAACATCACAAATCTATTTGAAGCCTTGTGCTCAAGGCAGAGGTTCCCAAACAGTTAGAAGAACATGTTCTCTGTGTAATCATGCATCATCAAGGTGAATAGTCTAATCAGAATGGCCTGCTTCTGTCTAATTCTTATAAGCTATCAAACAACGTATATAATATCAAACATTTCAACCTTTGTATCCTAATGTTTTATTACGGATATGAATCTTTCCTATATACATATGTGTGCCATCTTATGTGCTAAGCTTAGGAATCAAACTGGGCAGGCATGTCCTCCTGAGGTCCACACACAGTGATGAGCCTGCCTATTCTTAATAACAACTACTAAAGATAAACCCTGGCCTTGAACTCAGTAATGAAAAACAAACGCATCACCCTTTCAGATTGCACAAAAACAAATCTTACAAAAAGCATGTTACTTGAAAGGACCATTTTGCTGCCATGTCAAGATAGTTTATCCTTGTTTTAGTTGGGTCTCCCTACCTAAACTACAACTTTCTTGCCCCAAAAACATATGAAACCCAACATACACCCGCTACATGCCCAAGTGACCCGACCTCTCTCTAAGAGAACCTCGCCCGTCTCCCAGCATCCATTACGCAGTCTGCTCTGCTCCTGTCTCTCATCCTAAATCGTACCGTCATTCATGCTCTGTCTAATGCAGCCGTTTGATATGAGTATAAAGAGGCTTTTCAGGAACCATAATCCTTTGCGGATCCAGGGCTGAAAAACCTATAATAAACAGTAGAAAGAAGCTCTTTTTCTGTTACGATGCTTGCAATAGGAGCAGGCACTCCAACAGAAGGACTTAGCTGGGATTAATGCAATGTTAGATGAGGTTAATAGGGCTAATCTATGAGGAATCCTTTATATTTATCCATATTTTCATCCCTTCCCTGTGTGGTTTAGGCAGAACTAGACTGCTGTCAAGACCAAGCTCTTGCAATTAGATCTTTAACTACCATGTCAATGGAAAGGCTGGAAGTTTGCCAAAGTAGTCATATATTTACACAACCATATGCCAGCAATTATCTTTATTAAGAATAAAATGAATGTAAACAGTGCGAAATATTGGTTAACAGCAAGCATTTTAGCTTTCCCATTATGTGGGGAATGCATTTCTCATCTTGTCAGCATGATTTTAGAGGCAGTAGTGATTTACCACAATTGTTATGATACCAATAAGTCTTTGTCCTGTCTGATTCAAAAATCAAGAATTTGTGGAATAAGGAACTTGTGTTTAGCTGGCCCAGGGTCATGAGTAGAGAGTTGTTTATGGGAATAAAGGAACACAGACAAAAAGGATCTGCAGGAGTTAATTGGATTATTGTAGATGCAAGCATGAGTGATAGCAAGAGAGACTGTTAAGCTGCTGCACAAACAGGTGTGATAATGACTGCAATGTGTGAAGTAATCTGTTTCCTCTCACCGCACAGTCAATCTGTTCAGATTCAAGGAGTCACGAGTCAAGCAGTCATGACGAAAAAGGTATTTAGCATAAAGCTGTGAACTGCTAAAAGGTCAATACAAATCTAAGCCTTAAGGAAGTGGCATTTCATTGGCCCTACTCTAGGATGCCTTATAGTCTTACTTACTTTAACTCCACTGAATAAATTTTCACCTACTTCTTCAAAGTTCTTCAGATATCCAGCCCGGAGACAATGGGCCCAAACCAACCATGCAAACAGAAGTGAAAGCATCAATAGTCTTCATTAGAGAAGGCACAACAAAGGGGCAGAACATCTAATTACAGTTATGAGCTTACACAAGGAACTGCCTCATATCCTGCAGGCGCACTAACATTCAAGCCAAAGCTGTAAGGCCAGGAGAATGCAGAAGATCTGGTGGAGTCGAGAAAAGCAAGTGGAGCCGTAGATTGAGGATGAGGGGGAGGTACATCATCATGGGATGACAAGGAAAAAATGAGTGAAAGAGAACAGCAGGAGACCTCCACATTTACTGTATTTAGAAATGGACGTGTTTAAGTAAGCAATGTCCAGTGCCGTTCATGTCTGCTCACTGCTACTCAAAGTCTGGCCCATGGGGCTCTTTCATTTGGGATGTAATCCTCAAAATCTGACAAAAAGACATAAAACAAGTCTTGCTTTGGTTGATGTGATTTGCAGAGCCTTTCTCGGACTGCACAACCAGGCCAGGCCAGGCCAGGCCAGGCCAGTCGAGCTGCCTTTCCCAGCCTTGGGGTTCAGCAATGCTTCTGCAAACTCATTCAGCACAACAATGACAAGTCTATAGGGAATAAAACTACCACAAGGCACAGCACTAATAAAACAGGACAAGAAATAAGAATCCCTCACAGAGAGAACAAGAGAGAGGTAGAGAGTAAGAGAGGCAGACTGAGACAGGCAACATTTTGTCCCCTTTTACAATCCTGGGGGAGCGCCCACATGGAAACAATACTGCAGCTTAGTTTGTATTAAGCGATCTAAGCAAACAGGAAAAACACTCAAAGATTTTTTGAGTGAACGTATTAACAGAAAAAACCCATGAAATTGGCTGTGTCTGCTGCAAAGGTCATGGTAGCCCAGTGAAGGATTAGAGCAATAGCAAATATCTCTATTAAGCCTGAGCATGAAAGAGGTGGGAGGAAAGGGCTGCCTCTCACCTGAAGCCTGGCATAATCGCTGTGTTTGATTTCTGTCTTGCGTTGACACAAGGGCCAACGCCGGCAGAGGTGCAAACGTTCTGTTATGTAATGAGTGATGAGCTCCTAATAACTAACATCTTAATCACCAAATATTTCCATATAGTCAGCCCTCGGCTATGGTCCTGTCCTCTCCAGGATTCTTTATTGTGTTCACGCTTCGGCTATTCTGTAGGTATCCACATTCATGGGCAAAAAGCAGACAGTTTCTTTCTAGTGAGTCTTGGCAATTAACAGGCATACAAATTCCCTCATGGAATCAAATAAATCTACACTTAGCATAAAACAAAAAGAGATTAAATGAAACATACTGGCATCATCTGTGCAAAAGCCCAAACCCACCAACTGCCCAAAGCCAGACAGATGAGAATGAGTCATTACACGTTATCCCTGGAAAGCTTTCTCCTCTCCTCAATCGATGTTCGCATAGATTGGGATGGCACGGCTCCCTACAAATCAGTGGAAAGATCAAGTCTGTCTGAGTTTCTATTTTAGATGCTTCAGTGATGTGATTCTCCAATACATATGGAAATTCTGAGGTGAAGCTGATATCCACTGCCCTTGTTTTTCTGATTCACTGCCAATCTGTGCCCTGTTTTGGAGTTCCATCTCCCGCTTCCCTATGTTTTCATTCCATAACATTTGCACTCTGTGAAGTAAGGAATAAGTTGTTTCAACTTGTGGCCTTGCACAAGCTCAGCATCTGACCAGCTGGAGTTAATGACCCAGTTTTTCTATTTGGCCATTATGAGACAATTAAGATCTTTTATTGACATTAAACTTGAAAGACAGTGAGGGACAGCGTGAGGCCAGCGAGTCTGTTTATAGGAAATGTCAGAGCGTCTGCTTGGAGGAATGGGCATGCCGAGAGATTGGTGGCTGGGCAGCCCATCTGAAAGAGCTTGGTTTGCCGCCAGACTGCTGCCACGGCTGTTTTCCCTGGACAGGGAAATGCGCTCCTGTCCTGAATTATCACTGCCACTCTCTATTCCAGGACCTCATGTTGCAAACCCAGCCCCAGACATGCAAGCAGGTGGACGCACCATGCAGCTGGGGCTGAAGGCCATCTGGAGCCGGGCGTGGTGCAGGTAACCCTTGGGATTTGATTATGGGGCAACGGGCCCTACCTGGGCAGCAGGTGACTGATCAAATCTGACAACAAAAAGAGCAGCACCTGGGGCCGGGGGGCCAGTGCATACACTGACAAATATACAGGAGTAAGCACACCTGACCCCAATGCGAATAACAAGTGCTTAGCTTGAAGGCAGGAGCATTGTACAGGATGTTCTTGTACCAGAGAACAGGTCTCGCAGTAGGAGTGGAGTGGCTAAATGGAGAAAAATGACACCCGAGGCGGCTGTCTGCATCCCCCACTGGGTGGTCAGGGGGTCATCCATGGCACGGGGCACCTTGTTCTGGCCTGCATATTGATCACCCTCACAGCACGTCAAAATTAGCAAGGGAAATGAATTATCCCTTTCAAGGACGCTGTGTAAGAAAAATGGCCAAATACACAAAAAGTGTTAAAATAGCACCAGGTGAGCAATATGACCCCAGTGCAGTACAACAGAAGAGGTATACAAATATAGTTGTGAGAAATAATCAGATAAAAAAAGTGTTATTACTTTGTCTGGGTTGACAAAAATTCTCAGTGGAGTCACACTGCAGTAATGCAATTTGCAGATAAACAAAGATTAAAATCATCAGTGCTGCACTGTTTTGAGTTCTGTGTTCTGACACCTTTCTATCTAAATTACACGTGTGCTGTTACCATGGCTAAACAGCTCTATCTACATTATTCCACAAGCCTGGTCTTTGCCTATATGTTCTTTATCTGAAATCTTACTCTAATGTTCTTTTTGGAGAGAAGGTTTTCCTGACATGCATTCCATACAGGTTATATTGTCCACACCCTAAAGGTCAGGTTGAAATAAGACCACCTGCAGCACATTTTTAATAATAGCACCTAATCTGAATGATATGGATTATAATTTTAAAAACTTGAAGTTGTGAAAAATGTAAAAGTGCACTTACTTTTTCCATATAACTACTCTGTTTGTTGTTAATCTGAATTATGCAAATGACAAAAAAATGTCAAGGTTATGTGTCATTTGTTTCAGTATATCACATCACGTGTATCTGTAGACTCTGTAACAAAGAGGGAAAATTTTTTAGATATGTTATAAAAAAGGAAAGCATAAGAAAATACACATTTACAAAATACTTTTGCAATTTTGCGAACTACTCCGTACACTTCCAAGTATAAAAGTGCCATAAAATATAATTTCATAAAAACTTCTTTTAAATTATTAAACTTTTAATCATGCACTGATCTATGAAACTGAAATTTCTGTGAGGAATAAAATGCAGCAATAATCACAAACCCACCAGCTCAAAGGAATGCTGGTAGATGTATGAACAATGCATTGGAGGTCTTGGAATAAAACAATATAGTATTTCTAGAATGACACCATAAAACTTAATCTTTTTTTTACTTATTTAGAAGACATTTGATCAAGACTATTTGACAGTGTGATTGGCCCCCATTAAAGGAAATAAACAGATGGTGATAGCAATCCATTATCTTGGTAAGACTCAGTGACCTACATTTTGTTTTATCTGGGTCATATAATAACGTTATATTCCTTTGAAATGATAAAACTGATCCATTCTGACCACAGCGGAAGCTGTGAACACTGGCATAAATTAAACTGCACTTCAATTGACAAAATCAAGTGGCCAATTAAAAAACCTGCAAGGGCTCACTCACACCAAATACTAGGTCTACCTCATTCATCAAAAAGAAACTATGAGTCATGCAGGAAGTTGAGTGTGAAGTCTACAATAGCCTACTATCACAAAGCTTGGAAAGTATCAAAATATTATGCCTTGACAACAGATCATTGTCTCACTGCCATTGTACTTCTGACCCACAGCAACTGTTTAACGCCCCAAATTTTACTCCCCACACAAAAAACTCACATTAAAAGTCGTATCACTGTATTGATGTGTCCGTACATGTGCAGCCTCTGAACACACTCTGGATTCCTTTTGCTTGTTCAGCGTTTTAACACCCACTGTTTTAGCCTCAGCTCCAGCCTCTCACAGGGGCACTCCAGGATATCAAATCAAAAATTTGATTCAGCATAACCATTCCAAAAATCTATGAGCCTGGCATTGGGAAGCAAACACTTCACCCCCAGGGCTCAGAAAACATTTTTGTTTTTCAGCAGCAGCAACAGTTTGTCCAATCTATATGAATATTTGAATACAATACATCACTCCTTGATGCATCATTTGTCACAATATACAAAATATGATTAGGAATACAAAGACAGGCTTCTCACCAAGCAGAAATTTTCCAACCTTGCACCTGAACTGTACCAATCTCATGCTAATAGCAGTTTTTGTACTCCATCCAGATCATTTAACAAATTTAGATGCACTGAAATCAAACTAATTTGTTTGTAATTATTGCTCTTGAGTAATCAGTACAAGGATCCTGGTTAAATACCTGGACTGGGTGTATTTTGTAAGATTAGCTGATCTGTGTCCAGTACAATGACTCTGATGCCATTCATGACCATAACCGCAGCTGTAGAACCAGTAGTAAAGAAACCACTAGAGGATTGTACTTACTGCACTTATTGTACAGCAGAATGAGCACCAGATTAAACCAGATAATTGTGAAAACTCTGAGCAGAATTTGCAACATTCAGCATTATGATGTTCAAAGTGTCTTCTTCAGTTTGAAGACTAGGTTTTCTTAGTGCAGTTTTTCCAAAATATTTTTTAAGGCACATACTGAAAATCTTTCACACTAAATGTAGTTTAAATACCCAAACTGTTTGAGTGCTGATGATTGATAGACTATGGCTGTCACAATCACATGATTCCTGAGAAGAAACCTACACTAGCAGGATATGGTAAAAACAAGAACACCCAATTGAAGTTGTTGATTTTTTTAAACAAATATGAGCAAGTAAACACTTCACCTACTTTGATATGGTGTCTACAGATAAAGGTGATACAGTTGAACAAACGCACAAAGAAAAGTAGCTTTTAAGTCATTTATTTAACAAAATATAAACAGATATATATATATATATATATGTAAATAGGTACCCCATTGGCCTCAGAAGCTAGCATTGTCCCTTTAGCAAAAACAATGCAGCATAATGGTCCACCAGTCTACAAAATGAAATGTCATATCTGCCATTGTTGGAATGAAAATAGGTCATATGTTGAATACAATTTCCTAGGGGGCACTTATTTTTTCAAATGGCTATATCTAAAAAGTATGTAAATTTGTAGTTACAAATTGAATGTTTATGAAATTATTTAAAAGTTACACTACACGTAAAAGGATATTAAAAGGTGAATAGGTCAAGGATGAGTAAGAGGTTACTTATAAAGTGAAGATTTTGACAGTAAACATTGCTATATAAAATTATACAAGTTAATGAACTAAATGGCTAAAAAGCAACATTAAAGTTGGGGAGAGCAATATGGCAAAGATATCTTATCAAGATATTTTGAGAAATTTCCTTGAAATGTGATATGTCACGATATGTATTAAGTTAGAACAAAGAAGCCAACAGTGCCATTTTGTAAAAATCAAAGAATGAGTACAAATAATTTTTTACTCAGTGTTTTTCACACCAATGTAAAATAAGTTGACTTAAGCAAGACTAATGATGCTCTAATTAAAATTTTGCATGAACATATCATGTTTAAGTACAAACAATATCAAGATATGCTTAGAAAAGAATATTGTGACCACAATTTCTCACGATAATGATAAATATCTTCATATTGCCCAGCTATATATTGAAGCATCACGTTTTTTGATTAAAAATAGCTTTAAGAGTATTCAATTGAATTTGACATCTGCTGATATACTGATAATGCTTTTCTAATTCTACTGCTGCTCTCAAAGAAACAGAGCTGGATGGAGACATGTACGTATATGCATTTTTATGTATGAAGGTCTTTCATTTTTATCTTTATCAGTAAAGTATTCTGGAGTCTTTGAAAGGCTCTGCTCTGTTCAGTGTGACTCTTTTTTATTGTTTGGCCTTTAAAAAACCAACATTACTATATTAATTATTAAAATATATATTCCTTGATATGTATCAAGGAAGCACAAATTACAGCTATTGAGACCTGATGAATTCTGAACACAGCCAATAATACTGCCCAATGTATTGACATGTATTTACATCATAATGTAAACTTTAAAATCAGTGAATTTTAATATCAGTCACGCTCTAGTTGTTATTTCCAGGACAGTACTTTTTCCTATTGTTCTTCAGTTCCACAGTTTTTGCAGAGGAAAAAGTCATTCTCCAAACAACATTTTAAATATCTCCAGTTATCATAAATGGACAAAGAAAACACACTCCTTTGATGTAATCCTAAAGAGTAGATTTAACCGACAGGTAGATGTGTCAGCCTGACGATGGGGGAGGGTCAACGGGAGAGGGAAGCTTTGAACTGGCCAGCGGGTCTGAGTAATCGCTGTCTGCACTTGCCTTCACTCTTAGATCAATACGAACCTGCACATCACACAGCAGCCACGTGGCTCCCATCTCCCTACCTCCCCTCCTGTCCGTCTGAAGATTAAGTCAATCTAAACGTATGAGGCGTAATTGCTTATACTAAACCTCCATGGCCTCCTCACTTTAACACTCGACTCGTTAGCTTAATTACCAACACAATGACACGCTCAAGGGAGCAGGAAGGCCCTATGGAGTCTCACCCATCTTTTCCTGTCATGCAATGACTTTGTTGAGAGCAGGAGATGGTTATGCCCACTCTTCCTCCAATTGGGTGATATTCTTTATTACAAATTGGCTCATTTAAAATGTTTAATTTGAGAAATTGTCCACACTGAGGAATAATGGCCTATATATGTAAATTAAGCGGCAAAAACAGCCCATTTTGAATTTGTCACAATAAACCCACACATTAAATAAAACTCCTTATTCAGCCCACAGCACTCTTGGCTATGTCCATTCACATGTAGGTTATAAAGAGTATTTTAGCCCAGACTGTTTTTATAAATGAAGAAATTATCTCCAGTCTTATTGAAATTTTAAGTGTTCTTTTGTAAATGTCAGAATAAATGTGGTCAGTTCAACGTCTGCAGCCCCCCCTGGTTCAGCTATGCTATGGGAATGCATGACTTGGCTCAGTACCAAAATACACAATATACAAACCAGTAAGCCAATGTTCCTGACTCTACATGATGAAACGAACCTCAAATTTCACTGAACTGAGCATGAAATGTGAAGTACATGAGACTTAAATTCAGCAAAGTGGTTCTCCATAATTTCAGATACTACAGCATATCACACCAATCATTTTTAAAAAGGCAAATTTTTACAGGCCTGTCTACGATGTTTTGGTGATATATTAGTATTAAATGTCTATATTCTCTCACTGGGTTCTGTATTACCCTACTTAAGCAAATGATTAGCTCAGACATATATACTGTATATATAT
>JBBPDA010000001.1:23006115-23021467 GCA_037974385.1 Arnoldichthys spilopterus | reverse complement strand
AAATGATTTTAGCAAATGGCTGCAATATGACAGAGTGAAAAATTGAAGGGGGTCTGAATACTTTCCGTACCCACTGTGTATATATATATATATATATTTATGCTTCTTTAGATCCCTTCCTCAGTCAGAGACAATGACAGAGACAGCCATATTACAAGTTTTGTAACTGAGACATTTCTAAAAAATACAAAATAATCTATATGTCATTATATATTTTTTTATATTTATATTGTTATCTCACATGTTGGAATAAAAAGAAACCACTATTGCATTAAAATATCATCAAAAACTATAAAAACAATGATTGTTGTTCAACTTTCCTAATAAAAATATAATAAATTCATTAAATTCAGTTAATCAAAACTAATTACACATGGTGTTGGAACACATTGTTGAGTCCTAACCAACAGATATGCAACAAAATTGCTAATCACCAGTGCAAAAATAATACCACTGATCAAAATTACTGACACTGTGATGATACCGATAAATTGTGAAGTCTATGGAAGAGTTTGGCTTGCCGGATGCAAGCCTGATTATGGGCTGGATCTGGCGCACGGAGCCACCCAAGTTCCAAGTTTGCATACCTGCGCCTGCCTCCTATCCTTCAGCCTGCCAGCCAACGCTCTGAATCACGTCTTGCCTGCAAATTTCACCCGAGTAAATCAGACATTGTAAAGACTGATAACTGTGCAGTCTCTGCCAAGGATGCAAAAGAGACTGGCAGCTACACAGAGGGCTACTCTGAAACAAATAAATCAGTCCTGATTAGGAACCTTGCCCTTCTCTATCAGCTGCCTTCCGGCGCCACAGACACTAAAGTGTTCAGTTTATAAAATTATAGACCACAGGAGGCACAGGTAGCTTGGGTGTGGAGCCCTGGGGATTGGGCTTGGCAAGCTGAGTGGGGCTTAGTGAGGCATGTGGCAGTTAGACGGGAGGGGGGCAGAGGTACACCACAGCCGCTGGACTGGAGACACTGCTTGCTGAGCAAGGAGCGAGTCACTTGCCTCTTGCCTCGAGCCACCTACTTATCTCAACACTGACTGTTTGTCTAGGGTAACGGCCTATGCGGGCTGACACTTTCCTAGCTCAAGTCTAAAAAAGAGTAGAAAGAACTCACCTTACACACAGATATAGCTTTCATGAAAAATTGTAGTTTGCCAAGAGGGCCAATCAGCCTTGTGTTTGGGATAAGAGGACCTTCCACTCAAGTGCAGATGCTCAATCAGCCAACTCTACGCACAGGTGCACCAGCACACTCTCTCGGATAGATTGTTATGTGTAGAAAAAACAGAGGCAGACAAATGTCCATAAAATGATAAGAAATATAAGGACGATGCTCCTTCCCTAGGCTGCATCCCTGTGAATGACTGAACTATGCAAGAAAATAAGATTAACATAATCAGGATACATGATGCCTAGCGTCATGCTTCAGGAGGGAAGAAAATCATGCTCATTCTTGATAGATTACAGGAGAGATTTTGAACTATGCAACTACATCTGCAAGCCAGCCCACCATCCCTGGGTTTCTGTCATTGTGATTTGCAGTCCTATGCTGTAGGTAACTCCTGGGCGCCAAGTCCCGCTAATTTATAGCAAATTAAATGCACATTTTTTACCAGCAAATTGCAAAGCTGTTATAGCACAATCAAATTAAATGCAGCATTCATTGTCTTCAGCAGAAAACACATTTAAAAAACTGCTAGGCCATACAAAACCCTTCACATGTGAGTGTTGGTTTGTTGCCCCAGTAAGCTTCTGTAAGTTGTACGTCATATACATATTAAAACCAACTGTAATTCTGTATATTTAGACACTTTTTGTTCCCAGTTAGCACCAGTATGCAAGTAGTCCTCTCCAGGGATGAATAGATTTTCTGATGGTGCTTCAGACAAGATGGTAAAATTCTTTCAAGCTGAAGTGAATGTTTATGGAGACAACAAAATCAAATAAACCGAGCGAAACACTATTTACAAGAAAACTACAAGAGAAACATTCAATACACTTGCTTTAAAAAGTCCATTAATGTGAATAGGGCTGACTATTAGTCTGTATTAAAAAGAGACTAGATTAGTAAAGATTAAATGTCTCTTTTTTGTCAAATCATAGCATGCGTAAGTGTGCATCCTCCACACAAATGCTTGATTAAATGTCTGAATAAGGTTTCTGATTTGCCAATTTTATCTTCATCTCAGTGCACATTACCAAATAAGAGCATTTTCAGTTTACACTGTTCAACTGATATTTAACATGGCCATCTAGAATCTAATTACCACTACATTCACTGGCAGTGAATGCATTCCAAACATTTAACATTTATATGCTGAGTTTTTATTCACAAGAATGTCAGAATAATTCAATATTACTATGAGTTTCCCAAGAACACCTGGACCAAGCATAATCTCACTATGAAATCGATGGAGTAAATCTGATTGGTGTCATTCACCATAAATGCTGTGAAAAGCTTTGACTGACAAGAGCAAATCCCACATTGTCACACCCCTACAGTTATTTGACGTGATTGAAGAAAATAACTGACAAGAATTTGAAAACAAAACGGGAGGGTGGTTTCCAGCTCAGTGGAGCAACGAGTTCAGGGAATATAATTACCATTACCTCCAGAAGACAACCAGGCCCAAGCTAAAGCTTGGGATGTGTTAGCTTAAAATGTGTAAAGCAGTTCCAAAAATCTATGATCCATAGCACTGATCTCATCAGTAAGTGAGAAGAATCCATTAGTGTGCTCCTATCTCATGTGGTTCCATCTTGACTGGAGAACTCCGGGACCAGACAACAGATTTTAAAAAAAAGGGACTAAACTACAATAAAGCCCCTCAATCTGAATTCTGAAGTACTCAACAAGTCCTCCAGTCACTTGGTTGGAGAGTCAGTGAGTGGTTATTGTTGTCCTATGAAGAGTCACCCATCTCACCTGGTCCTACAGAGATGTGGTGGAGTAGATGGAGTCAGACTGGATCTGGTGAAGTCACAGCAGCACCTTTAATGCATCTCTCCTGTTTAGCAGCTGAGTGACTGCCATGTGAGTGGTGTATATACAGATATAAGCCCTCTCCTTCAACAACCTGCTTATTTAAGCTGGGGAGGGATGCCTCTTCACCTACTCTCTTTAAAAGAGCTCCACTGCAATCAGGCACAATCCCTGATAACACAACAGCACACTTCACAAGAGCTGTGTAATGACTCCTAAAGGACCTAAAGGACCACCATCTCACTGAGCAACCCTTTTGGAACTCACCTTCCAACAGACATTAAAGCCATAAAGAACCCAAGTTTGCATTGGAAGTTTAATATAAACTATTACTAGAGCTATTGTAATATTGAACTTTGCAGTGATGACATTGCTATGGTTTACACTAGGTCAATGGTCACAATGTTGTTCTGCGTTGGGAGGCATAGTCTTATCACAGTACACAAAGACTTAGGTTTGTCCATTTAGTATTATAGTGGTAGGCCAACCTTTAGAATACTCAACAAAGCTCAGTCAACTTATACTGAAACATGTGGAATCAATTATTGTGCCAACATAAACATCACAGCAGATAAACATTCATCGAATGAGCAATCTGTAGAAAATAAACAAATACATTTAAACAAGAAAGTTAAGTGTTTGGAATGATGCAGAGAAAGTTGTACAGCACTAAAAATGATACAATTAATAAGTATAAAGCGCCATCTAAACAACGCAATCAAATCTTGAAGACGAAAACTTACTATAACAGCTACCATACAGTAACAAATATTTAAAATTTTGAATAAAATCACTAAAGCAATTCATAATGTGTGATGTCTATGATTCCTGTATTATTTTGTTTTGAAATGTTTAGTACCTGCACAGACCAAGGCCTCATCAAAGAACAAAGGTCACTGCAGCCAGGAATCTTGTAGTATACCCCCATTCTCACCACCCTTCCATTATGTCTATTCTAAAACGTCTCTGAGCCCTTAAGAGATACCACTCACTTCAGTGTTATCATCCACTCATAATAGTGGACAGTGGACAACCATCTCTTTTGTCCCTGCGAAGCTCAGGTTAAGTGGACAATGGTCAGATTAGGTCTACCTGGTGTTGTGCAGTTTTCAGGGTGTCAAGTATTTCCTGACATAATTTGCAGCACAATTTACCACAGCAACAGTTACGGTGCGCATTAAAGCCTCATAAAAGTGTTTTTAGTTTTTTCACGGCTCACACTGCACTATTTCTCAACACATCTCCAGTATGAACAAGATTGTTTTAATCTAGCCAACTAACAGAAGGCTCTGAATGATACATCATGATTTAGTGCAACTCATTACTTCATGGAACATTAAGACAGACACTAAAGGAATGAGAATCATAGTCAGCGGCTCTTGGTACAGTACGGAAATGGGCTGGCTGTCGAATCATTACCTTGTAAAAATGAGTGAAAGTCATGTTGAAGATATAGAGGGGTGTGTATTTTACTCTACGTGTGTGGGTATGCAACGGGTGGGGGGGGGGGGGGGGGGGGACCCGGGGTCCCGGCCCAAACCCCCCTGGGCTAAAGCCAACCCAAGTATCTGGCTGTTCGTGCTAACTGAATACTGATGTAGTCACTACTTTCAACATGGGGAGTAATCTCTTGGCCCCGGCGCAAGGACATCCTCCTTGAACCCTAATCGCTGAATCTCTTATCGAAGACGCTGGACGGCATGATTAAAAAGCAAGCAGAAGATTCCAGTATTCCACAAGGGATGTTCTACTCTCTACGGCCCCCGTCAATCACCCAGGTAGCTTCCGTATGTCACGCATGGGCAGCCAATTAGAAAGCTTTGGCAGTCACCTCTGGACTGGTTTAGGTGTCTAGCAGGAATTAGCATACCTGCCTGTAGGTGCTGTGTATTGTAATGAAGGGAAGGGAAGAAGAGGTCTTTGGTGTTGTTCTGTGAGGAGTCAGCATTAGAGTTAGCATATTCAGGAGAGGCAGGCGGCTCCCGCTAGGACTAGCATGCTGGGAGCAAATGGCCAGGGACCAGGCCCTTCATCCCCCATTAGCAACATGACAAATCACAGCAGTTCCTGAGACCTGCTTGAGAAATGTGTACCATTTGTCTCCCATGGATTTCTCCCTCCACACAGGAGAAGCATGTTTATGGTGGCGGACTTATGGGCGTGGACTCAGTTCCAACCCCCCTCTTATAGGCAAAGTGGTCTGGAAAAGGTGAAGAAAAAGGGGAAGGTGAGATGCTGTATAATTGAGAAATCATATCCCCTATGGGAACGTATATGGACCACTGTATGAGGTGAACAGCCAGTCAGCCAAGCTTCACTGCAGAGCAGCTCTACCTGGAATTGACTCACCATATCGATACACACAAACATGCATTTCCATTTCAAAGTGATCTTCAAGGCCATGAAGGTCTGCAGAAAAAGGGAGAAAATGTGAAGGTAGTGTGGAGCAAGTTATCCCTACAAAGCTCATTTTCAGGGTTATCTAACTGGAGAAATTAGTGGAACAAGTAGTGAAAAATGAAAAGCATGAGGCCCACCTACCGTGCCTTGCATATACAGCTGAGTGTTGCAACAATATTATATATATTAAATTAATGATCTCACGCTGTGCAAAGAAATCTCATGCCAACCAACCTCCACAATCAACACAAAGTAGCATCGCAAGAATGTTTTTTTCTGCATGATGACTTCTGACTGGCTTACACAGCTGCCTACTGAGAAGTCATATCTCCCACAGTTCTGCCTTTTTACAGCACTGGCTCACCCAGTCCAGAGTATGTGAATGGTGTGGGGAGAAGAGGAGGGGCATCTGGAGAAGCAGTGTGAATCAGGAGTTGCTCGAGTTTCTACTCATATGGTTCAGTGTCTTATTCTTGTCATCTGCAGCCAACAACACTGGGATAGTTTCCAAAAAACTAAATATTTCTCCAATTACAATGGGATTTCTTTAGTTAATCTCACTAATCATTACTTTGTTTCTAGTTTCAAGAAAAATTAATTTCAGAAAATTCTGTTTCACCTTGTATCAATATTTTTCATGGGCAGATTGTAATAGGATATACAGTACTTTGGCTAGATTCCATCTACACTATTTACTAAAATGTGTCCAACACAGTGACCAGATGTGCTCTGGTTTTACTTTGCCAACACATGCATCATTTCCATTTGACTTCTGTTAACTTTTTTCTGTTTGCAACCAAATTAACAAGCTTTGCTTTGACACTTTAATCAGCCCAGAGTGCAAGGAAATCCAGCTTTGTGTGTATCCTCTATCCTGCTTTTCCTTGTTTATCCTCTCACCTGCTAGTCAGAACTTAGCACATGTTAGGTTATGTAATGTTATACAGAGGTGGACAATGTTTTCCATTAACAAATGTGGTGCAAAAGTTTTATGAGTGATCTAATCGTAAATCCAGTCCAGAGATTTTGTGTGGTCAAGTGAAATTCAAATTTGATCCAGACACTGAAAATATGAATATAAGGTATAAATTGCCTCTATAACAGCTAATGTCTGAAATCCTAAAAACTGCTGCTTCAAAATACATTTTTGCTCTAATTAGAGATGCACGATATAGTAATTATATCTGTATCGGCAGATATTTGCTGGAAAATGATGAAAAGGCACGTGAGACATGATACACATCCACTAGCTTCTTCTACAATGTGATATTCTCAACAATCCAGCTGCCATGAAGAGGAGGGTCAATGTTCAAATTGTGGTGGGCCACCACAAATAAATCAATGTAAAAAAACAAAAAAACAAATAAAGCAACGTTAATCTAGAAACCTAACAAAAATGATCAGTTAAATGACCAGTTACCAGTCAGCAATGACTAGTGTATACAATACATTAGAATATAATTAGAGAACAGAGTTTTGGCTGCTTGAGTTGTAACATCATTCAGCCTGCACATGCTACTACATGCTATGCGTGTTCACAGCATAAATACAACATAGTCAAGCTCAGCCTATTTAAATTACTCTTGTTCAACTACCATTAGAAATGGTCAATATGATCCTGAACATAACTCAGCCCTTTCAAGAAGGCAATCTTATACTTTTTGGGGAGGTCTGACAGACAGCATAGTAGTTCATTCTCAGCTAAATGAAAGAAGGAGCCTGTTGACATAATTTTTCAGGAAAACTTTATTTTCCAAGAGATTTTACGTTCTTATTTTCCATGTATTCTCTGCTTCAGTGTCACTCTCCATTTCCATATCAAGCACCTAAACAATCTCATATAAAAAACTAATGACAGCAACAAGAAATACTAAAATGTTTTTTTGAGTATGAATATTATTTAAATGTTTTTCGGATAAATTAGATATTTAATAATTTATTTATATATTTTTAATATTATTTTTATTTACTTTATTAAATGTATTTTATTGTTTTCTACTTCACTGTGTAATTTTTAGAAGCCTGGGTGTGAGACACTAAAGGTTCTTATATGCACAACATTATTATGTATATGCATACAAATGTAAGCCCCTGTCCACACTCATTGTTTCTTAAGACATACACTGACAAAATAGAGCTGTCCCTTCAGATGTTTTAGGGGCAAAAACGGTGGAACTTCTTGGGGAGAGGTTGTGTGAGTAGCCAGCGTGCCTCCGCTTTCACTAACATTATTACCTTCTCCACGGTCACCAAGTTTGTTGCTGTTAGAAATTATTATCTCTACCCTCTGGTAGATCTACTGCTGAACATCGCTGTTAACAAAAACTAGGCATGGAAGTTTGTGAAGGCAGTGATAATTACATCCTTTGAAATGTACATATTTATTTTCATGGGTGAAGGGAGAATTAATAAGGCTTAAGGGCAAAAAGTGATGCTGAACAGTAAGAAAAATAATAATGGACAGATAAAAGTTAAGATGATTTTGTTGTCAATTTAACAATGAAAGAGGTAATTAATTATAAGTCCAAAATTATATGCATTTATAAAAATATGACCAAAGGACATGAAAGTGCTTTCAATCTTACAACCACCCATGAATATTACTGCAAAAATAAAATTCTGCCATCCTGCTTATCAGGGGAATGACGCAAAGTGGCAAAGACTGCCATGAAAACACAGGCAGATATTCAAAAACATATTACAAAAGGCAGCTATTAAAATAATAGAAAAATGGTTAAATGCAAATATAATCCAGAGAGGCCTACAGTAAAATAAAAACCTCAAAGAAAGCTAATATCCATCAAAACTTTGCAGTATAAAATTTGACAAGTGGGAAATGTTAAAGTCAACATGAAAGAGGTGGTTTTAAGCGTTCCCAGTAGATAGATGACATACATACAACGCTTAGTCTAGATCAAAATGTGTTTAGAAAATGTCTACCTGAAGCCTAATTAGCACATCTTACAGCTACTCCGTTTCTAAAGCAAAAGTGTTCGTTACTGAATGGCACACTCACAATATTCACATTTTATTGTTGTGGATCAGAAAGTGAGACTGCATAGTAAGAAGGGTACACGAGCAGCATGAGGGTGATGAATGTGTGTTAAAATAGCTAAGCAATGGCAATGTTCAGGAGTCCAGCCCGACTAAGTTGATTTGTGTCAATAACGGTTAAGCATGATGAACTGGCTGCGCTGTGTCTGGCTGATACAGAGCAGCGATTTTAAATATGCAGTTCAACATTACTGTCCACACACAATCAATACTGCGCTCCGAGGACAGACACAGACAGCTTATGCTCTCCAATATTTTGTCCATTTTACTGAGCTGTGGAATTTTGATTTTGGTGCCAAGGCTCTGTGAATAGAAGGAAGTCTGTACCAGTGCTGAGATTCTTACTGCAAGACCAAAAGCTCAGTGCATTATGGGATTTAAATGATTGACCTGAAGTGACCATTATCAACAGGCATACAAAATTCTGCACATCATACCCACTGACGTGTAGTTTAAACATGAAAAAATGAGAAGAAAACCAAGTCTCACATTCACTTTCTATTCTAAATAAATTATTGGTTTTACCTCAGTCCAGTGTATTTCTTCTAAATGACACTAGTTAAATAAGAATTAGGGTTAAATTCAGGAAGACAGAGTCCCGTGTGAGTTCTACCATTTGGCAAATGTCCTACCAGAGGCCAGAGATGGTCAAAGTGCTGAATGATGTCCTTGTTTAAATTCTGCAGAGACCTCTTTCTCAGATACTGACTGATAGCAACAGCAGGCTAGTTAACCTTCACTACATCAGGGAGTTCTGCTTCTCCACGTCCTATCCATCAACTGATCAAGCATTCGATGAGATCATGCATCTTACTCCACTATTCTGTCAGAGGCTGCCATTTGTAACATCATATCTGTATGCGCTAGCAGGTAGCCACTCAGCCTGCTAAATGTGTTTGGATTTTTTGTTTGCTCTTTCAATTTTGCTCCTTTTAGTTCTGCTCAAGTTTGGTCTGTTGCAATGGTGCTTTATATATTTTAAATTGAGGCGTACCCACACTCTCAGGCCAATTTGTGTCACCACCTTTAACCATAATAATCTGATGGTACAGGCAGTAAATTTGTACAGGCCCACAACAGGGCAATAAAAAAACAAGCAGAATGTCTTCTGACCAGACTATTAAATATAAGTAGACAAAATATTTAAAGTGCCTGTTGGCAGAAGATACAGTAGAGGAATACATAATAAGATCATGATCATTGACTATTCACACCTTATCATGGTCAGCACTGACACCAAATACAACTGTATTGATCATTAATTTTAACTGAAAATAAACTGCCATATAAAGAATGGCAAAGTAGTTTTTTGGTTTGTTTAGAACATGTAACTATTAAAGTTGTCAGAGGAGCTTTGGCTCCATCTGGTGGCCGTGAGCGGTATGCATCACCAGAGTACTAACCGGCCTAACCACGCCCCTTCCAGGTGGTGCTCAGGGGGACCTCAGGACAGGCATATGAAGCAAGGCCTGAGCAACAGCGAGTTGCGAAGTTTCGTTTGTTCATTCAGCGACTCTGAGCATTTCTTGTATTGTGGTTTATTCTGGAGTTTGACTTCTTTTGGACTTTCGGATTTTCGAGTTTTGGATTTGCCCTTGACATTCCTGATTGCTGGTATTTTTGACTTTTGCCTGTTTTTGCCTCTGCCTTTTGGATTGCCTTTGTTGTACCTGGTTGCCTCGTGTTTTTGAACATTTCGCCCGAACTTGACCAGGACCTTGTCTTTCCTTTGATGTCCCGGTTCACTGTGTTTTTTAACCTCTTGCCTGAAGACCTGAACTGTATAAATAAAATAACTTTTATCAGCATGTGTCCAGAGCTCTTTTAAGGATCCCAGGATCCTAACAAAAGTTAATGCATAAAGTGGCCAAATTTGTTAAATTGTGGTCTTGCTTCTTAGTTGTTAATAAATACAAGTTCCTAACGGATGACAGACACAACGCTAACTCAAAAATACACATTAAAAAACATACACTGATGTTTAGCCACGGTTTCTTTTTTCCCCTCTGTTCATTTAAAAGAGAGACAACCTCACACTAGGTCACTAGGCCACCACTGCCACACGAATAATTGATTCATCAACCAAAATGTGGAATATAAATGTGGAGAACTGTGATGAAAAAATATATTATTTTTTGTCTGTATATAACATTCTATACATCTTCTGTCAGTTTAGATATATTTTCAGATTCAAATTCTATTTGGAAGGTGGTTTATTCTGTGGCTTATGACTATAAATATGTGAAAAGCACAGGGCAATGTTTTTATAGGTTTTCTCTTTGCTGTTTTTAATAATTTGGTGTAATATGACTCTATGAAGCTAAAGGAAATGTAAAGATAAAGCTTAATAATTTAGTTTAGTTTATTTACACAACACATTTCCTGAAAAGTTGGATAATTTTGTAAAATTGCAATAAAAAAATGCAATGTCAAAATTCTCTTCACTTTTACTATTTACTTACAAAAGTATAAATGCATGACTTTTAGTGGTTTGACTGACCAACTTCACTGGTTGTTTTTTGTTAATATAAACAAATATTTAATTTCACACCTGCAACCTTCACAAGAAAATAAAGATGTGGCAAAATAAGAGTGAAACAATAATAAAATATTAAACAATTTTGAAACATTCCACAATTATCAGGTAAACTAGTAATATGAGATTGCGTTATGATTGGGTATGACATGATTAAAATGTCCACCAAAAGAAAGGATGGGTTAACTCTTTGACAAATTTAATGAGAGAATTGTCAGTCAGTTCAAAAAGAACATTTTTCACAAGAAAATAAAGAATTTAGGTTTTTCACCATCTACAGTACATAATATTGTGAAAAACAATCAGGGAATCATGAGAAATCTCAGTCAGTGTAGGGCAAGGCCAGCAACCACTGCTGAATGTGAGTGACTGTTGGGCAGTTTATACGTGCATTCATTTAGTCATTTTGAGGTAAAAAAAAAAGAAAAAAAAAGTTTAAACATAGTCCATTGTTAAACTGGAATTCCATTGCCTTTCCCCAGCCATCTCAGACATAAACAAATCTTAGGTTTCAGCTTGGGTAAATGCATTAAAAATACATTAGAGCAGTGAGAAAATGTATATTTTTAAGTGTCAGCAGAAAATCCCCGTCTTCTCTGAAGCTTCAATAAACTCTGGATCATTTGCTACACTCTCAGAGCCCCAACACAAAGTGGACAAAAACTGTATGGTGATTATATCTTATGAATTAAAAGAGTGGTATAATAACAGAATAAATGTTTACATTTGTGTTTTTTTTAGATCCAGATTGCTTGTTGATAATTTGCACCTTGAAGAACCTGCTTTAGCAACAATGAATGAGTCATGGTGAAATGTGACCTTTAGTTCGAAGTCTTAACTCATCCTAGGTTGGAGGCTGCTTTAAATGCATGAATGGACAATTGCATTATAAAAAATGTTTTGTTGTTTTTGTACTACTTAAGAGTCTCAATAAATGTGTTCTCTGCTTCCTTTTATTGAGAGGCTCACCCCAACTGATGAAAACCAATTCATATTCTGTTGGCTGTGACCACTGTGGAGTATAACTGCAGTTACCTTAATTAATTTCAGTCAAGCAATTTTGCAACAATTGTGCAGAGCCTAATTCCAATAACTGACATTACTTTTGCAACATTGGAGTCACTGCAGCCATCTTGGCAACTCTAAAATCCTTTCCAATTACCATTGTGTTGCAATAGGTGAACAAGGTCTTGTGGACATCTAAAGCAGTGCTAGAGAAGTAGGCATATGTACCATAAAAGTATGTCAAATACATTTTTAAAGTTATGAAATAATATTAAATGAACGAATGTTGATACTCAGCATCACTGAATCGATACAATACAGTGCTGAAAAAACAATACTATACTGTATGGATCCTCTCCCACTTCTAACAATTTCTGTTATGTTTTACTTTACTAAGCAGACAAATTTGGTAGTCTAGTCCTTAGACATTCCTGCCTAGAAAGGATTTGAACCTCTGATTTTTTGTGTGTGGCTGCATTACAATCCACTTTGCATTTCACTGGGTTTCAGAAGAACTGAAACACACATGTACATGTGTGTATGTTATAGTACAATATAGAAAAAAACTAATTATTAAAACGTCCCATTTATTGGTGAATAATACATCATCTGTCAATGTATTCTGCAGAGCTATGAAATGTTATGGCAAACACATACACACTGATAAATCTAAGTGTGTAATTGTCTAAGTTTACTTAAAAAACAAAGACCCAATCTTATTTCTGTGTAAAGCACAATTAACCGAAACAGGTAGACACTGATCTCGGCTGAGACTGTCTGCATACTTGGAGGGAACTAAACTGTTAAAAACACTGGTGACTCTCGCTCCTTCCCCCCACACGGCTCAGGAAAGATGATAATTAACCTTCAGCACTATCAGACAGCAGCCAGACTGTCACACTCTGCTCAACTATTCACTGGCTGTTCACTCACTGGCATGAGGGAGAAAAAGAAAAAGTGTAAGTAAGCTCTGACTCTGTCTCAGTCCTTCACTAGGCAGGTATTTAAGAAGTGAAGAAGCTCGAAAAGAAACACCCCAAACAGGTAACAGAAATCATACCCACAGAAACCTAGAGGTGTATGACTTATATGTACACCTATGTGAACCTACAGCTGTGTAAAATGAAAGATATCTAGGCACCACCAGGGGGTGCACAGACAACACCCATCCTGCCACCCAACTGCATCAGCGCACACACACATTTGTACTCTTGTCTTGGTGGAGTATTTCTATTTATTTAGGAAATAGTGTAGCTAAACGCTTTACTACTCCTGCAAAAGAAAGTGCTTTAACGTTAGGTGGTCATGCACATGTCTCTTTGGCAATAGTGCCCCCAATGACCCCCACCAATTGTTCAATCACTCCCTCCATTCATCAAAATGTTTGCCCAAAATGAAACATTTTTAGATCACGTCACCCCCACCACCCCCCCCACCCCCCACACACACCACTTCATTTCAGGACCTGCCCCCTGTCAAAGTGTCTGTGCGGCTCTGTGAGTAAGGCACTGCCCGCCTTCAGGTCCAGCCAAATGTCCCCTTAATGTACACTACTCTCACCCTGGCCCCCACAAACACACCAACGCACAGACAAACTCTCACTCACACACACACACAGGTTAGTAATGCTATCTTTGTAAGCATATTCCATTGACTTCTGTAAAACTGTATTTTAGCAATACCACACTGACACCTAAACCTAAAGCTAACCTCTACCTCACTAATCAAAGGGTAATCTTTCTGCTCTGTTAGCTTTTCCTAAAAATGTTGAATGTATAGTTTCTTGTAAGGACTTAATGTCCTCGTAATGATAGGAATACATAATTATCTGTAGAAGCGAGGACATTCTGCTAGTCCTCACAAGGAACACACACACGCACGCACGCACACACACACACACACACGGACACACAAGATCAGTCGGTATGAGCTAAAGCACTATAAAGCATTAGTTAAACTCTCAGGTCATTTATCTGAACCAGAGAGTCGAGTCCTGTCCAGTCCAGCCGAGTCCGCCAAACGGCTCAGTCCAGCATCAGCGTCTCCACATCACATCACCTCAGCGAAACTAAAGAAACACCGTCTTTGCGAACCCGCTCAAAGAGGTTTAACCACATAGCACGCCCCTTTTCCTCCACAAAACACATTTTTCACAGCAGTGAAAGCCGAGCAGCGCTAGTTCCTTGGGAAGCCGGATGCATGTTCTATGCGCCCCGCGCTCCAGCGGCCGCTGGGGACTTTCTGAACTGCGCCCGCGCTGTGGGCTCCGTCTCACGGCAGCGTCCTCTCCTCCACATGGCAGAGAGAGACGAACCGCTCCTGAGCATCACCCCTGTAGACCACATTCCTACCAGGACACATCTCGCTAAAACACTCTTTAGTGGTCGCAGACCTGAACGACCCTCGTCAGCAGCCGTCGGGGGCACAGCGAGGAGAAAAGTCAAGGCAGAAAAATCATGTGGTAGATGTGCGACGCGCCTTACCTGTGTTTTATGCTCGCACGCGTGATGCTCGTGCGTTTCCTCTCGATATGTTTTTTTCTCCGTTTTTTCTCTTCTCACATCTCTTCTTTCCTGGCTGCTGAATCGGAGCCGATGAGCAGAAGCAGGGAGGCTGGTTTGGAGAGGATGAGCCGACAGCGCGTCTTCTTCGCGTGCGATGGAGTAAAAACAAGCTGACCGGCTCCGAGAGGTGGGCAGTCAAAACACAAACAAACAAACAAAAAAACAAACAAACAAGCAAACAAACACGAACTATTGGCAGAGGGCACTTCAGTTAAACTAGGCTCATCTCCACCTCAGTAAATCCATGAAAAAAAGCCAGAGACGAGGCAACGGCGAGAAAATCCGCATCCCGTTTAAGAAGCACACCACTTAGCCCGTCTCTCCGTCCGCGAGCGCGCGCGCGCGTGCGTGATGGGTTAACGTCCGTCTAACGAAGTGCACAAGATCCTTCACCTGTTTCCGGGAATGAGGAGGTACTGAGATCTCCTGGATGAGACAGAGCCTCTCCTCCTCCTCCTCCTCCTCCGCCTCCTCTCGCGGGGAGATCTCGCCGAGGCTTCCAGAGCAGTTCCGTGTATGTGTGTGAGGGAGAGAGAGAGAGAGAGAGAGAGAGAAAGATTAGCCTTTTCTTTACTCGTGTGGTGCGCGAGGTAAAATCGTGAGAAAGACCGACCGTGAGAGTGAGAAACAGAGAAAGAGAGAGTGAGTGAGAGAGAGAGAGAGAAAGAGAGAGAGAGAGTATGAGACAGAGAGAGAACGAGAAAAAGGGGAGAGAATGAGAGAGAAAGGGAGAAAGAGGGAAGGAGAGAGAGTAAGAGAGAAAGACAGTGTGAGAGAGTATGTGAGAAAAATAATGTGTGT
>JBBPDA010000001.1:22991847-23002748 GCA_037974385.1 Arnoldichthys spilopterus | reverse complement strand
CACACACACACACACACACACACACACACACACACACACACACACACACACACACACACACACACACACAACGACAGAACAACAGCCTCAAGCCTAACCCTGTCAGCTCATGTACAGAGAGTGATTTACAACATTCAGTCACGGCCGGTTCAATAGCTCCACTATGCCAGTGAACCTGAGCAGGCCCGGATAAGGACAGGGCTGGTAAATATTCATTAGCTATGAATCAGAAGGCGCTGGCCGCTCTCTGGAGCCTCAATGCACTGCTGTGTTTCCACGTTTTTTTTCCCCACCGGAGCCAGTAGTATAGATCCCTGTCCTCCCGTAGACAGACAGCTGCCTAATGGCTCTGGCGCTCTACCAGCCGTCAGCTAAAGAAAGCCTTGTGTTTTTAATATCGCACAAACGAAGAGCATTTTATTCAGCAGCCTTGCCATTCACGCACAAATTACAAACCGTTCCACAATTAGACAATGCAGATGGCATTATTGACTCGCTGGCATAAAAAAAAAAGTACGTATCAATTTCCAAGAAAATGCCAGCGTAGAATCCTGAGGCAGACACCTGACACACTGCTAAACCACAAAAGCATTTTGTATTGGCAAAAAAATGACTCTAGAAACAGACACTGGCAGATCTTCAAGATCTTAATGACAAGAAGCTCTTTCTTTAATTGTGTTAAAATGTCTAGCCCAGAGGCAAACTGACGTTCCACAGCAGTGAAAGGACAAACTCACCAAAAACACCAAAAGTTCTGAAGCAAAATTCCCCATATTTGTAAATCTCGACTGCATAATTTCTGGTATTGGGGGACTGTGATTGTGGTCTCCCCTGATTTTGGCAATGGTGGTGGAGGGTAACAAGTTCAAGTCCCGACCCAGGTACCACCAAGATACCCTTGATCAAGGTACTAACCTGCAACACTGCTCACTGGGCGCTTCTCATAGGTCCCAACTGCTACATGTGTGACGGGTTAAATGAAGAGGTCATATTTCATTGTGGTGCACTTTTTGTGTGATTGAGTATGTTCACAATGACAGAGAATGACAGACTTTTTTACAACTATGCCGGTGTACTGCTGCTTAAAAACTTAATTTCCTGAAGGAACCTTCCCAAGGGATTAATAAAGATTATCTATCTATCTATCTATCTATCTAGAGAAGTCACTTTCAAAAAAGGAGAAACTCCACGTGAATGACTAAAAAGAAGAGTAGACTCTTTCCTCTACTTTTACATGAACTTTTACAAAACTTGCTCAACTACACGTTTCGGTACTTCACCGAAGTACATGCGACTAAATAAGGTCAACTGCTTTCTACTGACCACTACTCAGTCTCCACTTTGTAAAAGCTCTTTTGAGCACATCCTGGTGCCTGTGTGTTGTAACTGCAGCCTCCCCATGTTCCCTTGATTTTTCAAGGTCTGCCTGAGTGTCAATCAAAGGCCCTGACTTTATTAGGGACTAACCAGAGTAAACAGGCACTTTTCCCTCTCTCTGGGATTGAATTTGAGCCAAGAGTGTGGGCAATCAGGCAACTGCATCTTACGCTTTGGCCAGTGGAGCCATCAATTTGTACCCTCTTAAAGAGGGTGAGATGAAAGCTCCTTCAGGGTCAGCCATTACCTAATAAGACCTTTTCGGATAAGCAAGGAACATTCCTATCACTCATCCACAAGGAAGTGAAGCATTTCAGCTATGAGCGATAAGATCCAGCAGCATTTAATAGGCTGAAGCACTCCAACACGTCTGGAAGGTTGTGAGTTTTTCCTTCTTACAGTAAGTGCATAACTGGGTCTATATTGAGTGCTGGAGGAAAAAGATTCTTTTTCCTTCAATAGAAAAGCTCTATTGCGAAAGGTGATGTGCCTTGTATGAAAAGGAAAGGCATGGGTATACCAAAGCTTTATAATGGTCTGCAAAAGACATGCTTCTCAAGGGTGGCACAAGGCTGAACACCTATGCCGAGAAGAGCATAGAAGAACCCACCACTTGCAAACTGGGGTTTTATTTTTGGCCCCTCCAGAAGCCACGCTGCTGTCAAATGTTTTATAGTGGAAAGAAGGACAGAATGTCCAGTAGGTTCAAAGGTCTACCCCACTGAGGTTACAAGAAACAGCACAAAAGCCATTTTCATTCCAGTCACTCGTTAGCCACCTCCTCCGGCCTGGGAGGATTCTCTCCTCTTGTTGGCAGTAGTGCAAGGATGGTATTGATCTGAGCTCCATGACACTGCTTCAGGTGGATTAGGCCACCTGATCTTTGAGGTTACCTAAGAACCATTCACAGCTCCCAACTGAGTAAACATCAGTGCTCTTCTCGTGACATATCATGGAGCCCATTCAAATGAGCATTAAGTAGCAGAAACCTGGCCTTCGTAGAGAACCAGTCTACAACCTGGGTATGGTGTTCCTCTGGGGGTTGTACATGGCTGCCAAAAAGCCAGTGCAGGTTTCTCTTATATCTCAGACTGGACAAATATGACTGGACTCCAGCCACGCTTCTGGGTCCAGCATGACCTGGTCAAGGGAGACTCACTGTCTGGGTGGATGATTCACTGCTGAGGTCAGTGTGAGTGTATGTGTGTTTAATTATGCACTCAGCACACATACGAACAGCATCCTTGCCTTTTCTCTACCCTAATTACACTGTGCTGAGTCCAGCCGACAGGATGAGTCATTGATTTCTCCCACTGTTTGAGTGTTTGGAGATGCCTGCAACTAGACAGTGTCCGTGCAGGAGGTCATCTCATTCCTAGCCCCATTCTCTCACAGTGGTGCAGGGATCAGCTCTCACCGTCGCTCACGGGCAAGGTGCCGGCTAACTGCGGAGCAGCTAAACCCTAGGCCCCTGCTTCACTCTCTCAGCAGCTCAATAAGAACGGCAATGTCATTGGCACCCTGCAGGAGACAGAAGTGCTAAAACGTACCAGGCCGCATTCATGCAAGACTGAGTCCTGCACAGGCATCCCTGCGGACAGGACGCCGTGACATCAACACAATGAGAGTGGGGAGAGGGAAACGGAGGGACTGAGCAGAGCTTCATCCCTGTTCCATTCAGTGGTTAGAGCTAATCAATGCCACTGCTGCTACAGTGGCAACAGTCACAGTATTTCACAGATGAATGCTATTTGCCGGTGTCCATATGCACATGGACGTGGTCATATCATAACCTTCTAAGGTTATTTATTTATTTTCTAAAATCATCATTTACTTAACCTTGGGAGTACATTTCATCATCAAAAAAAGAACATCGCTTGGCTTCTTCTACTGGCACCAGTTCAAAGATTTTGTCATGACCATTCCAATTTACTTTAGTTATATCATTAGGTGAGAACCTAATTATTTTTGCAGAACTTATCACGTGTCTAATGCGGTTTATCTAGAGTTCCATATTTACAAGCTCTGTTCTTTAGAAATGCTCCTTCAGTGCTCTGATTGATCTCTGGTTTTGCATGTTAATTTGTTCTATATTAAGAGCAGGTTTATTACCACATGATTACAGCTGAGTGATGTTCCAGCAGCACATGAAGGAATGTTTCACTCAGGCAAGTCAATATCAACGGAGGCTAATTGGACATTAACAGAGTCACGTTTTCAAATGGCACACAGTTGCATCATTCTGTTACAGTGCTGTAATAGAAAGAATGATGATCATGGCAGTTCCCGAGAAGTGCCACCCAAACCTTTAAGTCAAAACTCATGATCATTCTGTCAATTACGATTCCCAGCCAATGACAAGATTCATTTCAGATTACATTAAGTTTATAAACATAGTTAGATGTCAAAGCTTTATTACTTCTGATTGTCCTTTTAAATGCAAAAAATGAATCAAAAATATTATGGTAATTTCATTATTTGACAATCTCATTAATTAACAAACTTTTATTTATTAAAATGACCAGTCACAGTCCAGTGCAGTTCACATTTTGGGAAACACTGTCTTAGAGTATAGGTAGTTAAGGTACTATTAAAACTGAGCTAAATGACCTGTTAAAACATTTAAATTTTACATTTGATCTGTGTCTGTGCTATATACAGTGCAAAGATGTCCTGAAAGACCTAAGGTATGACCAGGCTGCTGTAAAAAGTTTTCTCCTTCCAGTATGATGGTTCACAACCGAACGCAAGACTCCTCTGATGCTTCCAAGCATAGTGATGCTTAAAATGAATCCATATTCAAGTTATTGTTCCTATGTGAATGCTAAGAACCTTTTGTTTATTACAGCTTTGCTTTTCATGTGTCTAGGTATTACTGACTTTAAATGCATGTTAGATGTATTAAATGCAAATGGCGATCTGAGAAAAAGTGGATCTCAGTGAGCGACTGAAATGGTTGGAGTAATGAATGAACTTCCATCGTAAGGTGCTGTTGTCTCCCACACCCACATACATTCAATACAGTGCTCTCTGCAGGATATCTTAGTCTATATACATCCAATGGGATCAGTGCAATCAAATGGCCAAAATATGCTTGTAAGAAAAAGAGAAATCTGGAATTACGTGGGCACAGCTTTTGTCCCACCACTGAAAATGGCCTGAAGAAGCACAGCAGAACAGTGAAGAGGCTTGAAAGTGTTCTGGAAACATTAGCTTGGCTTCAGGGGAAAATAGAAGCTCAAATTAGGAGCAAACGTACAAAAGCCTCACTGGTACACAAGGCATCCAATGACTCAAGGTCTGCACAAAAGGCGCTGCAGAACAGAAGATGGATGCTCACACACATGCACACAGCAGAAGACTGACACACACACACACACACACACACACACAAGCAATGGCTATCCCTTGTTACTCCCACAGCTGCAGTTTTAGAGTAACTGCTGTTTTTTCGAGTAAATTAAGGAAATCTCAGGAGTCCAAACTTTTGGACATTCCAAGACGCAATCAAATGACCCAAATTTGTCCTCAGAGTCGATTTTTAAAGTGAGTGTGTCTATTCAGGGACAGAGAAAGAACTAGCAGCGACCAGTGATGCTTTAGCCTAGGTCTAGGTGACCTGCTGAGGGTATGGAAAGAGACATGACACCACAGTCCTCTCCCACCTTCCAGCTTCAATTAGATAATTGGCAGGTGCCTGTGGAGAATACAACAATCCATTATCCCCTCCATTCTGCTTGTCCCCACTTAATTGCAACATGTCTTGAATGAAGCAGTGAGGAGCAGCAGCGTCACAGTAGCCGCCGATATTCAGAGGTTACATAGCTCTTCACATTCCTCTCTGAGAGAGTGAGTACAAGTACGGGGTGCTCCTCTAAACGCTTAAGACAATTCTGGCAGGGGCTTGAAGAGAATATTCCTGAATAATAGCGTTACAAGGTTTTTGAGGAGAATGTTTGCTTCTGAACACTGAAAGCACCATAAACATAAGAACTGCACTCCTCAGAAATGGTCATATTTGTGTCATACATGCTCCTATGACTGCTTTTGATAAGGTGAGCCCTGGGAAGAAACAAACTCAACTCAAACCACTGATGTCATTACAGCCTTTGGGGTATTACCAGTAATTCCTCAGCATAAAGCAAGAGCTGGCTGCCCCCTACTGGTCGGCCACAGAACTAAAACTGACATAAGGATTGTGTAGAGTAGCATCCTGATAATACATACTACTCTTGTGCTTTAAATAAATGCACAAATAGAGAAGGCACTAAAAAAATGCCACTGGTCTTAAAATCTGGTCACAAATGCGGAGAATCTACAAATAACTGTAGCCACAAAGGTGAATATTATGTCAAAAACAAGTATGCTGATGTGACAAAAACTGTACGCAAAACTGGGACAGCAAGCTGCAAATTTCCCTATGGTCTGTGCTTGTTGGCATTTATAGGTCACAGGCTTGTATGCTTCTGAAGATGACAAGTGTATCGTCCTACACAACCAGACACAACTAGGCATGAAAAGCTCTGATCACTGAACTTGTTCCTTTATCCCAAACTGTGAATAAAAATGCATGTCAACTGCTGATTGCACAAGAAGTGTCATTGTATCTTTATTTCCATGTTTTGCATCACTAGCCAACTCAATGGTTATATATTCTGCTTGTCCAGCAATTATTACACTGCACTGAGCTTCGAGGGTGTTTGGGGTCCATGCTCTCTTCATCTTCTCCGCTGGAGCTCTGGCGCTCTTCTTGTGGGTATAGAAGCAGAAAGATGAGTTCTGTGCAGATCTGAGTGCAGAGGGGCCAGCTGGCAGGGAGACGACGGGATGGCTGCAGTGGATTTACTGATTTACGAAGCAGGAGTGCACACAGGCCCCAAATTAAACCCAAGTCCTTGTTCTTGGCAGAGTCTTAAAATGATCAAGCCGTTTAGCTGAGAGATGCAACAATCTAGGAGCTTGGCCCAAAAAAGCATGCAAGCAACTTTGGAAAGAAAGAAAATAAATACATCCAATATTTAAAAACGAAACATTTCTTACAGCGTTACTTAAAAATCTTTTCGGTCTTCTTGTTGAGTTATACATATTTATATATATTTATATGTACTGGGATATTTTGGCATTGTTCCCTTTTGTCTAGCTAGGGCTGCTGAAAAGGGCAGAACTGGACAAACCACTCTGGCTGGACAAAGGACATGCTGCAGGAACAAGAAAGGCTGAGAAAGGACTTGTCCATCTTCTCTGATAGTCTTTCGCAGAAAGAGGGTCCCACAGAAGCCCTCCTCTTTCACTTCATCACGCTCTCTTTTTTCAAGAACTCATTCTCTCTGTTGGGCAGAGGTGCTGCGAGGTTAGCAGGGCAGACTGGAGGCAGAGTGGAGCACAGAACAGGCTGGTAACATGCCCTCAGTAAGACTGGAGCCAGGGAATTTCCACAGCACTATTTCTTATCTGGAGTGGTGATAGAGAAGGATACACGGAACATTCATGAGAAATCAATCTTGTTTACAGCTGAAATAGCTGTTGGTACTATATCATTGTTTACAGCATCCTCATATTGTAAAATGAACCTGAGTGTTAAAAGTCCAACACGAAACTACCGTCCACTGCTTCAAGAGTACAAAAGTAATAATATTTATGTAATTTATTTTCTTTTGAAGTTTTAATTTAATGTCTAATCAATGTCAGTATCAATCTGCACATGTTGTCTGGTCTTCATTCTGTATCACCTCATGGCAAATTTTTTTTCTGATGGGGCAGTGGTGGCCTAGTGGTTAGGACATTGGCCTTGGGACCTGAAGGTTGCAGGCGCGGGCACTACTAAGGTTTCCTTTGAGCAAGGTACCATCCCACTACACTGCTCCATGTCTTTGGATAAAAGCGTCAGCCAAACGAATAAATGTAAATATAAATGTAGATACATAGAATTCCTTACCAGCTTACAGCACATTAAAATTGTGCCATTTTTTTTTAACAGGAATCAATGTATGGGCTGTAAACACATTTTATCAATTTTACCTCAAGAAATACCAAACTTTCATGAACTATCAGTTACTTTGCATTTTTTTTAGCTTTTCTCATACAACAACCATAGAGATTATAATATCAGGCTACAGGTTGCATTAGACAACTGTAAACTGCATGCAACTTCACAAAGTATTTACAAATAATACTGCAGGTTCACATGTGCATGCTTCTGCCAAATGTAATGTACTGTACCTCTGTTCTCGCCAGCATCGGCTTGCCTTTGCCGTAACAAGTTGTAATATCTGCTCTCCACATCCTGAAACATCAGTCCAGAGTTAATACCCATGTCAACGCTTCTCACAATTTTTCTCTCTGCTTAGGCAGAGCTGTTGTGTGTGTGCACAGACCTTGAGGTGGTTGAGGTTGGCCTGCAGGGAGCGTAGGTGTGTGAGGACCTGCCGGCTAAGGCGGCATGTGCTTTCCACAGAGGCCGAAGAAAACCTGAGGCTGATGCCCGAGTCAGCAGCACAGCCGCGAGACAAACCCAGATCCATTCCCCCAACCTGCACATCATCATCAGTACTGCTCTCCCCAGAACAACCGTAGCCCTCTAGCACCATATAACCTGCTGTGTCACACACACAAACACACACACAGATGTACAACATAGTTTTATCCATAAAAATGGCCAAAGCAGATCAGATCACATAGCTAAAAAAGAACTAGCAGTCATACTAAAATCTGTGTACCATACAGGGTCAAACACCACACATATTTTTGAGCCAGGTGTGTTGCTATTTAAACATGTATTTTGCACAATGCTAAACACGTGGGGTATAATATTGTGGTTTAAGTAGGATTCAAGAAAGGCAGAGGAACAAGAGCTTTCAGTGCTGAAGCATGCTGGATTGTAAAAAGCAATTTTAGAAAGAAGTCAATGAGTCTTTCACTGACTGCAGCAAAGCATTTGTTTAGTTAAATTATTTCAATTATGGAATGTCTTCTGGAAAATGGGTGTACCATCATTCATATGAGAAGTCAACACTGATTAACAAGTCACAGTCAAGATAGAAAACAGGACAAACACTTCAAAAGGGATTAAACAAAGCTGCATAGTTGTTTGGTCTATATGCTGAACATAAAATAAGTGAAGCAGTACAGGAGGAAGATGTGTGAAGGATACATACGGTGAACATAACCAATATGAGGATGAAGACAGTGGAAAAACAGGTGCACTTACATGCAAAATGATGGGCTTTTACTTTTCATTTTCCAATTTATGACTTTTCTAAATGACTATAGGAAAGGCTGCTAACTTTATCAGATGGGGAGGAGGTAGAATTGTTAACAATTACTAACAGCAAAAGGATCCAGCAACCCAAAAAACATACATTCAGCAGAGGGATGAAGATGTTTAAAAAACATCTTAACATGTAATGATTTCTCCCTACAAATGAAGATCAGAATTATTCAGGCTGTGGTATTGTTTGTGGTTTTTAAAAATGTGAAAGCTGGACAATAAAAAAGGGAGAGGGGGAAATATAGATGCCTTGGACTCTGATGTTGGCCAAACATTTTATGTTATATAAGCTTAACTTAAGGTAGCACGGAAAAACAAACATAGCCAAACTTAGCCAAATTAAGCCTCACCATTCACCCGAAGCCCAGATAACAGATTTTATTTCAGACATATTTTAGCAAGAACAAATTAATGGAGAAAGAGGTAAAACAGGAAGAGGGCTGCCAAACAACAAGGCAGGATAAAATCAGGGAAATCATGAACAACCTTGTAAATTCTGGGCAAAATTCAAGAAGCAAACTAACAACTTGGCTGATTAATTTCTAACAATTTTTTGCCAACAATTCATTTAATTAAGGAATGAAATTAAGCTTCGTTCACTCATTTATCGTTATGGTGTGGCTCTACCTCTACATTCTATAGGTTTGTCCCTCTTTAAATAAATAGGTGTTAGTAGCACACACTCACCATAGTCCTCTGAGCCCTCATAAAAGCCAGTGTCACCTGAAGCAGCATCCTGTGCCCTGCAAGCCGAACGGCCTGAGCTGTGCTCCACTGGTGTGCGCAAAGATGTGGTCCTGAGGAGACGCCCTCCGGGAGGTCGGCCCAACCGCTCCCCATCATCCTGGGCCATCAGCTGGGTCACCAGCACTTGTTTCAGTGCAGACACTAAAAGAGCAGATCACAACACACACACACGAACAATCCTTATATCTTCAAAGCAAGTCACTGAAATGTACCTCGCTATTCCCATCCTTCCCTTGGGTCTGAGGCTTTATTCTGGATCCCTCTGGAGCTGTGTTTGCACTTTCTCAACAGCATTTTGTTGTGCTCAACAAAATATTGTACATATTTATAAAATGTGTGTGTAGGTGGCCAAGTGTGTCTTTTCATGCCACGCACAGGTTTTGAGGGCCTCTTCAGCTCTGCAGGAAGAGGACAGAGAGTTTGCGTCCTGGCTGTCCAGCAGCTCGGAGTCCAAATAAGAGCCTACTTCCTGGCCAGTGTCATGAACCTGCTCTTCTTCCTCAGTGTTAGAAGTGGGTCTGGAGCTATGTAGGGCAAGAGATGTTCTGCCACGGCCTTTATCTGAAAACACAAAGCACAGGCCAGACGCACAGTGACTCAGAATGAGAGAAGCATGGATTAGCATCAACAACACAAATATATGAAGTAGCAGTCACCTGAGGCCTGCATGCTGCAAGCAGATGTGCGATCTGGGCCTTTAGCGAATTTACCAACTTCAGTGTTGCCTCTTTCACCACTAAGAAATCAAATAAGTAGTTCAATATAGAAATAGAAAATTGTACATTAAAAAAGCTTACAGTAAGAGGGAAGGAGAAAGACCTACGCAGATTGAGGCAGGGGAATGATGCTGTGGGGTTTGGCCTTCATCACTTCTGCCCGCTGACTGATCTGCCTCTGCCACCTGAGGGAGAGAGAAGCACTAAGTAGGCTCTCCAAGGGAACTTGAACCAGGAAACCAGAGGTTCAGGAACAAGAAGTGTCTTAATAGTGTTGTTTAAACCACTGGCCAGCTGTTAGGACGCCAGAGCTGAAGTGTGGAAAACCGTGTCAGCACTTACGTTCTCTGTTCTGACACCGTCTGGGCCATCAGCTCGTAGATCTGGGCTCCATTGTCCGACATGGAGAGCACAAAGAAGGACCTGTTGTCTGTTTGTAAAAAGACGTGTTAACTGGTGCCACTTATCATCGAATGCGGATGAGTGTGTGTGTTGGTGTGTATTTGAGTAAACGTGTGTGTTTGTGTATTCACAGGGGCACCTCACCTGTAGCCACAGAGCGGACCAGTACAGTGCTGAGCTTGATGATGGGGCTGAAAGTGTGCTGTGTGTCGACAGTGCCTGCCCGGTTCTTACTATGGCATTTTAGTATTAGTTTCTCATCCTGCTTCTGCAACAGCACTAGGATGTCCTCCAAGAGCAATGTGTACAACTCTTCACACACACACACACACACACACACACACACACACACACACACACACACACACACACACATATATATATATACACAC
>JBBPDA010000001.1:22979889-22991747 GCA_037974385.1 Arnoldichthys spilopterus | reverse complement strand
GTTTCTCATCCTGCTTCTGCAACAGCACTAGGATGTCCTCCAAGAGCAATGTGTACAACTCTCCACACACACACACACACACACACACACACACACACACACACACACACACACACACACACACATCATCATCACCAAAGTTACTGTATACCAATAATCAATAGTGTGGATAATAACGACTCAAAGTGACCTACCAATACTCTTGTCTTTGTTCAACTTCCAGGTCAGCGGACCTTCATGGATCAACTTCCGCTTGGTTAAATCCAGATTCTGATGAGCACAACGGATTAGACTCGGTTAAATTACATTGGGTGAAATAATTCTTAAATAATTATAATTTGTCTCACATAAGACTCTGCAATGCATGGCGCATAATTGAAAACAATCTCATTACATTCATAATGCTCCGTTTAAACCGTCCTCATGGGCTACTGCTGCATATATCTCCCAGCTATGATCCTAGCTTGAAATAAAGCATGACTGACCTTGAACTCGGAGATGAGTGGATTCTCACTCTGCTTCAGAGAGGAAAGGTCCAGGCGTCTCTGGTATTCCTCCAGTCGCTGAATAATGCATACCGCCGCACAAACAAGAGATTTTACCAGTGTCACATCACATACACCAAGCACACTGAAAATGTGTCATTGTATCACCTTATGATATGGTCATGAAAAATGCATGGAATTTAAAAAAGACAGACGAACAAAACAACAAAAACGTCTGTAATTTTTAGTAACGGCTGCACAAAAGAAATGCTTGGCCTGTCTCCTAACGGTTAAGTCAGTGATCCAAAAAAAAAAAAAAAAAGGCTGACACTAGAACAGATGCCCAGATGCAGAACAATTTCTTCTGGGCAACTGCACTGGACAATTCAGTTTGAACCTCAGATAACAAAATAAGTGTGTCTTCAAATATTTGCTGTATAAGGACAGAACGGCAGCTCACGAACAGGTCAAAAAGCTTACCTGCACATTCTCGGACTCCTTCACTGCCTGGTTAACATGTTTAAGGATTTTTCGGCAGCAATCCGCTGCCCTTCTCACCTTGTCTTTCTCCACACAATCATCTGCAGGCAAACGTACACACACACACACGCACGAACACACAAACCCAAGATAGATATGGTGTCCAAGAAGAAACAGGCCAGCCAAATGGCTCATATTTCCCAAGTGCATGAACAGATTGCTACAACAGGGTCCAATGCTGGGCTAAAACAAATAGGAGGGCATTAGTGCCCCATAATTGCAGGTTATATTTTATATTCATTTTGGTTCTTTCATAATGCTTAGTGAGCCAAATTTAAAACAAGCAGGGCTGACTGCTCCAAAATGTTTCCCCAAAACATGAATTTACCTTTCTGAAAAACTGCAAATGAAAATCTCTGTTTAAGCAGAGTCCAGCTGCAATTCAGTAACAGTTGGCTAATTTCCAGCGTGCGCCCCTGAATTCATTACTGTGAGTCGGGTTGGAAATGGCAAAGCTTGTGTGGGCCATCGCTTGGGCCGAAAGCGTCCTCTGGCAGCCCTTGCTGAGGCTGCCACAGCAGGGCATGTGGGAAGAAATGTGCAGCAGCAAGGCAGAGGAAGGACAGTGCCGTCACTGAGGCCGATTACACCATATTATACCAGCAAATAGTAGCACAGTGTGTACGACTGGGTAAGAATCATGCAGGACTTGTGCTCACATACGAGAGAGATCCATGTAGGTTGTAAAAGTACAAAGAATTAAAGTGCGAGCACATACCTGGTCAATATTATATATACTTGTGTGTGTTTTTCTGTTTCTGTGTAACAACATATGTCTGTGTGCGGGTGTGTGTGAGATGGAGAGAGCAAGCAAGAGACCTTAACGTGTGTGGAGAGGTGAGAAGACTAAGTGTGAGTGTGCACTAGATCAGTACATGTGCCTGAATATTGAGCAGAAGTACGTGACTATGTGTGTGTGTGTGTGTGTGTTTTCTCTATTGTGTGCATGCATGTATGTTGGCCTGACCGAGTCCTCAATTAACCTAAGAAACTGCACTTAAACATTTACAAGAGCTGTTTAGAAGACGTCTATTTACAGTTCCGTGTACATTGACGCCGTTAAATTAACTACGTTAAAATGTCAAACGAATTGGTGTTTAAAAAACATTCCCATCAGTTCTGTGAACCGAGCAGAGCATTTACATATCTAAATCTATCTTGAACAGTCCATGCAAAATCGGCCTGAACCACATGTTTTATTAGCACTAAGCTTACGCTGACAAAGACCTTAGTCGAATCATGACAAACGAACCGTGCTGTTTACATGATCCTATCTTACTTAGACTAACATCACACCACTGACATGCATTGAAATGCACTTAGTTTGCATTAATCTGTTTGTTTGATAAAGAACAATCATAAAATTCCAAGTCTGCTAGATCGCAACGTGCGTTTGGGTAAATAAACTATAGATCTCCTATGTACATCTTACATGCATATATAAAAACGTGGGTGTGTCTGTGTGACAGGTGTTCATACCAGTGTACTTGGCGATGTTCTCCAACAGCAATGGATACTTGGTGAGCCTCTGCATCTCAGCTGGAATGATGTCCTTCAGCTGCAGCCTACGACACAACCGATTACTCTCTGCCTCCTGCAGACAGGACACACGACGGCACAAATGGGCCACTTAGGACAGAGCACGCTAATGGATGACAAAACCCCACGCTGACCCACGTCACACCTCCTGCTCTGCCGAGGGCCTCTGGCGTCTCAAAATAAAAACTTAAACACGCATTTTGTCCTTTGCTCAAGGAGAACTCTTCTATGAGCATGTCTCAGCGACATCTGTGCATCTGTATAGTTGGCAAACAGTCAAAACAACAATTGTGGAAGAAGCATATAAAACACCAAGGCAAAACAATGTTCTGTTTTTGTGGACTCATTAGTGACTTTCACAGACAGCAAGGGCTTAAACGACAAAAGCACATAGGACAGTGAAAACAATCTCTCTCACGCACAGTTAAGGTGTCATTTTGAACTACTGCTAATTTTTCTTCCATATTTTCTTCTATTCCAAAGCAGCCCAACAAAGCAAGATCAAACATGGCTACTCACTCTCCAGATTACTCAATACAGAGTGATACATGTCTAAATCTGATCCATGCAGTGCACAGAAAGGTCATTCTCTTGTTCTCCATCAAGGGCAAAGGTCCATGGGTGTGTTCGAATTTCCTCAGTTTGAAATTTAAAAGAACACCGCTCCCCATGTGTCCCCATCCTCTCAGCTTTGTGACCTGCCAGGCTTCTTCCACTTCACTGCCTGAAGCTACCAGATCCAGGGTTAGAGGGGCTTCTCCTCACCTGCATAAAGGTGGTAAAACGCTGGTCTTTCTTCTGACGATTCTTGATTAGCTCCAGAGCGAAGGGTTGATTGCTGCAGAAGGTGCCCACAGCCTGCTTCATCTTCTCCTCCTCTCCACCGCTGAACTAGAAAAGAAACGCAAGGCAGGTAGAATGAAACTTTTTAGGCGATGACGAGAGGGTTAGTACCAGGTACGGACACTTAACGTTTATTAACATAACAAATGTATTTCCCCCTTTTTAATAAGGGCAAGACGTAGAATTATAGACAGTGTTGTGAAGCGTGAATGCTGCTTCCTACTCCCTGTGTCATGTTTACATCTGCTCTTCTCCGTAACATTGTTGCATCTTGGCACAACCTGCTGCTTTACACCTGTTGATCCAGAACTGTCCTGCAATGTTGGCACACAATGCACTTCATGGTGTCATTTGTGTAGTTTTTGCAGTCCTGTTTTTCATGTAGCACCGTGGTCCTGGAGGAACCTTTTCATTGTGTACTGTGTGAAGTGTATATGGTTGAAATGACATCTAAAGCCTCCTTAACTTGACTTAAATTATTCTCCTGAAAGTGTTCTGAACCACATGCATAAAACACCAATCATTAAAGTATAGTATTCATTAAAGTACTGACATGCAAAAAGCTTGTTCATTGGTACAAGATGGAGTAGATGATTTGTTTCAGAAGCATGGTTTTAAATATTTCTTGGAAACCCCTTTACATCCTGACAGGAATAAATACATGAAGTGCTCGAACAACAAAAACAACAAAAAAAGCGGTCATCTGTGGCAGCTGCATGTCTGTAAAAACCTTGTCCAATCATTTCATTTATGCTGAATTAAATGACTGGATGATCTGCCAGCCTACTGTGCTCTGTGCTCATGGGTCTTCCACAAAGTAATCACATTAGGTAAAACAAGTGAGAACAAGGTCAATGAAACTGCCATCAGCAGCTATTAGTCACATTTTCACAAAATGCAATGGTGGCTATATTTCTGGTTTTAATTTAGGGAATTCTGGAGAATTACTGAAGTATTTAGTCAAGCATAGCGCTTATAGCAGTGCACATAATTGTGTTTTGGAGTTCCTGTTAAGATGCCACTTACCCATGACAGCAAATCATCCCCAATTTGGTCAACAACTGACAACTCGTATCTCTTGCGTATGGACGCCATCTGCTCTGATATTGTCACTGAAAATGTAGCACAGAACATAAGAAACTATTAGTCTCAATGGATACAGAGAGAAACAATGACTGATGCACGGCAAGCAAAACATACCATGGAGCTGGATAATCTCCTCTAGGTTGGTAAAGATATTTTTGATGTCCGCAGGAGGTAGTATATTGTCTCGGGTCAGTTTCTGACAGAAGACGTTATCGAGGACTTTCAGCATGCGTACATGAGCGCGCTCCGTGTAGAACAGTTCTGTGGAGATTCATGACGTAAACAATTTTTCTTAGTTACATTACATTCACATTAACAGCATTTGGCAGACGCTCTTGTGTAGAGTGACGTACACGGGCGCTTTCTAGTGTAAAAAGAAAAAACCTATTACACCAGTAAACCTAGACTTAGATTAAGAGTTGCTGCTCAACCAAGACTCTACATGAGCTGATGCTGATCCTTCACACAGAAAAGCCTTTTTCATTTTTTTTTTCCTTTCACCTAAGATGCTACAACTTGTGGTTTAACAACAATCCATCCATCCGTTTCCGGGTCGCGGGGAAGCAAGAGCCAATCCCAGCTGACTGATCCCACCCCTGTGACTACATTTGATATAATAAATCCTAAATAAAAAAGACTCTGCAAAGAACTTTTAATTTGAAAGGATGGATACAGAAAGTGAGCTCACGCGATGACACCATAGCCAACTGATAGAAGTCCTTCACAGGGATGGAGAATTCTAGTTTATCCATTATTGTTAACAAATGTACTTTAAAACGTGGCTTGCTAACGTCCATGACAACGCGAACACTGCATATGAAATCAGTGCTGTCACTGTCAGCCATAAAGTATATAATTTGATAATCCACTGAGAATTTTGACAATTAATATTTCATTAACTTCATCAACTATCAACTTATCACTGCTGATTCCACATAAAGGTTCCTTTTACTCTGACTGAGACACTGCTTTAACAGCGACTGAATGCTTTAACAATTGTTAAATGTCTTTCAACTTTGTGTCCTACTTGCAAATCGCCATATCCTAGTGTTTTCTTCTGAGAACCCACCATTAATGACTTCCTGTCTCTTGATCTCATGAGGAGTCAGGCTAGCCAGAACCTCACGCCCCACCAGCTGCTGCCAGTTTGGAGGATCTGCATCCGAGTAAATGCCACCACTGCCATCATCCTCACTCAGCACCTCCTCAAGCCTGAAAGAGAAAGAAGAAAGCAGACGGAGTCAGAAAAGTAGAGAAAATAAGAGACAAGACGCAGACTGAGAGATGATAATGAATCTCAGGACTTGAACTAATTAGATTTGTTCACTGAGTATCCGACAGCCATGCTGTAGACATTTGATGGATGAAACATTGAAAGAGAGGAGAAAAGAGCAGGCATCAGCCAGTACCTCCTGCTCAGCTTAGGCGTTCCCACATCCAGCAGTCTAGGAAACAGTACAAATTTATTCATTCTTCTCACACACACTTAGCAAATCCACAGAGACTGAATCAAAGCCATCTGGACATTTATGCCAGATTCCAACACACATACAGGGCTGTACTGTACTGGAGATAAGAGTTTACACTACCAATAACACATCTGTTTTGGTGCCGTATGGGCAGAGATTGCAAAAGCACAGCGGCATTAAATTAGCATCAGACAGACATGACTGAGCAAAGTTTTAACTGTTGTGCTAAAGCAGAAAGAAGACCCTGGAAGCAAACCTGTCTCCTTCTCTCTCTTCTTCCAGCTGCTCCAGGCTGTAGGGGATGTAGTCACAGGGAGGATAAGAGCCATCCAGAGCCTCTGAAGCCTGTACACCTTCTGTCGGTCGTGGGCTCCCACCTGAAAACAAAACATTGTAATAAGAATTACCCAACAATTGTATTAAGCAATGTAAAACTAATGTTTCAGGTAATAAAATCAGAAGGTATTCATTATATAGTTACTTGTATTTACAAGAATTTCTGAATCATCTAGCCGTCGACTGAATCTCAGGAGAAAGTGGACATGTAGCAAGACAACAACCCTAATCACACAAGTCGGGCAGTTTATGTAAGGAAACCCACCAACTTCCACGTGCTGAAGCTGTTCTGTACAAAGGAATGGGCTAAAAATGACCAAGTATGTGTTTTTGTGTGGGTCATAGTTACAACAGACTCAGCGTATCATCTAATCACCATCCCCCACCCAGAAGTGGGTGTATGAGAGGAATAAAACACTTTAGTGTGAAGAACAGGGGGACTTCAAAAACAGTACTGCTGCACAGAACTTTTATTGGCTTGAATCAAAAAAGATGCCTGCATACCAGATTAAAAGTGTGGCTCAGACTAGGCCAACCGCTCTAGCTGGTCTAGCTGGTCTAGAAGCAAAAGCGATGTTTCTCTGTTTTTAACGTTTCCTCAACAACTACACAACGGAGTTCCTCAGAAGACTACCAAATACACAGAAGCCTGATCTGACATCAAATAAAAAAATAAAGTAGAAAGTTTTTCACTGGCTTTTTTTTTAACATAAGGTATTTTCAAAATGTACGCCACTGTTTGCTGAGCGCTCCACCATGCTGTCGATTACTTCAGCCAGCTGCTGGTGAATTTCCAGACGAGAATTATGATTTAGTCAATATCTTCTGAAGCTTTACTTATTCCCTGTAGGTAACAGAACATTCATTTATTGACTTTTGGATACACTAATGTATAATCGGAATTACTTAAAAAGGATTTTTGAATTTCTAAATTACTCAGATTACAAACCCCATAAACTACACCACAGACCAGTGTTACCCCACTGCAGTACTAGAGTCTCCTCAACTTATTTTGCTTTCTTTGCTGCAATAAAAGAAAACCTAATTCAGCTTGAGAAGTATCTAAACAATTCATATGACTTTCAGGGATGGAAATTTGTGCATGAAGCTCCCTCTTGCAATAACCATAACAGCAGTATTCACATTCTGTAGCTAAGGGTGATTAACAGGGATGATCGTAGTGATCTGCAGTAAGAAGTGCCATACTTACTATAGTCTGGGTCTCTAAAGGCTGGGTCCAAAGCAGGGGTGTAAGAGGTACTGCAGGGGGATCCAGCAGTTAAGGCTGGGTTCTGGGTGAGGTCGGATCCCTCACTTGACTGGCTGCCACGCAAACGTACACCATCTACTGGCTCGCACGTCCCCATCAACGGCTGAGAGAGTTGCTTCTGAGGTCTCTGCTTGGCAGCGTCTACAGAACGCCCTGCTGATTACACACGCACAGACACACCAGGTTGCTCTACACGTATAAGCAGTTTGTCTGAGAGAAAGGCAGTACGGCAGAAGCATCAGGATTACCCGACGGTGCATCAATGCGGCTGGGCCGGCGCAGCGGTCCCAGGATGTTACAACGGGCCTTCTTCACCTTCTCCTCTCCTTCCTTCTCTTGCTTGCTGCTCTTCTGCACAGATGTAAGGAAAGAAAATGACAATTCTGGCAAAAAATGGGTAGACAGTAAAGACAGTAAGGAAGACAAAAAAAAGCCAAACCTTTATTTTGGGAAGAAAATTGATGCGCACACGTTTGGACTCCAGGTTGCGTTGCTCCTTGCTCCTCACACCAAGGTGCTTCATGTAGGTAAAGATCACATACTGTACTGTGGTGCTGGAAAAATTCAAAGGAGCCCTTATCAGAATGCATGCTCGTCTACTTCCCTAACTAATCTACAATTTAGCAAGAGACGCTCGGTGTGGCAAACCCCTTAAAAAATGAGGCATGCTGATGTGCAGTTTCCTCATTTAGGCTGCACACTCCACTAGCTTCAAGCCTGTTGAGCACTGCGAGCTCCATGTGGCCACCTCCTTCTGCTCCACAATACTCCTGTCTCACTGTGCCTTCTGCCATATGTCACAATCTCGCACTCTGCTCCTCTCTCTTGCCCTGCACGTGTCCTGTACATTCATAAATCATATGTACTACGGTGGAGCCAGATGGCATCTCAAATATGTTTGCCTAGATTGTTCTAAATGAGGAAGCATAGATGCATGAACACTGGGGCTCTCACCGAGCTGTTCTGTAAGTTGTGCGTTGCTTACTGTTTTTTCTTAAGCTAGAATGTAATAAACGCCTCCGTCTATAGTGTATAATGTTTGGCTCGTAATAAAGCATTATTGTGAAGGGATGTGGGTGGTGCTCATGAAGGAGAGACATATAAAAGGCTATTCTCACCTCTTTTCTTCCTCTGTGGAGTGTGAAGTCAACCTGTCACAAACGCACAGAGGTTAAGAGGTGTTGTTATTAAGCAGGACCATTCCAGGGCTTGACAACATGGCAAAAACGTAGCATCATGATACATCACAATATCAGTTTGTTATGAGGTTTAAAAGGTCAGAACAGATACAATGCAAAAGGGTAAAGCACAAAACAAGAAAAAACTGCAGGCTGGTTCAGCGATTCACATGTCTACATTTCGTATGACACATGATTGCTTGATAAATTATTAGACAGTAAATGGAAAAACTGTATTATTAATCTCACTATGAGTCGGATAATGAAATTAGGATGGATAATTACAACAAAAAAAAAAAACTTGCTATCCTATTATCTAGCCTGTGCATGCAACGAAGCGTGTGTAGAAGAGCATGTAGTCAAGTAGTTCGAATTTGGCTTCTTTAAGACCCCACAGCAGTCTCTGCTGGTGACTCAGCCAACAACAGCCTGTAGTGTAACTTAAGCTGAATTTGGATTAAAAACAGACTCTCAACGGTGTCTTAGATGGTTAGATGTCTTTTATTCCACAAAATTCACTTTTTGACTTACAAAACGACACCATTTTATACCCCATTGAGTGATGAATGCCTTAAAAGGCTGTGACACAGTGATCAACACTGTTACAGTAGCCGCTTTCTGACACAGCAACAGAAGAGAGGATTTCTGTTGATGTAGACAGCAGCAATGATATGGAGGTAAGTAAAGTATAAAATTATATTGAACTCTTTGTCTAGCAATGTGTGATGAAATTTGAATGATGAACTTTGCTGTTTAGTAATAAAGGTGTAGTTCCTGTTGTATCACCAACTCAAGATCCATCACCAGTTAAACAACGTACGGAACACAAATCTCCTTCAGGACTGAGGAAGTATTCTGACATTTCACATGAAATCACTTTGTGCAGACTTACAGAAAGGACATTTCATATCCTATACAGATCAGATAAACCTATTAGTCTATTATCTCCATGTCCAGGTTTGTGCAGCCACTAGCTTTTTTTAAGGTCACTGTTGGGTAATGAGGTTTTTGAACATTGATAATAGTCGTCACCAGTTAATCACACATTTTGTTCTATATTTTTAAGAACGGTTAGATCTATTCACATACTATTGTCTGCAAAATAATGTAAAACATTTACATAAATGAATGAAAAATAGTAAAATAATTTATTTAATAAAATAATTAAAATAATTGTTTCATATGAATATTGGCCACAGTAAGTGTAAATTATCGATTACCATATTATCCTAATTACCAACCTACTAAAACTGTATTTACTTTAAGAAAATAAGTTTAAAAAAAAAAAAAAAAAAAAAAAACCGTAACTGCAGCCTTTTTACTTTCTTCCAACTAATCAAACCTCAGAAAAAGTCAAGAAACAAACAAAAAAAACTACACACAATGTCATATTACCCATTAAATTGTGAAAAAGTGTCATAATTCTATATTTTTTCCATATTGCACATGTATGGGATATATATGTGCAATAGAACATATATGGGGACACCTATATGGGAATGCCAAATGCAATACTGACAATACCGATGTTACACTCAGAAATGCTTGTAACACTTTAATGTCTTACTGCCCTGTCAGAGGTACATTAGAGTAATAAGCTGCACTTACAGTACATCATCTATCTTTGAGAGAATGCCCTCCGCACAGGATCTTTCCCTCTCGAGGGCAGTACTGTTTCTAACTTGCCCTGTGTCCAGATGGGCCAGTTCCACATCAGCCAAAGTCAGCCCCATATTGCGCTTCTGTCTGCAAGAACACACACAAATACAATCTGAAGTGCTTTCACTGCTATAGAGGAACATAGGTCAGCATTAAGTTAATGGCTATGTCCATACGCTCACCTGAAGTCCTCCAGAACCCTCTGGACTTCAGGAAGAAGTGTGTCCTGCATTGTCTGAACAAACTGCCTGTGCAAGTCCTCAGGAATCAGCTCTGGCCTGCGTCGCTCTATGGACAACGCATGTACACACAGACATATACATACAGTACATACACAGCATTTGGTCTCACTTTTTGAGCCCACAGGGCCCATGCTTCCGGTGCATACGGCATGCGGTCTGAATAAACCCTTCAGACGCTAACATGGTAATTATGTGGACAACAATTTTGACTACTCCACCGAGGGCTGAGAAATGATTATTTAGACAGCAGTTTTAAGAAATATACAAACACAAAACATTTGAATACATAACAGGAAAAGCTGAAGGGTAGGGAACAATCTCTTGCCGGCAAGAGACAGTTCAAAAACTTATTACAAACAAGTAACCAAAGACTCAAAACAACTAATTACAACCTCAGCCTACAATGTTTATTATTACTCCACATTATTCCCTGTTGAAATGTAAATTCTAGCCTCAGTGCACACTTACCAAGCTCAGAAGAGATGGATTCAGGCACAGCTACTTTTAAGTTCTGTAAAACAGCAAACAATTTTCAGATTAACGGAGAAAGGGATAATTTATTTGCACATAATAGCAGGCATATTATGTTCGTTCATAAGCCAAACAGCCATAAAGAAGCCCACACAACAGGTAAGCTAACTCTAGATAAACAAACCGTTCATTAACAATTCACTCTGGTCACATGTGAATAATCTCTACATACATATGGACACATTCACTCCTAAAGCGTTAAGGAGGTTGTGGGTCACCGTCAATGGAGCTGTTGAACACAACAGGACTTGAGTATCTAGATCACATTTGGTGTGGTTCCAAATGTCAGGATGTCATGTTTAAAGGTCACATTGTTCCTCTTTAATGGATTTTGGCCGGCTTTAGTTATTGTGGAACGTCTCGAAACCTATTCATTAAGATTTTGTTTATTGATCTATTGATCTCATGATGACTGTCATTACGTGACTGCACGGTTACTTAACAGGTGCAATCATTAGGAAGGATTGGGTTCCGTGGCATTCAACCTCTGGTGATTGGTGTTGGGGTTCCAGTCACATTTAACAAAATCTGTTGAGCTACAGGTGGTTTGGATTCAAAACTTGGTCCTTTGGACAAGGTTAGGTCAGACTCAGGCCGAATGTTTTATACACACGTGGACAAAATTGTTGGTACCCTTCAGTCAATGAAAGAAAAACTCAAAATGGTCACAAAAATAACTT
>JBBPDA010000001.1:22964810-22977701 GCA_037974385.1 Arnoldichthys spilopterus | reverse complement strand
TTATTTCTGTGACCATTGTGAGTTTTTCTTTCATTGACTGAAGGGTACCAACAATTTTGTCCACGTGTGTATGTCATACTTAAATTAAGTTCAGAATTTCAGTCCAAATAATACCTATAAAAGCTATGGGGCTAAATGAACATAAATCTTTATCTGTTCGTGAGAGCTTCATCAGCTTCTTGCTCCTGAGATTAGTCCGGGGTAGAGAAAGAATAAAATTAAAGTAGCAAACACCTCCCAGTATAAAAGCTACATGCATGTGGGGGCTTGCCTTCTTCAGGTAATGGCTTACAAACTGTGAATATGAGGACCGACAAGAACAGAGAGGTGAAAATGAGCTTTACTCACAGCTCCTCGGTCAATGAAAAAGGTGAGAAAGTCCAAGAAGATGCGGCGGGTTTCTTTGGAGTTGGTTTGCTTGTAGAGTTCAGTGTAAAGGTAGCACAGCTGGACAATAGAGTTTTAATAAGACTTGAGCAGAGACAAGTATTTCCAATTGTTCACTCCCTCATGACCTGCTGTCCTCCTCCAGGCTATGCTGGCATGGTGGCCAAACTATTCCTAATGTAGCAGTGAGGTGGTGGGGTACTTACCACAGGAGAAGGGTCGAACTGAGAGACCACATGGTGTAGGAAGGCTGCCAGGTGGGCAGGCCGAGACTTTAGCAGTTCTATGCTCTGAAAGCAGCTACACTGGCCGTTCACCTGGAACCAGGGGTGAAAATGAATGAATTACAGCTGCTCTTGTGGCATTCAATTTTTGCCAGTAATGGTACTTTTTTAAATGGCAGTAAATTTCACTTTTACTTGTATTTGTTAATGAAGGAATCAACTTACTTTAACATTTAATAACCCTTACACAGTACGAAAACCTTAAGCTAATAAGTAGACCTAGACCACCATTAAATTGAGTAAAAATGTGAGCACTGGTAAGACGATGAAAAGAAATGCAGTTATTAATAAACCTTATATTTCTTTAATAATACTAGTATCAAATGAATGGCTGGAAGATAGGGAGGCAGAGCAGACTGTTGATGGAAAGAACATCAGTACCTGCTCTTGCTCTGTGTCAAAGTAGTCATCTTCAGCTCCAATGATCTGAGAAACCATGCGGAAGGAAGGGCTCCCCACACTGGATTGGAGGTGGGAGTCCTGCAAAATGAACAGAGTTATGAACATGTTGGACTGTGAGCCGCTCTGTGTTCGAGTGATTGCGAGTTAGTGTCTGACCAGGTCAGAGGTGTCCTCCGTCTCAGGGGAAGGACAGGAGTTGAGACTATCCCGCGGTGTGCTCTTTGGACTGCTCGAGTCTCTTTGACAAAGGCTCTCTGGAGAGCCTGGGTGGTAGCTATGCAGGACCTGTGAACCAGCAAAAACGATGTCTAAGCCAACCAACCACATCTCAAACAAAGAAGAACTAAAGCAGTGGATTCTAATTCCAGCGCTGGACATCCCACAATACGTACAATTTTGTGTATGGGCAAATACGGTTGCAAGGCATTTTAAGGGCTCTGACCATCCTTTTCTTTTAAGGGTTTTGAACATAATCAGCCTACAGAGAAGGCCATTGTAAGTATAATAGAGAAAAGAAAAGAAGGCTTTTTCAACTTAAGACTATATTCTCTGTATGAATGAATGAGAAATTTGTAATAAAAGAGCTCCTATAAAAGGTTCCTGTGTACGTTAAAGGTTTATGAAGATGATGCTGATGTATTTACATTTTGATATATATAAAAAAAGCAATATGCCTGAGCCTCCTTATGCCTGGCTATTGCCTAATTTCTTCCCCTTAACTGGATTGTGATGTAAGGCTGTGTGTCTGGGTTTTATTTAATTCTTCCTGTTTGTGTATTTGAATTCATTGTGCGGTCCTCATGAGTCTGTGCGACAAAATGCATGGAAGCGTGGAGTGGATCAGATGTGTTCGAGCATGAAAAACAAAAATCCGCAGAGAATGGGGTCTTGAAAACCATGAACTACGGTAACCTTACCGTATATGATATTTCATAAATAAATACCCTTGAAAGGAATTATCATGCACACCCAGCAGCATAATTTAGCATGAACTTACAGAGCTCCAGAACCCATCTGGGTTGGCCTGGTCAATGTCCACCACACCACCATCCTCACTGTCCCCTATATATATGCAATCCTGCAAAACATTTTCACAACCAATACATAGATAATACCAACAACATTTGTGCTGTTTTTAATACTGTGGGAATTGTGGGAAATGTAGTACCTGTGCTGATCTGCTGAGCTGGCCCTGCAGCTGTAGGATGTGTTTTTTGGCTTCCTGGATTTCCCTCAGTAGTTTAGGTGTAGGGTTCCTGCTGTACTCCTCCTTCATCTCCTAAAAAACGATTAGAAAGGAAAAGGCAGAGTAAGAAATTCTATAATGTACTCCATTTACTAACATGCATTCTTAAGAGTTCAACAACTATAACAAGAATTCAATTAACCATCTCAGACTCTGATCTGCTGCTATACTGTAGTCACAGTTTATCCACAACAGAAAATACAGAGTTCTATTTACAGAGCTAATATTTTGAAGCTAAATATCATTATTTGACTTATGACCATTGACAATTAACAAAATAAAAGCAAGGGTTTCTGCCCAAGTTTGACCCCAAAGAATTACTGCCGAAATGCTAACCTGCAACTCCTGACGCTCTTTGGCCAGCATCCTCTGCAGGATATCAGCTTTTAAGTTGTGCACTATGTTGTTCTCCTCCTGACAGACACATAGTCATTCAGGGTTAGACATAAGGTAGGAAAGGTGACAGGGATATGTAGATGATAGAAGAGAAGAGGTGATAATGGGAGGAAAAACAGAAAAACAATAGATTTCGGTAGATTGTCATACCCATGTCATCAGTGGAGAGGAGGCGCGCTTTATTGCTTTGTACTCCTGGTCACTCATACTCTGCACTGGAGAGTGTGGAGATGAAACGGAGGACGCTCCATGACCCTCTAGGGGCCCTAGGTTTAAATTAACCTCGGCGAGAGGGATCTGGGGTAACCCAGGGGGTCTCCCCAATACAGTAAGGGCCACATAGGAGCCCGCTATTGGAAGAGAAGATGTGGCGTCAGTGCATATTGCTAGGCTGTCGCTTTAGAAATGTATGGAACGTAATAAAAAGCGAAGTCTACATTTCAGATCATAAGAGAGCTTGACCCTCACATTTGATTAACTTCACTACTTCAACGTGGTTAGAGTGCGTCACCAGGGTTCCGTTAACCTAAAACGGAGAGGGGGAGAAAAAGATCTGTAGCATGCCTCACAAAGATAGATTTTTTCCACTGGGCTACATCATCATGACAACATATGCTGCATGTCTAACCTACTCCAAGTAAGGTTAAGTTTTAGATTGCAGATGGTAAACAGATCAGGGCCAAGTTGTAAACATTTGTGGTGTCAATCCTAGAGTATCAATGTTTCAGTTAAAGAAATGAGGAAATCAAGAACATAAAGCAATGATTACTCATGGGAGAGGTGACAGTGTGGCTTTTTGCATTTACATGGTTTGCTCTTGACATATTTAAATTGTATGATTTATTTTATTACAAACATAACTAACATAACTGCTTAATTACATGTTTCACACAATTGGCTGTTATTAATGCCAAATGCCTCTTTTATCCTACATATACCACCTACAAACACAAAACGTGTTATGCACAGATGTGGCCAGCAGGTGGCAGTTCTACCAGTTGCAATTCAGTGAAGCGGTAAAAGTGGAGGATGCAAAACCTGTACTCACATACTCTCATTCACTTACCTTTATGATCCTGTCCCCAGTCTGAACCCCTGCACGCATAGCAGCACCATCTAAACGGAGAGGAGAGTCGGTCACAGATTTCATAATTACATTTCTTTGCATCTCTTTCACTGACAAAATTGCTTTTGAGAAATGCCATCTGTGCAGCAAGGCCCTGTACTTAAATGAAATGGAAAAGGACATCATGCTGTAGCTGATTCCCAAAGAGGGGGTTAAGCGCAGGAGCCACTGAAAGCTCCACCCTGTAAAGACTGCTGATTATGGGATAAAACTGAGAACAACATTACAGGGAGAAGGATTAGAGTGTGTCATTAAAGGGACACGCACACAAAAATTCCTGCTCCCTGCTGCATCAGACACATAACACTGTGTTAAACACATCACACTAATGCACATAGAACAGCACCTGTATCACTGGATCAAAACAGGAAATAAGATGGATTGCAACACTCCGCCCCTCCCGAAGCACTTCCAAAGGGGCTGGGACAACAGTCAATTTGACCCTGTGCTCCATGTGCCATGTTACATAAAAGGAAAGTCTATGTATTGAATGGAGCTGGAAAAAGCGTGTTAACGCTGGCTGTCACGGCACGGCGGCTAAAGATCTTCCGCTGCGCTCGATCGCTTTGCTTTTGCTCCCCCTGTGTTGGGCTTCCTCTGACTTCTCTAATTGGCAGTGCTCACAACATATCAGCTCCTGAGCTGACCTGCTGCCAAGCCACATCAGCCTTCAGCCCCAGAGCTGCCTGCTGCAATGCTGAGGTTACAGTGCAGCTCACAGCCGCAAGAGACAACACAGCACGGCAATCCCCTTACCTAATTCAGTGGGGGCAGAATAGAGAGAGAGAGAGCAGGAGAGAACAGGAGAGAGAGACAGACAGACAGCCAGAGACAAAGGGTGTGTCCCCTTACCCTCCTTGACGAGTTGCACAAACACAGGGTTGTCTCCGCTCACAGTTAACCCGAAGCCATTCTCATCTTTCTGAATGATCACACATCTCTGAACCAGTCCTAAGAGAGAGAGAGAGAGAGAGAGAGAGAGAGAGAGAGAGAGAGAGAGAGAGAGAGAGAGATGCAGACAGATAGAGAGACAGATAAACCGATAGATAGACCAATAAACAGAAAGGGGGAGAAAGAGGGAGCAAGAGAGCGAGGACGTGAGACAGACACAGAGTGAGCCACAGAGAGAGCAACAGAAAGAAAGCCAGAGAGTGAGAGAGAGAGCAAGAGAGAGTGACAGAAAGAGAGCGAAAGCGCACACGAGAGAGAGAGAGAGAGATAGAGAGTGAGAGAGACGGAGACAGAGAGAGAAAGAGAGAAGCCAGTGAGTAAAACAGTGAGGGAGGACTGCGCATCAAAGTGGATGTAAATTCAACTTCATGCTGCGGAAAAAGCTGCAGTACCTGGAACTGAAATACACTCACTCAATAAGTGAAAGTGACTTTTGGCATTGTGAACACACTCAAACACACACAAAGTGCACCACAATGAAATGTGACCTCTGCAATTAACCCATCACACGTGCACACATGGAGCGGCAGCCAGCTATCAACAGCAAACCGGGAGTAGTGTAGTGCTTGCTCAAGGGTGCCTCAGTGGTACCCGGGTCAGGACTTGAACCTGCGACCTTCTGTTCACAAGGGCAAGGTCCTAACCACTAGGCCACCAGTGCTCATTCATTTTTCATATAAGGATAATGATGTGTACATGAATTAAAAAGAGCAAGCGTAATATTAGTCTAAATGATCTAAATTAGATCTAAATGAGAGATCTGGACAAAATATTCATTTTATAGTCTTAACCACAGGTGATGTTTCAGCATGGCTTAAGCTGTGATTAGGCAATTTAAGGGTGATTAAGGTTAATCATTAATCCGCAATACTGGCTCTGGGACTGATACAGGGCTGTAAAATGCAATTTGACTAACCATCTGCAAAGCTTTATTTACCATATATTTTACCACATTTTACTTTTTACAATATGACAAGACTCAAATGTAATTACTTCTTTGATTAAGTAATTAAGATTGTTATGGTTTATACAAAATACACATGTAATATACAGTACTGTTTAAAGTCTTAAGCAGCAATGAAATAAATCTATTTTGGCAGTAAGTGGATTTTTGCCAGTACAGAAATAAATTGACCATGGACCAATATGGATAAGCCATTGACAGATAAAGTGAATCAAAATAGTTTGGGAATGGTTTGAGGAACATGACAAATTGACATTGCCTCCAATTCCCCATCTCTCAATCTGACTGAAAATCTGCAAGATATGCTAGACAATCCACTCTAATCCATGCAAGCCCTACCTGCCCACTTACAAAGCATTAAGGATCTGCTGCTAACATCTTGCAGAGTCTATGCCCTGATGTGTCAGAGCTGTTATGGTGGTACAAAAGGGACCTACATAATATTAGGCAGGTGGTTTTAATCTGAGGAGTTTAAATACAATTAACTATATAAATGCAGTTAAAAGTAAGGTTTCTTTCCCAGATGTTCCCAATCTAGTAGTCTCCTACTTCAAACACCAGCAACAGATCCATCATCACATGCTCCCTCTGAATCACAGGAAGCCACTGCATCTTTTCAAGCTGCCAATAATGCAACTCGTCTATCTGTCGGTCTGTGTCCGTCTGGGTCTGGGTCTGTGTCTGTGTCCGTCTGGGTCTGGGTCTGGGTCTGTGTCGATCTGTGTCTGTGTCTGTGTCTGTGTCGGTCTAGGTTTGTGTCTGGGTCTGTGTCCGTCTGGGTCCGTGTCCGTCTTGGTCTGTGTCCGTCTGGGTCTGTCTGGGTCTCTCTCTCTCGTTTTCTCTCTGTCTCTCTCTGTCTCTGTCTCTTTCTCTGTCTGTCTCTCTCGGTCTCGGTCTCTCTTTGTCTCTCTCTCTCTCTCTCTCTTTGTCTCAGTCTTTCTCTGTCTCGTTCTGGGCATCTCTCTCTGTCTGTCCGTCCGTCTGGGCGTCTTTCTCTGTCTTTGCGTCTCTGTCCGTCTGGGTGTCTCTGTGTCTTTGCACTCACACTTCAAATCAATAACAGCTGGGTAATTAGATGATACTGATGTTGGATGTTGGGAGCAGGGAAACTTAAATGTGCAGCGCAAGGGGTACTATACCAGTTTGAGCTTATCCAGCTGCTATCAACAAGTATTGTAGTAGAGGTGGCAAAAAATGCCAATCCCAATATTTTTTGGCACCATATTACTTTCATACAGTGGCGCAAGGTATCAATGTTTGTTTTGTTTTTATTTTATAGAATTTTAAAATGTATGTTATAGTCAATTAATATTGGTGAATCTATCGACTCTTCACATTGTTGTGAACCCCACAAAAAATGGCATGATCTCACTTTTCCAAGTCACAGTATAAATTGAAAAGGACGTCAGAGTTAGATGTCTACAGCAACTTTAAAAAAACAATGCGCTGTCTTCTTTCCTGTCAAAGAATCAGGAGAATGTTGTATTCTGGTGCAAATTTTGTGATCATACGGTATCATTACCACTGTGGCATCTCTGTCTACTAACAGAACAAGACTGAAACTGACAGACCTAAATGTGAATCATAGTTAGAGTCAGGTTTGCAACTGATTCTTCACAGTTCTTAGTTGGTGTTTGATTCACATAGAGCTGGCTTCCATTAAGCGTTTGGAGCCTGGCTTCCCATTCACACTCGTCCAGCAAACCATCAGTCTGTAAAGTTGATCTACTTGCTATATAATGCCAAACAGTTTAATATATTCAAGTTTTTAAAAGGAGAGGAAGACGCAATGTTAATCTATATCTCTAACATCACCATCATTACCAGCCAGCATCTCACTAATATTTACATGAAGGAGGTAACATATATGTTTCAGTTACAGCCACATAAGCTGTAATGTCATGCAACCTGCATGCACAACTATATGGCATGACCTGAGGGCGCCTTCACAGCATTGCCAAAACAACCAAGAGCAACCTATTCAAAATACGCTCATCCAATAACAACTACTGAAGCGTTAATGTAATTCTGAACACAAGTCAGACCCTCTAGACAGCAGTGTTATCTGCTCTGAAGAGGGGTGATGAATGGGTCAGTAGTTCATTCTCAGCTAAAGAGAAACAGGAGAATGTTGAAATACAACAGTTTAACCCTAGGTGTTCACCGAGAGTGGGTCTATGAGTTTGTGGCTGTAAATCGGTTTCGTTTCGCCCTCTGTGCAGTGTCACACTTGAGAAGGAGCATTTAATTTTCTAATTTTGTTGACTGATTTTTTTTTTTTTCTTGCTTTATGTCCTCCTACCATGGTAGAATACATAGTTAAAATAGGACAAAACACTCCACTTCTTCTGTTTCCAGTACAGTATGAAGCTGTGAGCAGGATGAAATCCCTCAGCCTGATTTTTGGTTGGCTTTTTTTGTAACTCCTATCATATTCTTCAATTTCTCTCTCCCTGTCTCGGTCTCAAAATCTCCCCCAACTCTAAAATCAAGGTATTTATAGGTTAAGTCAGACGTAAATACCTTGATTTTAGAGTTGGGGGAGATTCTTGACCAGAACCAGTCAGGCTTTAAGAGGGACCACTCCACCGAAACAGCCCTGCTAAGTGTGGTGAACTCCCTACGGAAGGCGAGAGCCACCAACAAGTCTCCCAGAGGTCCAGTGTCTAGCACACATTTTCCTACACTTAAAACACCAGCTAAATCAGGAAATAAAATGCTGACTTGAAAAAGTATGTTTGAGCAGAAAACTCACTAAACTGTGCAGGACTCTGGCCCTCAAGGATTGGAGTTCACCACCCTTAAGCTAAATTATTAGATGTTCAGGACTCCAATGGAATTTGATGTTTCTTAAATTTCCAGTATCTGCCTCAGAACAAGTGCTTCCCAAACCTGGTGCTAAAGTCATTTTCCCTGCTCCAACACACTTATTGTGATTATATGAAGGGCTTGCTGATGGTCAAGATTTGAAACCTGTGAAACATTTTAGCCTAAACTGCAGTGCCCTATCTACTTGTGCACACAGTTCATCCAATTCAACCCAAAGATGGGCCAACATGAAAAGGGTAAAATATGTGAATATACTGCTTTCAATTCTTTTCTGAGTACATCCCAAATTCCAGCTGAAAAAAATATTGCAAGCGATCTTATGCGCACCCTTTCTTACGTGAGACATTTTAAGGAAGAAGATTTGCTTTTAAATTTAAAAAAATTAAAATAATTCAAACAATTTACTTGTTTATGTTGGCTAATATCTGATTTGACAATAGATTTAACAAAGGATGCCCTTCCTGATGCAACCCACCATTTATCTGAGCATGGGACCTGCACTAAGAATACATTAGCTTGTGTATCCCTAATGACTGGGATTGATTTATAATCTGCATATTTGACCTGCAGACTTGGTGAGTTGGAAAAGAAAGATCCACTGTGGCGATCCCTAATGGGAGCAGCTGAATGAAGAGTAAGATGATTACGGTCTAATCATGAAGTGAAAGAAAAACAGAAGTAATCACTGCAATTTGCCAGCTTGATGTTTTGGAAAGAACTCTAAGGACACATGGGGATAAAACTAGCCTGTGTCCCAAGATAGATTTAGAAAATAGTCCAATAGTCCATAGTTAAGCTATTCAAGCTAATTTTATAGAAAAAATTAAACACTGAATAGAAAGGCTATGCAGCATTTGTAATTTGAGAAAAAAATCCCTTTAGATGGATGTAGTTATTAGTGGAAGGCTTAGAGAAAGAGGCAAGGGTAAGACACAGAGGAGTAACAGACCAGCAGAAGCAGGAAGATCTTACCACAGGACTCGGGCGTTCCCTCGGCCACTGCACATTCACTCTTCTTTACCAGCACTTCTGCCCCACCCCCCATGGAGAAATGCAACACGGCACAACACAAACAGCAGACAAAACAAAGACAAATGACAAAATGACAATGGGAAAAGAACGCAAATGAATAAAAAACAGCAACATGTGAAAAAATGAGTGTGGCTGTTTCTAAGCCCCCTTTAATTGCAGTCTAATTATTCTGCTATACAACTTATAATTATTATGATCGACTAATATGAATTATTTAGCAACTACTATGAACCCGATAAGTATGTTTTGAAAATGAGTAACTGGAAAGTGCACCCACATATGTGTACTCAGAATTCAAGGAGTTCCTGTACCACAGACACTACTTCCTGAGGAGGCTGAGGTCCTTTGGCGTTCGGGGCCGCTAAGGACTTTCTATGAGTCTGTGGTGTTGAGTGACGCCATCTATGCTGTTGTGTGCTCGGCTAGCGGTATCACAGCCAGAGACACAGACAGACTTAAGATCATTAGCAAGGCAGCCTCAGTCATGAGGGTGACAGCCGAGATGGTGTCTGAGAGGCTAACACTTGGAAAGGTATCAGCGATCATGAAGCACCTCCATGAAACACAAAAAAAACAGAAGAATATGCTGAGCAGCAGACTGCTCCTACAGCACTGCAGGAAGGGAAGCTTCAACAGGTCATTTGTCCTTGTAGACTTCAGTCTGTACAAAACTGGACTCTAATTCATCCGTACCTCTGTTTATCTATGTATTATAATTTGCTGCACTGGACAAATTTTCTTTAGTCACGTTATTGCTGCTTTAATCTGCACAGGTCATGCTCTCTTGCACAATACTGTCTGCACCAACTGCTGTAAAACTGAACTGGTGCACTGCAAATCTGTTTCTCCTAATTAGTGCCTTTATTATTAATCAACAGTCTCAAGTTTGCTAATTTCTTGGTGAGACGTTCTTGTCTTGTCTAAATTCAGCCAACACTCATTAGAAAACAATGAGAACAAAATGAGCAATAACTGAAAACACACTGAATCTGGGGTGGTTAAGATTCATGCAGCAAGAAGAGAAAAATCCAGCAGGAGAGAAAGAAGTACGCACATTGTGTTCTGAGCTCTACACACAGCTTACAGGTAAAAGACCACTGTCACAGATTTTCTGTGTTTCTGCATATTTTTAATGGTTAAGATGTAAAGGGTCATTTGTAGTGGTATCATGAGAAACACTCAGCAAGAAAGAATGAGAAACTTAACAAGAATTGAGCACAGTGGTGATAAAAGGAACATGAAGACATGAATGCCCCTAAAAGCTATTCAGAGAAAGTTATAAGATGACACAGTTATGTTTGCCCTGAATAATGTGTGTTTTAAGGGTTATTGGCAGGAAGGTACACAAAAGGTATAATAAGGCAAAACAATGCTAGAAAAATGTATTTTTCACATTTACAACTATTTTAGCATTATTAGCATCAGAAAACAACCTCAAAAGAGACATGCAGATACACTGGTGATTTTGAATAGTAAATAAAATGGATTTTAAATGGATTTTTGCTGATGAAAACACTCTGAATGACTGTGTACACCTCCTCCACAATGATTTACTACTAAACGTTGTTTATGTTTATCTGGAAAAGGCATAAGGAACATTTTCTGAAACACTGAACTTGAGGTCTCCACATAAATAAGATGCAATGATGTTAAAATGTATACAAGCAAAAGATGCAGAAATTATTATTATTATTATACATTTTTTATATAAACAGCAAAGTTATCAATACTTCCCCAAACTCTAATTAATTTTCTTTCTCTCTCATTTATTTTTATTAAAGAATTTTTATTGCACTGCTCTGCAACTACCTGGCCACCAAGAACTGCATCACATAAGCTATTATTTTAAATATAGTTTAGAATGCTACAAAAGTGCAAGAGGGCATTTCTCTGGATCTCTATAGAGTCTGTTTCACTCGTGTGCAAGTGGAAAAAAATAGATGTGAAATAAAAATACACAAATGGTTCGAAGAGCTCGAATTTTGACAGATGAAGATGTTTAGAAATACAAGTATTTAAATGCTGTATGGCTGGCCAAACCAGCATTTCATGGTTATCAAAGACCTTTCACAGTGATGAAAGTCAAAAATCAATAACTAACAGTTAATTACAAGTACTTTTTCCCCATGTTTCCAGCAGAAGCTGAAGCAGTGTACTGCCAAAAAACAAAAATGACACTTGTTCAGCATTACTAATAAAGTAAGCCTACAGCTTTTTTTTTGTTGTTGTTTAAAAAAAGTCTTATTTTCGAATTTTCGAAAAGGAAAAATTATTTCCTATTTCAAGCAAACAGAAGCAGAGCATGAAGTTGGCCTCGTGGATACTCCTTCAGCCTGTTCACTGCCTAAAACAAGGGCAGGAACTCTCCAACAACTACTTCAACAAATGACACATACAACTTATAAACTCCTCGTTAAAAAACATCAATTACATGGAAAAGATCAATCAAAAAGATCAATCACATGGGAAAGAAGAAGTACCATACTCTCAAGTCAAATTTGATTCAGGTGTTCCAGATTAGGTGCCATTGATTAGAACCTCCTGCAGGTGGAACCCGTCTTATTTAAACCGGACACCTAGGGTCTGGCGTACGCTTTGCTATTGAAGCGTGTGGTGTCATCATGCCAAGATCTAAAGAGCTCTCTAAGACTTTGAGGGGAAAAAAGGCTGTGGTTGCCAAGTACTCTGGGAAGGTGTTTTTTAAAAAAGCTCCAGATTATTTTACATAAACCATTCCACTTTCATCACGAAACCAGCAGAGAACTCTTGCAACTGTTGGTGTGAAAATGTGCAAGTCCACAATTGGAAAGTAACTAGAGAAATTTGACCTGCATGGGAGGCATGTTAGGCAAAATTTTGCTCATCAAAAGAGAGCAAGAAAAAGACTACAGCTCGCCAAAGAATATGCAGGCAAAGATCAGGATATTTTTTTTTAATAGTGTAGATGGAGTTGTTTAGCCAAAATGACAGGCCACAAGAGTTGCAAAGACCAAAGTGAGCTTTGCAGAAGAAGAATTCTTATACCAGCTGTGAAGCAGGGTGCAAAAAAATTTTATGAACAGGGTTGTTTGTCTCCCTCAGTGACTTGGCAATTTACAGTCATCGATTCAGCTATGAATTCTGCATCATATCAAAGTATGCTTAAAGATTAGCACTCTGGCAAATACACCAATGAAATGTGCGGCCTTTGGAAAGTAAAGAGAAAGTGACTATTTGTCATTGTGAACACACTCAAGCACCACAACGAAATGCAACCTCTGCATTTAACCCATCA
>JBBPDA010000001.1:22944430-22961860 GCA_037974385.1 Arnoldichthys spilopterus | reverse complement strand
CAGTAGTGCCCGGGCCGGGACTTGAACCTGCAACCTTCAGGTCCCAAAGGCAGTGTCCTAACCACTAGGCCACCACTTCCCACAGTGTCAATGTCATGTTGCAAAGGTCACAGTAGGGGGCAGAGCCTTTCCTATAAAGCCCCACAGTTATGGAATAATCTTCTAATCACTGTTCGAGACTCAGACAGTCTCCGTGTTTAAGTGCAGGCTGAAAACATATTTGTTAAGTCAAGCATTCTCTTAGATCTTAATAAGGGGTAGATCTGGAGGGTTCCCATCCTGCTGTCTGGACCAGCCTGACCAATTCTAATACCCTAAAACACACTCACTCCCACTGAGAAGAGCCTATATGGACAGCCCAATGTTCCACCTAACTGATTAAAAGTCATTGCAGCCCCCTGGTACACTAGGAACTGCTACCACCGCCTTTAACAGAGATTTGATTGTTATTGCTATCTGGTGTCAACCAGAGGAAGACGGGTTCCCCTTCTGAGCTTTGGTACCGCTCAAGGTTTCTTTCTACAGTTTAGGGAGTTTTCCTGGTCTGTCGCCTTTGGCTTGCTCATTAGGGGCACAGACCCAGATTCTGTAAAGCTGCTTTGTGACAACATCTGTTGTAAAAAGTGCTACAGAAATTAAATAGACTTGACATCTCTAATAAACATTAATGACTTTCTCTGTAGCAAGGCCATGTGCCTAAAGGAATAGCAGCCTTTACCTGGCTGCATCATCGTGTTGTTCACACCTGGCATTAACATGCACCTTGGCTGATCTGATCATAAAGGACAACCAAAACACTTAGCTGTTTATACCTGGCATTTAAAATGTCTCCAGTGACCACTTGTGATTGGATTTCTTCCATAATTTCTCCTGGAAGAGGAGTTGTGTGCACATTTATGATGTCACACTTCTGCTGCATTTGCAGTAAGACAAAAATGTCCCTGCTCAGTAGAAATTAGCATTATTGTAGCTGTGGATGAACAAACCCTTCCAATAAAAAACCATGTCTCCATATTAAGCACTGTAATGACATACAGCTAAAAAACATTCATAACTATTATAAAAAGTAAAAGCAAATCCACTGTTTAAGCACCTTCACAGCTTACTTTACTTGCAATACCATAATGTACGGGTTGCAGTGCTTTATGTCAGGTGTTCTCAGCTACAGTATGGTCTACACTCATCAGTCTAATGGGTCCCCATCAAGCCGCCGTGCTCTGACTATGGCGCACTGTGCGTTATGACACCTTCTATCAATCAGAGTCAGCATTCACATACATACACAAATAGATGTTGTACACACTTAGCAACCAACCCAGTACTGACATTTACAATTACAGTTTATTTCAAAGATGCAGCATTTAAAAAAAAAAAACTATGATTTCATAAACAGTAATCAAGGTTCAGCTTTTTCCTTATTGAGGAAATATCCCTGAATGAACACTGCAAAGGAAAATACAAAAGAAAGAAAGACAGACAGAAAGGGAATGAGCGAGTGAGCGAGAGAGAGAAAGCGAACGTGTACTTAGCTCCAATCTGGTCAGGCCTGTGTTCCAAACCATGACATCACTTTGGCCGACAAGTGGCCATACATCTGTCGCATAAAGGACTGAGCTCTGAAGAGACATTAAAAAGCACACTGTGCAACACCGTAGATGTTTAAATGTGTACTTGGTAGCCTAAGACGATCACTGACAAACTGTTGACTAAACCAAAGAAAGCCAACTTGTGTCTCACTGTGCGCATCATTTAAACTGAACATGCTCTAAAACAGCTGTAGCTGTTACTCTAAACATGGTACTGACGTGCAGGAAAAAACAGGCCACTTAGGCCAAATTGGTTTCCTTTCACCAACGTTAGCAAATCTGTCAGAGCGCAGCTGCTGTGCCAATACACTTAGCTTAACCAATGCTCAGAGCAATTAAAGCAGAAGCACCAGCGAACAAAGAAGTTTCCTGGATGTTAAGTACTGGTAAATGTGAACAGCAACAAATGACAATAAGTTGACCATCAAGACTAAGAACAATCAAAGGAAAACTTCTAAAAGAAAGACAAGTACATGTTTCATTAGCTCTAAAGCATTAGCTAGATGCTTTCTGTCCCCCAGTCATCACTCACCTACAGTTAGCACCTTCAGTAGACACATTTCTACCATTTCTACTATGCTTTAACTGATTGTCATGAAAAGATGTAAGAAAGATGTGTATTTTAAGCTAATTATGGCTTTGCTATATCTAATTCTTTTGAAAAAAGCATTTAAAAGGGTCTGGATTTGAAAGGATTATTCAGCTTTGGGAGGAAATCCTTCGAGAGAATGTCTCTTCCATAAGGCGGTCTCTTTTCCAGTGTACTCTGTTGAAGGTGTTTGATTAACAGATTCATCTGAATACCTTAATATGGAGTATTAGCCAATAACAACCTGATGCAATCCTTGTCTCCCCATACATAACGCAGCCAAATAATTTTGCAGTAGTGAATGCACTTATTTTGAAAAATGTCCGCTTATGGCTCCTCTATAGCTAAGGCTAAACAGAGAAACAGAAAAAGAATAGTAGATAACTAATACACTCATACACTGTTATATTTTGTACAAAAAAAACCCCACTTTGGTTAAGATTGCATGTTTGTGTGTGTAGCAAGATTTGATTTTATAGTGTTTTATTTTATGTATTTATATTTTTAGTACATAAATGTTTGTGTGTACATACATACATACATTATATATATATATATATATATATATATAAATAAAAGTGTGTGTATATATATCTGTATCTTTCTCAGCTGCTGTAGCAAGTTAATTTCCCCAATAGGGAATAAATACATTTCTATTCTATTCTAACGCTAATTTTAGCCAATATCATTTAAACCAATATGCCATGATTGGTGCCAGTGATCAAATTAGGACATTTTTGTAGTTTGACACTTTATGCAAAGGGAAGCTGCCCTTCAGATGGGCTAACAAAAGTCTTAGCAACTGTAACAAAAAACTTCACATGTATAAGTGCATTCATATTTAATGTTTTAATTATATCTTTATAGTCATGTTTATCAAGTTATAGGCTAGCTAACAGAGCTTAAAATTGTTCTGTGATGTGTTTTATCAACATAAAGAGTAGCTTGTTTTACAGGTCTGTCTGTTAAAAAGTTGGAAAACTGATCTATGAAATCCATCCATTCATTCATTTTTTAAACTGCTTCTTCCGTTTCCGGGTCACAAGGGAAGCTGGAGCCAATCCCAGTTGACTACGGGCCTAAGGCGGGGTACACCCAGGACAGGAGGCCAACTCATCACAGGGCAACACATAGACAGACAAGCAGAGAGCAAGAGAGCTTGAAAACTCCACACAGAAAGATCTATAAAGTCTTCAATATAATTTTCTGCAAATACATTTCCAGTATCAGCAATGAAATAATAAAAAAACTCAAATCAAGACACTAAATTACACATGCATTAGTAACATCTTTCTTGTAGACTAATTTAGTGCCAGTATTTATTCTGAAGAGTTTTATCTGAACGTTTCCTTTACTTGACAGAAACAATAGCTTTTAGAGACAAGCCTGGTTGTCTGAGAGGTATGTCGGTCATTTTGTTGCAAAAGGTCTATTGTTAATATTTCTTTTAAACAATTGAGATGCTTTTAATTTGTAAAACTAAGAGCGTATATGTAATTGCATGTATAAGACTGTCATATAAAGTTTGTTTGATTAACTTCTATTACATTTACTATTTGAAATTCAAACAGCTAAGGAAACATAACATGACCTGCAGGAGCTAAATTCCATCAGCTATTTACAAAGTAAAGTATAAAATCCCCATGTGTTGTACATGAAAGGCTCAATTTAACAGATAAATCTGATCAAACTTCAGTTTGGCTTCTGTGGAAACTGTAAACCAGAATTCAGGCCTTGAATCAGAAATGCATCTGTATAATAAAGCTCATTGTGTTTTTTATTAGAAAATATGGTGCTGTGCATAGAACATAAGACCTCAATATTAAACACACACAGTAACGTTATCGAGGAGTTGGGTCACTGCAATTTAGTCAAACAAGCAGTCGTTTAGCTGGACAAAGAGCAGCTCTGCATTCACAAGCCGCCTCTAAGCTGTCGTTCGCAGATCACATGATACAGTCCCTCCTCCAAGCGAAGCTTCTAAACAATTGCAGCCTCGTAACCACAAAAAACCTGAAGGAGACGCAGACACAGGACTTTATCCCTCAAAAAGTTGAAACATACTTCTCACATATAACAAAACATGCTCAGACACACAGACAACGAGACGGAGATCAACAGATGCACAGCTCATCGCTAAATCCACTCAAATTTAATCTAAATCATGGAAATATCTATTCGCTTGCCAACTGAAGTTGCTGCAATCGTCACGTAACTTCTGAGGGTGAAGTTGGCATTTTATTTTCTCTACCACCTTAAACAGAACTACTATTGTCCACTATTTAAAATTCAAACACCTGAGGAATCCAGTTTAATGAAAAACAGTGATCTACGATCACACAGAAGGTAATAAGAAAACAAATTCCATTAGCCATGAATAAGCCTGAGGAGAACAATTTTATCTCCACTGTAATCACATTTAGCTTTTTTTGGTTTCTGTTTTGGTTTTTTACCCTTGGAGATGTGCACGCTGGAAAGAAATCCCTAGAGAAGGGCATAACAAGGCCGTATCGTTTCTAGCTGTGAATAATGGTGTTCGGTCAACTGCAATGAGAAGAGCCCCGAATAGCCTTTATGGTCCTAAAGGCACCAACTGGCACCACCAGGAGTCTGCATTTGCTCCCAGCATCAGCTGTTAAAACACATTAAACAGTGATGACTGAGTAACAACAACATCCAGTGAGACCAGAGTGAGCATCTATGTGTGTGTGTAAAGGGAGGGGGGTAAGCCATGGCAGGAACATTTGCACTGTTGGTGAAGGAGAGAGGCAAAGAAAGAGAGAAAGAAAGTCACTGAATGGGGATGTGTCAGTTAAGGTTATGTCAGATATGGAAAGCAAAGTGAAGCCTGTAGCCTAAGCAGACCCTCCCTTCTAGTGACATCACAGAGCAGGATTAGGGCTGGAAAAGAGTGTGGGGCCATAGTCGCGAGCCTGAGGAGATTTTCCCTTTCTGCTCCAATAAGCCCCATCCCCACTCTTCACAAGGCTCGGGGATGTGCATTTCTTCACGCTAAATTGTCCTCTTCGGTTTTTCGAAACCCAAACAAAACTGAGGTGACAAAGTTGAGGGGAAGTTGAGTTTAAGACTTCCTAATCACTTTGTTACAATCAGTGGGAGTTGATCATGCTCAAATCATCAAGAAATGCAGAGCATTGATGTTGACATCAGTTCAGTGCAGTAGACTTCTAAAGATACACTCAGCTAGGGCTGCTGTAAGATTAAGGATAGGAGCAATACCTGCTCTTTTGTGCATCACTGACTGAAGTTTAAAGAATGACGCCGAAAATCTCAGGAAGTGATACCGAGTAACCGGTGTTGGTGCTGGATTTACCCACAATCTAACCTGCTGTGTACATCAGCCTGTACATCCAGCTCCACTGTGTGGTTTAACATTCAGCAACTGTTGGAAGAATAGTATTTAACATTTACTGAGTGACAATGATGAGCTAATGGTACGTCTTGTTTTGCTACATTACACACACAATCCCTTAAAAGTTTTTTGGGCAGTTGTGTTTGGGAGCAGGGCAGTTGCTTTGTCCTTACCATATAACCTCTAGAACTTGCTGTTTGCAAATGTTCAGACACTTCTGCTGCTCCTCAAACTAAGATCTTTTTTTTTATCATTACATATTCTTAGTTAAGACTATTTAATTGCATAAAAGTTATGCATATGTTCGATATGTTGCAATACTTGTAGAAAAAGTAGCCATTCAGGCCTCCCCTCAGCCCAAAATCTGCAATGCTGGGTTCAGTTTGATCTTCTCATAATATCTGGGATTTTTGTATTGTTATATCATGATTTTCCAATGAAACCATAAATTATTATTTTTTTAATTTGGACTAGGGATCAAGGCAATTTCATGATCAAATAAATGCAGTCAGACATTAGAGATAGGTGCTCAGAATCATTTTATAAGAGTTTATTAAAACACCTCTTTTCATATTTTGAGTCTTGTTGATAATCAACTTTGATTAAAATAGATTAAAATCTACATGAACATTGAGGGTCAACATTAACCTTTTCATCACATGCAAATACTAACAATACAGTAAAAACCAATTATTAGAGAATCAATGGGCTGCTCAGTCTTTAATATGGCTTATAAACTGCTGAATCAAAAAGAAAAATTGAACAGCATTGGCATAATTTGCTAAACACTATCTTAATAGTCTCATATTAAGGAAGTCTGTGAAACCATTAAATAAACATTTTGCAATTTATGCAAATGTTGGATGTTTTTCCTGCATGAAAACAAAAAAGGAAAAAATGCTTTGTCATAGCAAGGCACTGGGAAGGTAGGCACTGGGCAGAGGATGTCTCAGAAAGACTGGTAAAGAGAACAAACACTACTGCTTTTATCAAGTTGACTCCTCTAATTCCAACACAAAAAAACAAAGATCACTAAGTCTAGGCTAGTCATGCTTTTATTCTGTAATCGTCTTAGGCCTGTGACATTGGCATTACCAACTTAATTTAAGTGGCTTATAGGTGCCCCTTTAATTCAGCTCCATTTAACAAGGCACAACACCAAAGCTGATCTCGCTGAATTTCTTAAAAGCACGTCCGGATTACACTGTGGACAAAGCATGTGTGTAAACGGCTGAACCACACCGACACGGCTTCAAGAGATGGCAAATAAAGACTCGAATAGTACAACTAATAGATCAGCTCATCAAAGCGTAGTCACATCACAGCAGCCGGTTATCTCAACACCTACTCAACAGACTAAACAGAGCAGTAGGGTGAACCACATTGATTCCAACAGTTTGATGGGAGTGGAACATTACTGGAAGCTGAAGCCTGTTTTAGCAGTTCTCAGAAAGATGGCCAGTTCATTTACATGGCTCACGCCAGCTGCACTGTAAAACAATTAAGACGTAGCATTTACAACAGTGGTGAGGGTAAAATCCCCATGTGCTGTATATGAACTCACACTTCAGTGTGGCTCAGCTGTGTAGAAGCTGCAAAGCACCAACATTATGAGAATGCAGGCCTTCCGAAATTCATCTAATGAAGTTTATTTTAGAAAATAAAAGCAATTTGATAACCATGAATAAATCAAAATCTTAGTCGTGTACTTCGAGACGAGATGCATCTAAATTAGTTAGTATTGTGTTTTGTATTAGAAAATATGACACAGTCCATAGAACAAAAGACACTCAAAAAATCTGCACTTGCACACGTATGTATTCTGGTATTCAGCACACCTCAATATTACACACATACAATAGATACAATTTATTCAAAACAAGCTGCCGTTTAGCCAGAGCTGGAGACAGAGCAGCTCTTCATTCACAAGCTCCCTCTACGTGGTCATTCACAGAGCACAGAATACAATTACCCCTACTGCAAATCTTCCAAACAATTACAATCTGCAGAACCACGGAAAAGCTGAAGAAGGACCAGACACAGGACAGAGTGAAACTCACATCCCACATGTTGCAAAACATGCTCAGACAGACGGACAACGAGACAGAGATCAACAGCTGCACAGCTCATTGCTGAATCCACACGAATTTAATCTAAAAGATGGAAATAATTGGATGCTTGCCAACTGAAGTTACCGCATTTGCAATGTAACTTAGCATTTTATTTTTAGTTCCACCTTAAATAGAAGTACTAGCCATAGTTTGCAGTCACGAACATAGTGAAGACCACCTAAGAATCTGGGTTGGTTGGGCTAAATTAGGTAAAATTCAGAGTTAGGCTTCAACTCAATGTTTTAGGATTTACAAAATATATTATAATATATTATCTATTTTATTCTTATCTTCCTATATATAGTGATACCCAGTGAGCATCTTTTTCATTTTTATGTAATCAATAATTGAAATATTATACTGCTACTCTCAGGAACATCTTTTTATCACGGTTATTAATAATATCAGACTCTTATAAAAGGTTAGGTTCGCATTTGTTTTTTACCAGCACATGCTTAGCAGCAATAAAGTTTGGTCAATCCTAAAAAAGACATTTCATAGCTACATAAGTTTCATATTTTGTACATATTTTTTAATATCTTAATTTGGAATTGTATTAATAAGACGATTTGAATTTACTTAGCCTAAGATGATTATTATATAGAATAAAATATGATCTTATCAATATTAATAAACTGACAAAAACATAATTCGTACAAAAGAATCAGTATCAGTTTTAAATATTCTGTTGTTTTGTGCTCCACAAGGTTTTCAAAAATGATGTAAAGGATCTTAAAAGAAAATGTCTTTTTCCAGAGAGAGAGAGAGCATGATTCATGTTCAATGGCAGAGTGCAAAGGCTACATGGCTAGGCACCCATTTCCAATTGTAGATTCTGATCACTGTTGAATGTGCTCATTAAATAAGAGAAAGTCAATAAAGGATAAATACGCTCAAGCATTAGAACTGCAGCAGGGTTTACTTGAGCCATAGGATTCCAACTGAGGTTAAAAATGCTTAAGCCATGGGATTCTGATCGAGGTTAATCATGCTCGAGTCATGGCATAAAAGCTGACTGCATTTTAGTACACACGTGATGTAAAAAATGTATTAAGAAACGCAAGAAGCTCATTAGAATTATAATGGCTAGGTGAACTTTTTGAGTAACACTACATGGATGACCAGTTCTCACGACATTGTTAATTAAGAGAACACACAAGAGACCAATCAGCTGATGTGCGGAAAAAGGCTGTTACTGAATGGAACGGATTCATGCCTGAAAACTGGTGAACCATTATAACCCTAACCATTACTGTCTGCATTTATACTTAAATGTTAAAAAAGCCATCAGCAGAAAAATATTCCACAATCACCACTAATGTAGGGTCGGTAATCCGTAAACGATTGTGACCAACAGATTGACAATTTAAACAATCAATGTCATATTGAGTAGTAAGGTTCCTGCCCACAGAAAACACTTAAGTCTTCAGTAAAAGTCGATTGATTAAGCCTTCACTAAGGATTGATGGGCCAGGGAGTGAAGAGTACATTTTGCACAGAACATCAAACTCTAATTTCAAAAAAGGAACGAAAATTCTTTTTCCATTTTATAGGCCGTTAAGAGAAAAGAAGTTCCAGTCACATCCACAGCTAAAAGTCACTCTAAACACTTTTTATCCCACTCTGAAAGACAAGCATTCTACACGGACTATTTTGCAGAAGTAGCTGGAGGAGCCTCTGCAGGCTAGGGCAACACCTTGACTTACAAAGGCTACTTTGACAAGGCAGATGACTCACCTGCTGCTAGGCTTACACAGTCATATTTACAACTGTCAACTTCTGGTTACTAGGTGTGTGGAGAGGCTTTCAGGACCATTTTTTCATCCAAACTACAGGTGTGGCTCTCAACAGGGGGGTGGGGTGTGTGTGTGTGTGTGTGTGTGTGTGTGTGGGGGGGGGGGGGGGGGTTAACAGTCCTCTTGTGAGACGAGACACAGAATGAAAGAAAAAGAGATGCAGGGTGGTCCATGAATGCCAAAGCAGCAGCAGGGTGCAAGGCCGGCCCACCCTGGCACTTCATTTACACTCCAGTGAGAGCATCTGTCAGTCTTCAGTTAGGGCCCTCAAACAATGGAGACCAGTCAAAGAAGCCTCGCCTCTTTAAAGCCAATCTGCAATCTACACTGAGGACATTTTTATTTTTATGGTTGAGTAGGATGCTGTAGAAGCGACTTTCACATTAAAAAATAGAGGAGAGACACCTCCACTAGAATGGAATGTTTGAACCAGATTGGTAACAGTAGCTAATAATATTAGCATATTTGCACATCTCCCCCGCCTTATCATTGCCATTGCACTGTATGCTGTACATTGTCTTGTCTTGTCTTGTATTCTTGTCTAGTTTTAGTTTTAGTGTAGTTGTTAAGTTTAGTTTAGTTTAAATCTAGCTGTATTTTTGCTCGTGTTCTGTCATGTTTGCACTTGTGCTCCTGTCTGTCTTGCTTTTGTGTTGCACCTTGGACCTGGAGGAACGTTGTTTGGTTTTTACTGTGTACTGTGTATACTGTGAAAATGACAATAAACCTACTACTACTATTAATAATAATAATAATAATAATAATAATAATAATAATAATAATAATTATAAAAATGAGTACAATTGGACACTACATTTCAATGTGGCTTAGAAAAACCTCTTTTTAAACCATTCCTTGGTGGATCTGTTCGTGTGCTTAGAGTCATTATCCTGTTGAAAGGTTCACCTCTGTTTCAACCTGAACTTTTGGACAGCTGGACTCATACTATCTTTAGGACTATTTGAAATGATACATCATTCCTGAATCAATGACTGCAATCTGCCCAGTCCCTAAGGCAGCACAGCAACCCCAAGCAAAAATTTTGACCACCATGCTTCACAGCTGGTATGGAGTTCTTCTCTTGACAAGCAGTTTTTGGTCTACACCACTCGTCAGTGTGGTCAACTCTATCCACGCTATTCCAGAAGGCCTGCTCTTTACCTGTATGCTCTTTGGCAAACTGTTGTCCTGTTCTAAGGTTCTTTTCGAATGGCAAAAGCTGGTTTGATGGTAAACACTGTTTGTCATCTACCCCACTTGTAGATAATTTCCTTAACGGGGAATGATTCATTTCAAATCATTGTTATGCCAGACTTATAGGCATCCAGAACCATTTTTCTGAGGGCCTTAAAAGTTCTCTCAGTCTTGGCATGGTGATACCACACACATCAATATTAATAAGAACACCAGACCCTAGATGTGAGGTTTAAATAAGACCACCTGCAGCAGGGCCTAATCAATGGCACCTAAACTGGAACACCTGATTCTAACATTACAGATAAGATGGCTTATTATAATTGATGAAAACCACTATGTCAATTTTAGGTGCCATTTCTTGAGAAAAAAATGCCACCTTATCTGTAGGCACTATGTGAAATGTTTGCTCAAATACGTTGAAAAAAATCACTTTCCATAAGACGTACTTAATTTTTTAAGACTGTAAATCAAATCTACACAGCTGTCCATGGTCAGTATTTTCAAGCAAATATCTACTGATATTGATAGAACTGCAATATCATTATGCATCCCTGTTTGGGATATACCAATGTGAAATTAGTAGGCTGACAACAGTGTAACCTTTTCCCCTTCCCCTCACACTTGACCCTTCTGATCTTTCAGTTTTCTGCTTAATTGTAGAAGCTCACACAGTGACAAATGTGTCTCTTTTCAACAGGTAGTTATTTGTAAGCACTACAAATCCTGTAACAGTGGTGGACATGCCAAATATATTGATCTAGTCTTTATTTTGCATTTAACCTACACAGAAAATACTGGTATATTTACACATCATGTAATAGCTACTGAAGAGCTTAAAGTAAAAAGGTTTTGCTTAGTTATACAATCCTTTCTGTTCTAGACTCACTATACTTGTCTCAACCAGCTTGCCAATCAGTCTGCAATTCATTAGCACTGTCAATAGCTGAGAGGAAACTCAAGAACACAGGAATAAGTATTAGTCATACGGTGCATCTTTCTTCCGCTAAACATACATCTGGATTCAATTTAAACCACCCTTTCTACCTTTTTTCACACAATATCCATTTAACCTTTGCAGACCATTTTTGACCACCACAAAAAACATCTCACAAACATGTCAAGTTTCATCCAAATTCAAACAGCCATTTCTCGGCCAACAAAGTGAGAAAGCCACCTTTATAAAGGTGTAGTCAAACATTACAGACCTGCATGCCATCTGCAGTAGTATGAAGTTCCAGACACTGAACATTGTGGGTACAAGGACGATCAATTTTCAGAGACCACCCTTCTGGCACTCGTTGGAGCCCTTTACACCATGACCTCTCTTTAACTTGCTTGACATTTTGGCTGCCTTCGAGATCATGGATTTTTAGAGGATATCTACACAGTCGTACTTAATTCTTATCAAATCTTGAAGAAGGGTCCAAATAGCCTAGTGAGGGCCAATCCTATTGGGACAGAATCAGACTACTGTTCCTCAGGGATCAGCTTTTAGTCCACTTCTGTTTTCCTTATAGGCCTACAGAGTTTCCCCTATATTGTTTTCACATCTGCTGGTAGACAGAGCAAAATGGTGATGAACTCTGATTTATACGTGCTTGAGGAATGCTATAGGAAGTTGATTGCTTATGTGTGTAAACATCCAGAGGGGAGAGTTCTTGTTGGTTTTCCTATGATAAAATGGCAAGTCTTTCACTACAACCTGTTCAGGGCACAACACATTTCAAATACAACACTAAACTAATACTTCAGTTTAGTTTGTTTTCTTCAGAGAGCAAGAAATTGTGATTAAAACCTGCAAATGCTACAAAAACAAACGAGCTAGATGCTGCTTTAACAGCAGGGGAAACACTGGACCTACAAAAATGGACTAAATACTTACTGTGGTCTTTTAAAGCTAAATTACAGTTACAAAGATGTTTGTTTCACTACCAACCTTCATACTGAAAAAAACTTTGTGCTGCCATTTAAAGCGCTCATAAATTAAATATGTATTTTCATATTTCAGTATGTTTTATGACTTGGCAATTTTATTTGTTTTCAACTAAAAGTGATTTTGTATAAACATGACTCATGAATGTGCAACACTACAAGCTTAATTTGTTAAACGGTCATTAGCTGCCTTGTAGTGACTTGTAATCTGGATGTAACTGTTTATCAGCTTCATGTTTTAGTGCAATGCTAAGTATTTTTAAGTTGGGCATTGCAAATTGCTTGTGACCTTTAATTATCTTAAGTAATATCTATGATTATAAATCATTCTAAGAGGTTTAATGAGCACATAGTGACCAAGGCATCAATTTGACTGATTCTTTATATAGCACTCATTTGTTCGGTGCTTTTGGCTGCTGTAATACATATAAACTGAGAGGTTGGTGGGATTAAATGTATCTATTTGTTTACTGTTACATAAACAATTATAAAAATAACAAGCCGAATCATGTCGTTTATACCATTAAATTCATTTTAATCTTTATTTTATTTAAAAACGGATGGACTGACAAGTACCAGAACTTTTTACTTTTTCTTGAGGCTCCCCTCTTTGGCTGGGCCAAGTAATCTGCACTTTTGGCTAGGTCAAATAGTGCACAACACAGATGGAAAAGCCCAATTTGTTTGAGAGTCCACCACTTACTATACTGAACTTACCTCTCACTACACTCATTCATTTGGTCAACCTGGCCATTTTGACACCATGGTTGTAGCTAAATAAACAAGACTGCAAAACACAATCCACAGGAGGAAAACGATGCCATTCTGGATATATACGTAATGTGGTCTGGATGCAAATCCCAGAAAGCATGAGCCTAGTACACTGGAGTAAAACAGAGAGCGCGGACAGCACAACTGAGTGAAGAACTGCTGGTGCAATAGTACCAGAAATCCAATTGTTCTTGTATTCCTATCATTATGAGGACACTGGTTCCGCACAGAGTAAAACCCATCTACACACACAATCATCCATCCCTATCACAACTAAAAGACATCCTAATGCAAATGTGGTCACTATTTAGTGCAGTGAATGGTAAATGACCCACCTGTCCGTCACTGCTGGCTGTGTGTCGCTCATTGGGCTTCTGTTTTCGGCTTTTAGAAGGTTTACATCCAATTGGCATTGCTGTCAGCACAGGATCCGAGCTGAGGCGAGCATCCGTGCGTATCCTCCACACGAGGCGTCCCGGACTGTGTTTAGGAACCGGACTCTGTGTTTTTCAACACGAAACGAGCCTTAAACAGCTGCAGATGTTATTTACCAAACAGCAGTTAAACTGCGAGTAGCTTATAAAACTGGAGCTAAAAACTGAAAATTATCGTTCTCCGCCAAAGTGAGAAGATAAAGTCGGAGCGAGAAAAGTGTGAACTGCTGACTGTTAATGTTAATCGAGAGACATACAGATATATACACAGAGGACTGCTCAACTTATTGCACTGTTTTTCAACTATTTCAGATGCCAGAATGTCACAGTGATTCGCGGTTAGCCTGTCTGTCGCTCACAAGAACTGCTTCTTGTGACTTTAACGGAAGAAAAAATATATTTTCTTAAGACTAACGGCCTTAAATTGTTCCCTTGATTGAGTTTCTGCTCGCTCGGAGAGTAACTGCAGTCTGTATTTTAAGTTACGAGGCCTAAACCTAAACCTGGCTGGTGGCTAACGTTCCTGCGGCTAAAGCGAGCTAACTCCGGCTAGCATCCCCACACGCTAACACACTAACTCAGCAGCGGAGTGGGAAGTTTCCCCCCCGGCAACACTGATAAAACTGATGAGAATGTGTTCAGGCGCTCAACAGTCCACGAGAGAAACGATTATGAGAGGTGGCCATGCAGTTCCGCGCGTTGGCGCGTTAGTTAGTCGGACGGGGTTTGAGTGAAGCCCGGTTGATGCCGCCGCAGATTTTCCATGAAGCGCAGCCAAAACTCCGCTCAAAACAAACCGCTCGCCCTGAGAAAAAAACGCCGAAAAGCAGCTTTAGAACACTACGCACTCCCAAACAACTACAAAATGCAATCCTGCGAGACGTGTCCGTAATACGTTGTTTCCACACTCTCCTGTGCTTCCAGTTAGGGTTTCTGTGGAGTCCGTAGAGTCCAGCCCGCTGTGAGCTGTCCGTCCATGTTTCTCCGGTCTGCGCCGAGCTGAGTCCTAAAAGCGGAATGCGCTCCAGCACAACCACACACACACAGGTTGGTATTGCTATCTTTGTGAGTACATTTCATTGACCCCTGTAATACTGTACTTCAGTGATCCTATACCGACACCTAAATGTAACTCGCAACTTTGCCCTCAGTAAACAAAAGACAAAGTGTCTGCTTTTTTATTTTCCTAAAAAAAGTTGAATTTGTGGAGAAAACAGCATGGTTCGTTGTGAGGACCAGCAAAATGTCCTCGCTTCGACAGATAGTCCACTATTTCTAACATTGTGAGCAAATTCGTTCATCACAAAGTGTGAAATACATGTACAAACTAATTTACAAAGCACTGTGTCCAAAAAAAATCACTATTAAACAAGTTTGTCCCAAAATGCGGAGCGATATATAGCTGATATAGATGATCACACTATTGTTAGAAAATCGGACTTTTTCAACATGTATTTAGTAAAATAAATAAATAAAATAACGCTACAAATCTCGCGATGTTTTTGTGCTTGGACGTGTGCTGTATGTTTACTGCTCATGTTAGTGAATGCATGCAGCTATCGCGTTCAAAGTAATGGTGAAATAAATGTTGATTTAAAGATGCAGTGAGTAAATGTCTGTGCTACGTTGCCACCTTCTGGCCATCCGTAACACTACACCTTATTATCCGTCTTCCTTTATTGAAGCGCTGGAAAGTTTGGGCCCTATTAAAGAATATTATGCTAGGCTTCCATATTACATAATAATCTGTCAGTACTGGGCCTTTGGGATCATCCTAACCCTGCCACTCCAACCACCCTGGGAGGGGCAGGTTTAGGATGATCCCAAAGGCCCAGTAGCTGACCGGCTTTAGTGTAGGTTCTAAAAATTGTGTGTATATATATATATATATATATATATATATATATTTTTGTGTGTGTGTGTGTGTGTACTGGAACTATCCCTAGCACATCCAGCATCAAATCAAAGTTTAAGACACTGTTCTTCTGCTTGTGATCTGTTTAATAATAATTAACATTATTTGTGCAGCACCATTCATATGACAAATGTAGCTCAATATGCTTCACAGTAAATACTTAAAATATAAACAATTAAAAAAGTAATAATTGAATTAAGGTATAAAATGAAATAAAACTGATGAAATGCAAAAAAAAGTAAAAGTAGGCATTAGTATAAATGTTTAATAAAAAAACTGGATTAATAATTATAATATAAAATAGTCAAAGATGCACAAAATTTCACTTTTACAGGGTCTGCAACTGAGTAACACTTCACCTCTAGTCTCATCTCATTCACAACTGGAGACTGTAATAGCAGTAGAAGATGAAGCACAATGTCTAGTTGTGCAGCCACACCCCATCCCACCCAACCCCAATATGTACACAATGGTTTGATCATATTTGCTTTTTTATTTGTTTCAAAATTAGTTTGTCAATGTTTTTTTTTAATGCAACATATTTTGTGATGACGTTGTTTCAAATATTAAGTTAAAAAAAAGTCTATCAAAAACATTTCAGTGCGGCTTAATAACAATTAAGCAATACAAGTACTATGTATTTACCACAGAATAAAGCCAGTGTATGGCAGAGATGTTCACATAGTCATTTAAAAAAACAGTTAATCAAGTTAGATAGAGTCATGTCTGAGAACAAGTAAACATCGAACAGCTGCAGAGATGTATTCGCTGGTAGAAAACGATGTCCAAGTTGAGAAACTGAAGACAATCTCTTCAGTTTAAGGGGACACTTAGTCCCTTTTAACATCTTGGCCATTGACATCAGCCTGTACCCGCCGGCTCCTCCAGCGCTGGTACTTCACGGTGCTTTTATAGTGGGCAAAACGGGCGATGTCAGCCACGAATATCCATGACAGGACGTACATGGCCACACCGCCGCACTTGATGATGAACTTTGGCCTGGGCGAGATCAGCTCGCAGTACAGCATTGCGCCACCCACGAACACTCGCATGATCACGAACAAGAGCACGAATAGGACGTCCACCAGGTCGCCCAGGAAGGTGTCGTAACGGCCCGAGTGCTTCAGGAACCAGCGCGTCTGCAGAAGAGGGTTGGTGATCTCACTGCCAAAAATGACAGCGCATGCCTCAATGCCGGACTCCTCCAGCCACAGGGTCAGCAGCATACCCAGAATGCTTATGGTGTGGTGGGCCAGCATCACCAGACCCTCTGTCTGGAAGTACACACACCAGCCCATGTCGAAGATGAAATAGCCCAGACTAAGCACCATAGCTGTGATTTGGAGCGTGCTGTTTTTTGTACCTGCAAATGAGATCATCACATAAAGCCAGAAGCAAAAAAAAAAAGCTCAAAATGCTATTTAAGAAATTCTAGGAAACGAATGGCCCAAACGTAGTCAAATGAACACTACCCTGCAGTAGATTTCTAATGCTACATTCACATCTCTAGTGAGGTTTAGATCTCTGACCTCAACAACTTGATTAAACTTAATTATGGTTCCGTGGGAAATTATTTAATGCACCATGAAATATTAAATTTGCCAAGAAGTAATCCAATAAATTTGGTACAATTACAAGTTAATTCTTATTTTACATTGCCAGCACATATGTTAAGCTCACAAAAAATGGACCAAACAAGCATTATCAAATTTAACAGGGAAGGATT
>JBBPDA010000001.1:22925943-22938365 GCA_037974385.1 Arnoldichthys spilopterus | reverse complement strand
AACTATTGCTTTAATTCTTAACACTCACAAATTGGGCTGATCCAGACTTCCCTACATACTATAACTCAATAACTGAATAATTTACTGAAGAATAAGCTCTAGAAAATGGACGTCTGTGTTTAAGGGGTTAAACTATGGCCCTTTATTACAGTTAGGGTCATAATCTATAATTCACAACTTGCATACACCGCTTCCCTGCTAGCCTCATTGGTCTCTTTCTGCTCACTGTAGTGTTTGGGATAAGGGGACTGACCTGACGGAGTCTGGCCATAGACTCACTGGGGATGAGCTCATTGTGGTTGAGGCGAGTGATGAAGCACAGGGCCTGGTATTGGCTCTGCCCTCTTTCCAGTTCACCCAGGATCAACGCTCGGAATATCTTCACATCCTGCATAACACAGAGAGAGACATCACTCAGACAAGTTCCACACATGCTGGGCTCTGCTGAAATCTACTTGTCTGGGATGAATTTAGGCATCAGCTTCACTATTTATATTTGAAAAATCTCAAAATGCTTTTAGGACTTCACCAAAGGTTTGACTGGTACTACTGTGCATGTACTAATGATCCATATCAGATGTTCAGTACTGTTTTACTGCCTTACTAATACACAGTATACAAAGGGCAAGGCCTCACTGCTTCTTCTTTGGGTTCCTTAGATGAGAAGGCAAGGGGGGTGGGGGGGGGGACTGTTTTCAACTCCTTAGGCAGTTAAAATTCCAGTTCTGCCTTTTAAATAAAACGACTGCAGTCAGGACATGAATGAAAGATTTTGTGGTGGCTGAGCCAGGACAATGGAGGGACACTGTATATGTGACATTACTGGGTTACCATCAGCAACAGGACCAGAACTCTGGCAGTGCTCCCACATCTAAAAGGACATCCAAATGAGCACATCATGGGAAGTGCCAGAGATGGGACTGAGACCACAGACCTGTACCCATTTATCAGTGGCTCCCTGTCCAGCTCAGCATGTTGTTAGGAAACCCACAGATACGGACCCACCAACCCCCAAGATTTAGAACACAAACTCAGCAGAAGGAGTGCAGCTTCAAGAGCCTCTGCTCTTCCTGGATGATCAAAACAAACAGAGACAAGTCTTTGTTTGCTCTGGATTGAGCTCATCTCCAACTTTCCATCTGCTTTGAAGAACTGCTTAGTGTCAACACAAAAACAGAAGAGCAGACGTCTCAGTTTAGCTCTGACACACAGGTCACCAAGAATTCTTTAACATCCCTGCTGCTCCATTCCAAAGACAATAAAAAATAAATACATTTAGGAACAGAGAGGGGCAAGTTCAGCATTCGTCAGTAACAGAACAGTAACTAGTTAACTGTAGCAGTTAACTTGAGTCACTTCAGAGAGCTACATGTAAATACAGCGAGTTTATAAAAATACATATTGCTTACAGCCTCTACACTTTATTTAAATCACCATCATGTCATGTGTGTAGAGAGAACCAGGGATGCTCAATTATGGTTTTGGGGGGTGGTGTCCAGCACCATCTGGTGATTACTCTGTTTTTACACACCCAGTAAACTGGGCAAACAACAGAAGAGTTGAATCAGGTGTGTTTAAGGAGGGAAATCACCAAACTTTGCAGGACTCAAACTCTTGATTGCCAAAATTAACACCTCTGTCCGAAACTGCACCCCATTTGCTGTCCACTGTACTATTTTGAGTGTGTGATTTCATAGTGGAAAATGCAGAGGAGACTATTCAGTGTACTGATACAACCCCACAACACACAGCAGCAAGTAGTGTACAAATGTACCATGGCAGACATGGAATATAATTATATTAAAATATCAGAATAGTTTCCCAATAAAATAAATACCATTTATTTTACCATCCCCCAATAAAAATAAGCATCTCTTTATTGCATTAGTTCTACAATGTCATAAATGCACCAAAACATTGTGTTATTGTAATGGAAAACCAAACTACCAAATAAATCACAATAGCCTACCCAAGCCCACCTCAACCCAAAATTTATAAATGAATGAATGCTCATTTAGACCCATTAGTAATGTTGAACTGCTCATTTAGATTAATACACTGTGGTACCTGCATTTAAAAGGTCTCAAATATTTGTGTGGCTTCACACAGACAGTAAAAACTGCTGAGCTCTGTACTAGCACAACAGCAGCTACGCACATGGTACATGAGCCCAACACTACCCAAATATTATCCTAACACAGCACTAGCGACCCAAATTCAATACTAACACACTATTTGCTACTCAAACGTACTAGTGACACATTACAATCACCCAAGTGTTACACAAAACTAGATACCAAAGTGAAGAAATGAATGAACACGTTACTGAGCGGAAGTCTAAAGCCACATTATGTCCTAAAGCTACAGGGGTAGAAGTTCTGCTGGCTCTATAAATCTGCAGATGGATGCATCTCTTGGAGCCACAGGCTTGTAAAGAGGTAGGGAAGGTTGACCTGAAGCACTCTTGCCCGGGCGACATAACAGTCAGCGGAACACAAGAGGAGAGTGCAGCCAGCTGGTATTTCAGTAAGACCTCCCAGTTAGAAGGGAGAGGGGGAGGGCAAGCACTACAGGGCCAAGTAATTACAGGGAAGCGTCGGTAGTACACTACTACCACCTCCTCATTGACAGCAGGGAGAAACCCAGGAAGCAGACTGAGGGCATGCATCAGGTATTGCTCCATTCTGCACGGTTACATCATACAGACTTGCCTTCAAAGTTTCAAAGTGGCTGTTTCCAGTGTTTATTTGGATTTAGCACCTAACAGAAGTTCCATCGTTTATTTCCATTATGCAAAAATCTTTTTTTTTCCATTGCTTGGCAATTTCCTCCATCCTTATCTGGAAAGGGGAATCATCTTTTTGTGTACGAGAGATTGTGTCTTGCAGCCCCCTGGGCTCCTCCTTCAATCCTCTAGTTGACCTTCTCCAAGTGGGAACATGTCTGAGGCAGGACATTGTATAAACACTGCAGCCTGGTGGGTCTTTGGCTTAACCTCACACAGGGACCCACACTATAGTAAATTCTGCTTCTACAGTCGAACCCTGAAAATCTCCTTCATAAAGCAGGTCTCGCAAAACACAGAAGAGCCGGTCATGAGACTAAACACAAATCGTGATGCACTAGGGGTTTATTTTGACAGTATTCATGGATGGGTGACATCTCGGAAAACAAAGCAAACATCAGGGGTCTGCTCTCTGCCTGGTGCCCGTGGAGTGTTTGTTTGGAATTTACCAGTGTCTGTGAGCAGTGCCAGCTACTGCTAAAGCTTGGCACGTCTCAACCAGCTTCAAATGCTCCTTAAACACACTCGCACATGCACACACGCACACACACACCCTCTCAACCAGAAATAAAACTGTTATCTATTATCAAGTACAAAGAGGCAAATCAGCAGTGCAAAGCATGACAGGGTGCCGAGCTAGAGAAGAAAAACAACAATATTATCTGCCATTTTTAGCAGTTTAATTGAATGAACCATGCTGCACTCTAAATACGCTCTTTCAGCAACTGTTGTAAGGCTAGACAGTCTTTATAGAACACTGGCAAAAAATATTCATTCTAATGAGAAACTGTAGCAAAGGTGTTAAAATAAATTAATCGCTTTAAACTATATTATTTCGTATGCACATGAATGGGCACTGTTAGGATAGACGACCTCTGATTCGTGTGTAATCAAGCTTAGCACAGTGGCAAAAATGTCAATACCTCCTTTTTAATTACAAACCCAAAGTAGAAGTGGCTTAAACCAGAAGTGAGTGTGAAGTGCTGGAAGGGTATTTATTAACTGACTCTAACAGAGCTTATTAACCTGCTTACAAAATGTAATTTAGGCACCCAATCAGCATCATGCTTTCTGGCTCACAAATGCTAAGGCTGCCTGTCTAGTTACACGTTTCAATACCTGGTAGTAGTACAGAAATGAATTCTGTCAGGTGCCTATAAAAAGTACTGAATTAAGATTGTCAGCTCTGGTGACAAATTCCTTGCCAGTTCTGGAGGCAAACACTCAACTTTGCAGAGCAAATCCAAATTGCTGCCTAAATTCATTAGTGCTTTGTCCGGTCTTGCCATATGGTCCAATATTTGCTGTTCAAGAAAAAAAATTGTGAGAAGCTCATGGGTAGATCAGTTGTAATTTGAATAGATCAATTGTAATGTAACAAAAGTTGCCCATGAGCCTGACTCAAATATTTGCACAATGAAGCCAAGTGCAAATGGAAGAAATGCAAAATTTCAATGCAAAGGAAATAGTTGGCTTAAAAAAAATGGGAACTTTCTTAAAAAACAAACAAAAAAAAACAAACACTTTTTATGTATGCAAACGCTGCAAGAAACTACAGAGTGCTAAATTAAAGGAGCCAAACTAGGCCCATGAGTGCTCTTGAGCATTGATAAATGATATAAAAGTGATCTACCAGGTGAAAACTATTGATAATCCTTAAAAATAAATATTGGCCAACCCTACTGGAGAATCTGTGTGCATTTGTGTGTGAGAGAGTTTGTTATGGAGTCTGTGATTAGGAGTCTGTTTTAAAGCCAAACACCATATCAGTCAAGCTCAGGAGCATTTCTGAGAACCAATAGCAGAGCAAGCAGAGGTGTGCCTGATGCTTTTGTGACATGTGGTGCCGTCTCGCTGCACAAACACACAAAGCATGCTGCCTTCGCAGCAGTGATGAGGTCCGATAAGGCTGCAAATGGAGTGAGAAGTGGAGCAGTGTGTGTGTGGAACATTTCCTGTTGGCTCCAAGCACTTCCATGCATCTGTGGAACTGGAGGCTTGCCTGAGCAAAGTCTGGTCACTGCTGCACAGGTCCAGCTCACAGAAGACTAAAGCTAGAGCCTTTACACACACTGCATGCACTAGCATTAAACCAACGTTCCACATCGGCTCGGGCTCATCAGACTCTAATGAGATCCACACGTACTAGGCCATTTTCTCATAGACCACTCGAGGTTCTTTCAAGTGAGGTTCTTTTCACTGGAATTATGCTCATTAGGGCTGAACAACTAATTGTGAATTAGTGCTAGTTTTAGACTCTGGGTTTAGTGAAATTGTGAAAGACTACTGTAGAGGAATTCTAGAATAGCACAAAAAGAAAAGAAAATTCTAGCATTTCCATGAATGTGGCTAAACAAGTGACTGAGCACACACTCAACCTCTTCACCTTTTTAAATATGAATAAATATATTGTTTAAATATCGTTTGCTGTTTAAATATCTTATATAGAAAGATGGTGTGACTTGTGAAAGTGTGTGTTTGTGTTCCTATATTTCTATATAACCCTAGAGGACATTGCCCTTGGGACCTGAAGTTCACAGGTTCAAGTCCCGGCCCGGGAACTACTGAGGTACCCTTGAGCAAGGTACTGTCCCACAACACTGCTCCCCGGGTGCTGTTGGTACCTGCCCGCTGCTCCACGTGTGATGGGTTAAATGCAGAGATCACTTTTCTTTGTGGTGCTTGAGTGTGTTCACAATGACAAATAGTCACTTTCACTTACCTTTGCCACTCATGAATATGTAATAATGTGTCGTTCCCCTCAATTAATAAATGTCCAAGTATAATTTTTTTTGTTGGAATCACTTTATCTACTTCTACGACTGAAAATCAGATGATGTTTTGGGTGATATTTCTAAAGACGGATCACAAATCAGAAACCTTCAAGCACCACTGTATCTGTATACATACACTAGATTATTCATCATTATACACAGCGAAGTGAGCCCATTGGGCCACGCCACTGGAACTCGGTCTTTGTGCAAAATTGAAACAAACATTCTCCCAAAATCTGGAGATAAATTGCATTTTCCTGCAGCAACTCAATTTATGGGCTGAGACAATGACTACAAGAAATGAAGTTATGTAAGCAAGTAAAAGTGTAAGGGGTCTTTTTGACTAATAATAAACTAATGACTAATACAACCTCATTTGTGCAGTCTGATGCATTAAATCACATGGATGTTTTAGTTCTACACAAAGACGAAGAGCATGCTAATTATTTTTGCATTCACAAACTGGGACATTTTACTTCTTGTACAAACCTCTCTTATGTAAGAATGGTTCAGTTTAATACCTTTTCCTTGATCAGCTCAGCAAAAAGCTCAGATAGTTAATAAAAGGCTAAGAGGAACATTTAGGGCCAGAGACTTTCTGAAGCATTTAAATAAAAAGTGCAAAACGAAGTAAAGCCTGCATTACGCATAAGGTTTACTGGGTAAAATATTTCAGTTAATGCCATAAGTGGTATTTCATCCAGTATAGAGTTAATCAGTATAGAGATGGTCACAATTGAGTTGGAGACAATAATAATAATACATGAAAAATGCAGTTAATGCAAGGAGATACTGTACTGTGCAGAAAACAAAAATAATTTGATTCTGATCCAGATCTTAATGGAAAAGGTCCTTTACAAATCAGTGAAAATCAAAGCAAGTGTAAGGGGAACACTTTCTTTTAGAATTTTACCAAACACTACATAAAGAAAAATGAGCATCAGCCCTGAAGCATCAAACTGTGCCCATTTCTTCTGCTCATTCACTCATTCTGAACATTCAGTGCTTTCATATAGACGTCATTAGCCAAGATCACCTAACCCAAGCTTCTTCTTTTTCATAGCCTGCAGAAAAAAAAGACTTCCTTGCTGCTGTTGCACTGCACATCTTTGATTTATTACCACCTATACTTGTAAGTTCGTTGTATTAAGTTCAACATGTACATTTGCATATAGCCAAGCCTTTTATTGGCTTGGCTCAAACTGTACTGCGGTTCATTTGTGTCTCAGTGTTTGATCGCTTTTTGATTTATCCAACAAATTATACAAACAGTCTACAGTAGAGTCCAGGTGTGAATTTATTACACAAGGGGCTGCAAAGATACATCTGAAGCTTTTCCAAATGCTCTTTTTGAAAGGAGAAAAACAAAAAAAATAGCTTTAGAACTGTGAGACTATTATACTTCTAGACCAGTCCAAAAACTACACATATTTCCCTTAAGCCTTGGTGCTGAGATTTTTGGGGTCAAAAAACAGGAGGAGCAGCCCATTCTAACACAATATCAGGTGTTCAATCCACTTTAGAGGGTCAGTGGCCAGCACAGCTTGGGGATTTTCCTACTCAGACACCTGATTCAGCAGATCATTCTACCAGGTGTAGTGGGTGTGTTCGTTGAGAAATTCGCTTAATTACAGTGAGTAATTGGGTAATTTTATACATGCAATTTATAACATTTAATCCCACTTAAAATGTGTTACTACGAAGACACTTGCATTCATGAGATAATGTAGTTTGTTGGTGTAGGTTCCCTCTCTTCCACTGATGCACACAAAAGCATCAATGATGTTAAGAGCTTCTCTTGTGTGTGTGCTAAACAACGCTCTATAGTGACCTGTGAACACAGCTCAGTAATAACTAGACTGGTTCATCAAGAATATGAATTTTAATCACTTTCAATTAATCAATTTTAGTCACACTCCTCACCCTTATGCGCATACACATACAATATAGCAATCTTCATTCTATGTGCAATTCGGTGTAGTATAAGCTACTCGTGTCCTAACAGTTGTAAATAGTTGTAAAACACATTGTCTAGAACTTCATAAATAAAACGTGATCCAATTTATTTTAGGTTTAATACCTACGCACATGTCTTATTCAAATAACACATTAAGTATTAATACTAGTACAGGTTCTGATATCCATATATTCAAATAACCACATCCTAACTTTTTACCTTTTCCACTACTTTTGCCAGCAGCACCACCTTGCTTCAATGAGACAGGACCCCCCCCCCCTTATCATGGACAATGCAGCGTTCTGTCAAAGGTCTCCAGAGAGTTTGCTGCACTTCCTGTTTTCCAGGCTCCTTATAGAGCAGGTCTGTTTGATGGGGCCTGCTCAGTCTTTCATTCAGAAGTGAACCACATGCCCAAAATGAAATGAAGTCCCTGAAATCCGCCACTGAGTCAGAGTACAGGTATGCTTTATCATGCTGTTGACTTTCGCCTTGCAGTTTAATTTACCCAGCATAGCACACATCAGGGAGAAACTGCTGCTCTGTGAGAGTACAAAGGCAATGAGGCCATTGGAAAGCACCTTACCATAAACACTAAGAGAAGTCCATGGCCAAACGGCAGCGTGGAGCCAAGCACTAATGCAAACAAACTGCAAAGCGAGCAAACATGCTGTGAAGCAGAATAGCACGGGGACTGTTTATGGTTAAGATGGTTTAACGCTCATGCAGAAATTAAGAAAATAGCATTGTCTGAGGTTTTCCCTCAGCAGTGAAGGAGGATTATGGCTCGTTCTGCCGTAGTGAAGGTATTTGCACTGGCAGCCCGAGCAGCCCAGTGAAAAGGCACAGGTGCACGGCAGTCTTTTAACCTCTCGTTGTAAAGACCAGCGAACTTGAACAAAAGAGAGAGAGAGAGGGGGTGGGTGGTCAAGGCAGCGACAAATGCGCAAGTTGAGGCCAATTACACCAGGAATGTAAAGGCCCTCACACCTGTACCACTCCGCCGGGAGCGAACGTGTGAAAACGTAAACTTCTTTAATGCTGCACTGGAAAGATGTCCTATAGGTGATAAAACACACACAAAAAAGCCTCTAACCATACAGAAACTTAAAGGAATGCTTCTGTGCCTTTCAACCTACTCTCAATCAGTCATATCTGGAACGTCCAGTTAATTATCACGTACATAGAAAACAATGGAAAAACCAAAGCATGTGTATGTTCCTTCTGTTAAGATTTATTTGATGGAACTCAGCAATGGCCCAATAAGAAGTTAAAGTAACAAAGTTTTCTGGGCTACAGAATAATGCACAACATGACATTAAACTCTAGTTTTAAGCCAGAATTTCTAGTTATTGTGTGTGGGTCTCAAAAAAGGGATAAAAAGTAGTATTTCGCACTTGGGTAGACATCTTTGGCAGAAAGTCAAGATAGGAAAATGAGAGATGGGGGGATTCCAATAAAAATCAACTGAAAATAGCCCCCAAGAGATGGAGTCCACTGTATTTAGAGAAGAGATTCTCAAATCACAATCCTTCACACTAGTGCCTGCTCAAAGACACCTGATTGCAATGTAACAGGAACTTACACATCGGTCATGACCTCATGAGTCAAATGTTGTGGAGCAGGGCAAACACCACAGGGTATGCTACTGAAAAGTGCTTTCTTGAAAAACAACCAAAGTAATGATACAAGTGCTTGACGTCATATTTATTGAGGGATGTCAGACTGGACCTCTGTCCATAGGCCGTCATTTGTACCGTGTGGTCTTTGGCCTCTACTTGTGTGGCTGTCGGAAGCGCCAATGCCTGATACTAGAACCATGTTTGCACTCCAGTAGCTGCCTGTTTGTGCTCCCTACTCTACGGAACATTGACCGTTCTGCTTTACTGCAATCTCTCCTCCTCCAAACAGCCCTTAAAACGAGCAAAGCAGCCAACAGTGCTGTGCGATGTGGCACGGCTAATTACCTCCCCCTACCCCCATTTCAAGGCTAGGAAAAGACCTGGTTTGCATCAGTTCAGCATGCACATTCACACTATTCTATGATAAATCAAGTTCATAAAATACAGGTTTCATAATAGCCACACACAATGTTTCAACACTGCTTATCAAGCCAAAATCTATTGCACAAGAAAGAGAGAGATGACGGAGTGTGGGACAGGCATAGATATGAGCGCTTTAAACTCCTGGGACAACACTGTTTCTCCAAACTATGTGAGAAAACTGTGATTTCCTCTCTACAAAGACACTGCTTCTAAGGAACCAGCTTGATACTAAATTCTAGGCCATTGACCAGGAAGTCAGAGTTCACAAGAAAATTCCAGTGTTGAGCAATAAACCAGACTAATTCCTGATCAGAGGTTCTTCCCTGCTTTTGTGGCATCTGAGGACAACTTGGCCGGAGGGTGAAAGGAAATGTATATTTTAAAAAAACTAAATATACAAGAGAACAATACATTTCTAGATAATGTATATTCTTCCCCTCAAGCAAAACATAATACAAAAATTACATAGAGATCCTGCACAACAGGAAAACAAGAAGTTAAAAAATTTGCCTCAGGAATCTCTAGTCTGAAATCATAATATGGCAATCAGTTTACAGTTAATTATACTACATGTCCCAATGACATGATTAAATGTGATGGTTCAGTAGGATTGAACAATGAATCGTTTATAAATCAAAACCACAATTTGAAATAGAGTAACTATTAAATGGGCAATGGCTGGAATTATAATCATATCCTGTACTATCCTACACTATTGACACAGTTTAACAAGGGGAGTTTAACTTAATTAAATCTATGCAGAGCTTGTGAGTTGGCAGTGTGGCATATTTCATGAAAAATCAATAAATTAATAACTGAAAAAAAGTAAATAAATAAAAAAAATACATTATTAATAATAATAATAATAATAATAATAATAATAATAATAATATATATGTTCAGCCCTAATACCTTCTTATATGCATCTCACCATGTGTTTAATGAAAAAAAGAACATAATAAAACACTTAAAGTAGTATAAGGGTAAAGGCTATGTACGGTTTATTACAGTTCAGATCTACTGATATAGTTTAGACTCTTTTTTTTTTTTATTCTCAGTTTGACTACACAGTCCACTGACAAAAACCATTACCACTTGATTCTCATTTTAATGAGTTGTGACAGCCCAATGATACAGCTTTGTCACTAGGGAAATGTGTTAGCAGCCAGTTGTGAGTCAGTGTGCTTAGCCACGTCTGCATTACGTCTGTGGGAACCTGAGCTCATTTCATCTGTAGTCTTCAAAAGGCCAACATCTGCTTGACTCTGGGTTAAAAAAAGGAAATCAGTTTGTGCCCAAGAAACTGTGGGACGCTCCACTGAGAAACTGTCTGCAGCGGACAATATTGATGAAAAAAAGCACCGATTACCAAACTTATTAGCCGAAAAGCCAAAAGATACACACTGTGCAAATTTTCAAACAGAGGGTGAGCAATGTAGAGAGAAAAAAAAAAAAAAAAAAAAAAAAAAAATCACAAGGTACCATTACATCATAAAATTTGTGTTTTAGTGAATTTTAGAAAATGTTCACAGCCTCTCTATAATTAGTCTAGGTTTTTCTTTAGATACATACAGCATTCTACAAGTCTGATACCCATTATATAGTCATTTGCCAAATTAGCCACACCTACAATAACATACAATCATATTTTCCTAGCTTTTTCCACTACAAGCTGCAGTATCTATTGCAGGATATCGTTTACAAGTTCGTTTGATGTCACTTTCACTTCAGAATTTCTTTGAAAACAGTAGAGGGAAGGGTCTAGTCAGTGACACTGGGCCATTGCTCTGAAATTGACTGGAGGCGAAAGTGTAACTGCCAACGCCTGTAGCTAAAGCCATACCAACCCATGTGACTTCACACAAACAAGTAGGACTGCCCAAATCCAAGTGAACACACCTGGATGGCACCAGAAAAGGCACAGTGAGCACTTGCTATCCGGAAAAGGTGACACCAGCACATAAAAACCATGACAAGTTCCTGCAAGCAAGGCAGCAGGCCGACCAGGAGAACTCCGATCCAGACAGAGAACATCAACCACTCAGGCGGTAAACATGTTTGTGTAGGGGTTTGCGCTGATGAATGTGACGGTTACACCACGGCCCACGTTTCCTGTTCCCAAACAAGAGCGGGACTATGGCACAGAGCCCATGAAGATGTGCTCACACATGAGCCTTCAGAGATAAACCCACCCCAGGCTACACGGTCAACAGTGAAACAATAGTAAAGCCAGGGTGTGCCATGCACTAACCGTAATCTGTAACAAGTACAAGTGCTTGAATTTGTGGTTGAGGCCCCAAATACCAGAAGCAGAAAAAGAAGCCAGAGCACTTCTTTTTAGAGTAATACACACATTCACACACAAACACTATATGATGCTGCTTAAAAAGTTCTCTGGAGTGATGACACAGAGGCATCTTTGGTTGCCTAAAGATCCTTTCAATGGATTATTCTTTGAATGGATACTCAAGTGTCCCAGTGTGGCGTCTGTTCTGAAAGTAAAATGAAACTAAATCGCAGATCAGTGTTTCCCGACTCTGGTCCCAGAGGCCCCCTGCTCTGTAGATTTTAGTGTTTTCCCTGCTCCCAACACATCTGATCCAACTTGCCAGCTCATTAACAACCTCTTATGGAGTTGAAGTAGGTGTGTTATAGCAGAGAAACCATTAAAACGTGAAGGGCAGGGGGCCTTTTGGACCAAGGCTGGGAATGACACACAGACGGACGGACACAGACGGACGGACGGACACAGACGGACGGAGACACACACAGACAGACACAGACAGACACAGACAGACACAGACAGACACAGACAGACACACACAGACACACACAGACACACACAGACACACACAGACACA
>JBBPDA010000001.1:22894379-22915582 GCA_037974385.1 Arnoldichthys spilopterus | reverse complement strand
AGAGAGAGAGAGAGAGAGAGAGAGAGAGAGAGCTAACTACATAACTAAATTTTGAACAATGAACCACCACCTGAGAGAAGTGCACAGTAATAGCCTTATTTAGCACAATTAGGGCACATCCTAAGGCTAGGCTTTGGATTTAACTCCTTCATTTCACTTGCACTCACACTGAGAACATAAGCCAGTTGTTAAGCAATTTGTTTGACTAATCTATATGTCCATTCATCTATCCATGCAGCTATCCATCCATCCACCCACCCATCCATCTACCTGTCCATTATCTGAGCCACTTATCTTAACCAGGATTGTGGGGTGCTGGAGTTTATCCCAGCCCTTACATATTGAAAGACAGGGAAACAGGTCTGAACCTACACTTGTTTTCTAAATATGTCGAATAAGTATGTGCATTAATTTACAGTGCATTTCCAGTTCAAACTATATTCCAAGCAAAATCTCAGGAAGTTTAAAACCAGCAAAACAACAGTCTGTTATTGATACTCTGCAGTCTGTAAGTAAATGAAAAGTGTTACCTCTTTAGTGTTTGAGCTAATAACAATGCAACATCGCCAGACAATAACTAAGCAGCCAAACTATTCACACTTCCTTACAGTTCCAGAATATAGTGGAATAAAGGCTCACCTCTTATAGGTCTTTATAATTAAAACTAACATTCTTTGCTTTAGCCTCATGTTTAAAGTACTAGATTACTTGATTATAGAGCTGAAACTAAAACAGACACTGTGCTGTACTAACAGTGTCAACAGGTCCCTCATTTAGACATGAACTGTCAATATTAAACCAATACCTTGCAACCAACACAGCTTTTCTCTTTTTAATACTTATACATATTTCAAAGATTAAAATCTAGTTATTATAAGATTTTCTCTGGAGTTATTAGATGTACCACATTACAGTTAACTTTTGTTTTGCTTAAATATTTTAAGATATGTAAATTTGCTATTTGCAGCACTCCCTTTAGACAAAACGTCACAAAATATGGTGCTGGTGCAAATTTTGTGAACAATTTTGTCAAATTTTGTGAAGTTGATGAGAATGCTTTTAACTGTGCACTAGAAGTAAATGTGTCTAAGTGTTGAGTCAGTGTAAATATGTATTTCCTCAATGCACAGTGTAAAAAATCTGTATACAATAAGCAGGACATTTACTGATGGGTCTCATGGCTGTTTTTGCTCAGTAGCAGTTTCAACCTGTGTCTTTCTCTCCATTCAGAAATTTACACCTCACTCACAGAAAATAGTATTAAAACAGTAGTTTGTCAAAGAAAGTGTTTTTACACATCCAAATGCAGTCAACCAGTCAAGCTATGTTTGGTTTTTGAGGTTTCTTTAGTTTAGATAGACACTCTTTAGCTTAATGGGTGTTCAATCTTAAACTACAGTTTAATGTTATTTGTCTTATTAACACAATATTCTATAGCTCAGCCTCAGCAGCCTGTTAGAATTCATGATTGTATATTGTTTCCATATTTAAACCCAGTCTTTTTCTATACTTCCAGTCTAGCCACTGATCTAGGCTTATAGACTCAACTTAACAAGTGTTGGCAACTGTTACTTCAGACATCACACAAAATCATAAATGAAACAACCCAAAATGGAAGAAAAGATGGTTTTTACTCTTTCAGACAAAGAAAAATCAGATTGATCTAAATAGCCAGTTACCTTGCTTGTCCCTAGAAATTCACCTTAAAGAAACTAAAGTCATCCCAAGTATATCATCAGACAGGGACTTTAAGGCAAGAAAATCTTGCTGTAGATTGCTTTTTTTGGCAAGAGTGTAATAGTATACAGTATAGTATAGAGCCAGAAACCACATAAACAAGTCTCCTCACATTTACTTAACAATGTCTGCACATTGCTAATAGCTTAAACTTCCTTTGCTACTTTAGCCTTATGGTTTTCCGTGCCAAAACTAATGTCATGGTTGATCAGGTACATAAGAGGAAAATTCAGAGTCCTTTTTCTTTTCAGGACTGTTTTTCTACTTTTTGGGTGAGATATTACAGTTAACCAGGCCCTTGACTCTAGTGGTCCTGTTACAGCATTCCTCTGTTTAAAGAATGTGTAAGAATGCCCCCTTGCACAAAGGATTTATAGCGCAAAGGCTTTTTGTCCCAGTTTAGTGAGATTTAAGATTGACCTGTGCTCTGTTGCATGCTAAGAGTTTAAAGAAGCTTAAACTTCCTAAAATTTCAACGAGGGTAAATTGTACACCATCCTTTAAACCAAGTTGTGCTTTTTGGACAAATGATACATTTTAAAAATGGCATTATTATTTCTTGAGAAGGTTTGACATTAGGGTAACAGATTCTCCCCAAAACATTCACTCATTGGTAGAATGGTGCATGCTCGTGATAGAGTAAAACAAGTAAAAAAAAAAAGGAGTTATAGAGGAACTGCTTAAAGTAGCAATAATAGCCACACAGGGACCTCAAATTGTGGTCACTGTTTCTCAGAAAAGGTTGTGTGAATTCTGCATCAGCTATGTGACAGTATGCTGACAAATTAAGTGTCTTGTGCAATTTTCCTTTGACTCAGTTGAGCAGAATAGTTGAGTCATGAAGATACTTCTGGAGAATTGGCAGAATGTGCATGATTGTTCCTATACATGGTGCTGAGGAGGAGTGATGTAGATTAAACTTTATGAGTCTTCTTCCTCTAAACTGTGTGCTCTGTGGGTGAGAGCTTTAATCACTCTTCCAGACAGGAAAAAAAAGAGATTTGAGAGCGAGACTGTAATGTTTATATAGAAAGCCGGCTTGGATCTGTACTTGTGCTGCTTCCAAGTAGAGGAAATATCTGGGGCTGAAGCTCCAGTGCTGAGAGGCTGCTCTGGTAAGGAGGGAGAAATATCCTCTTACATATGTGTTTTTGCCGGAGTGCTTCAGCCCTGGGAGCACAGGCACAAATGGAGGACAGGAGTTAGTGCTAGACTAAATAGAGGAGTATTAGAAGGCCTATCCATGGATCTGTCTTGAAGTGTTTTAAGGCCCATCTCAGAGTATGAACACTGGTCTCATTTGTTCATGTAGTTCTACAGTAGGCATAAGACGTAAAGGAGGTGTAAGCAGATCGCAGATCACGATCCTTACACTTGCCTCAGTCGCTCTTAAAGAAGATTTAGCTCCTGATTGGGTGCTATGGTTTTCTTTGATATGTGAATGCAAAACAAGACAAAGGGAGTTAAAGAATGTCTAATGTCACCTTAGTCCTTCAAACCTATTAGGAGCGCATCTGTGCTGCACTTGTACAATACATCGCATTCCCCACTGTATTTACCCATTACAAGTACATTAGACCTTGCATGCCTTCAAAATGGGGCATAAGAACGCTACACCTATTCTTCTTAAGATGGATTCTTATGGTCTATAAAAACAGTAAAGTAGGCAACAAGTCTTGAGAGGAATCGAAAATGGCTTGAGTCTCCTGCAATGGTACGAATGGAGTTGAAGCCATCTGTCTATTAGCTTTCTGTCTCTCCCCTTGCCTCTTGTTTGCCCACCAACTCAAGCAAGCAGTTTCCAGATGGGACTGTTCCAACAAAGCCTCTGGGTTTCACTCCAAAAGTGTATGTTTGAAGAGAGAAAGCCGCTTGAAAGGTTGGCGTGCTAATTGAACTCATCTGCTGTTTGAGAGATGCCTACGCTGTCGCCAGACGGACTCCCAAATTCTTCTTCTGTGGAAATTCCCATTGTGCAGGGGAGAAAAGAAGGTATTTTAGATTACAAAAATAAACAAACATGTTTGGACTTATCCTGACAAGGCGCTACCTACCACCACCACCCCAACCCGTGCACACACATATGCAAGTACCTCTCATGTCAACCCTAAAATAAAAGATGAAAGAACACCCCACGTTTACACACTGCTGGCAGACATATCATTTATCTCCCTATTATGCGAGGTCAAAACACTCAGAGTGTAATGGCTGGTGCGCCCCCTCTTCTACTCTGTCTTTACAGTGCTATGCACAAGACTGTGTCTTTCCATAATTACAGAACTGGAGTTGAGTTTTCATAGGCCTCACGCTGCACACATCTGGAGGGGGCTTGATCCATCTGTCTCAAAACGATTACATCTACTGACAGGGGACTTGTGAATGAGGGCTCCCCCAGGGGGAGTTGAGTGTGTGCTCATCGTCAGCAAAGTTGCTCATGAAGCTCTTACCGTAGCCATCAATTTGCCATTTTCCATCCACGCAGCTTTGGCAGCTTTAGGCCCTACAGTCATACAGCTGTACAGTTATCAGTGTTAGTAAACTTTTATAGCTGATTTCAGTAGACAACTGCTATATTTGTTGTATTTTATTTAAACAGATCACAAAAAAATTAATACACAATCAAACATGTTGATCTAACAGTTGAGGTGTCTGGTGCCCAGAAGCATTAATTGATAGTATGATGCATTCAGTAACATCCTGACCAAAATGGTCTTATCATTTTTTTATAAAGATTTGAATCACTTGACAGTTCACTGAAATGTTTCTTTGTTTACGGAATCATTGTGTTTCAGGAGCATGTAACCGCATGTGGGGCATCTCTTAAAACATACTAACTAACAGCTCCACAAGCTACAGTTCCAATTCCAAACAGCCACCATATCAAAAGCTTACCCAAAAGCACTTCCTTTATTTATTCCTCTATATCTTCATCTATAGGTAGGCTATTTAGTGAATACATTTTGTGCTCTATATAGTCCAAATAAATTTGCTAGAAATTTAACAAGGAATTGTTTTATAGGTTGTACCTAATTAAAGGACCTGGTTTTCAAACAAACTAATGTTTCAGCCTATCACTGGGCTACTGTGGGTTACACTGTCATACATTCTACTATTTTTAGTATGCCAATACAGTGCAAAAAACAGCTATGGCTCTTCACTACATGAACTGACCAAACCAATATTTATGTTTAATCAGTTGTGGAACAAATCATTATTCATGTGACTAATTACAGCTAAATAAAAGTACGCTTCCACCTTTAAAGACTTAAAAAATTACAGAACTTTCTGATTGAGAAAATTCTGATTGAGTACTACACAAGCATTGTCCCAACTGGCCACATCTGTGGTTCTGTGATCTTCATTTACACAAATTTCTACTTTCATGCAGGGTTTCATTACCCTGGAGTCTAGTTCCAACCATGATGTGTAACATTAGTGCATCATATACAACCAATTTAGGTCATCAGATGGATCAAGTATGACAGATTGTAAATAAAACTAGACTTTACAGTAGGGATGCCTGTCAGGTTTGGTGGTAGAATTGGAAGCAAACGCAGTCATAGAAAAAACAAAGGTTTAATATTAGAAAAAAACACAAAGGAGCACACGGCGAAAACAAAGGGCAGACGGAAAAACACAACAGGGTGGAACAACGGAGAAACAACAGTTGATCGACGAAACGCTGGGGTAGACACAGGGCTATAAATACCAGACATAACGAGGGACAGGTGACTAGGCGGGACAAGGGCGTGGCTAGACAACGAACACGAAGACCTCAACATGTGGCTTTACAAACAAAACACGGACACGTGGAAACAAAAGGGGCGTGGCACGTTACAATGCCCAACTTTGGGGCCAACGTCCAGCATAGTTCGGGCACCCCTTACTCTATGACACTTTCTAACCTAAGCGGTAAACAGGTGAACTGAAAAATGTGTTTTAGCTGGGGAACTGTACTGGACACTGGCCCTCTATGAGCAGAGCTGGGCATCCCTGCTCTACAGGAAGGCACATATTTAAAATTGGGATACAGCCTAAAACCAATCTGTGTGTGAACAAGTGAACAAGAGACTAAGTCTGCCTAAGTAGGAGATATTAAGGTGTAAGTCTAAATGCATTTGTTTATTTAACTTATTATTCAGGTGCATTATGCTTTTAATCTCAGTTGAGTCACTGCAGATAAGATAATTAGCTTGTTTAAAAAAAACAAGTATCATCAATTTCATTAGCATGGGCATAACCTGCACATCTTTGAATTATAAATCCCATACATTGTTCAACATATGTGACAACAGTTCACCCTGATTGATACAGTGAATGCAATACCAACTGCAATTAGTGGTGGAAATGTGGTTTGGGGATGCTGCTTTATGGACTTGCAATTCAAATATAATTTCTGCATCATATCAAAGAGTGCTTATAGATAAAAAAAAAAGTTAAAGTTAATGTTAAGTTAAACCATAGCTGAACCTTTCAACAAGATAATGATCCTAAATTATATATAAAGTACTATTCTATTCTTTTCTATTCTATTCTAAGCACACTAGCACATCCACCAAGGAGTATCTCTATAGAATAATGGTGGATTAGTCTCCAGGACAAATCCCATGTTTAAACCCCATTGAAATGTTGTGGATGGATTTGAAAAGGACAATATATGCAAGAAAACCCCTTAAAATTAGTGGTTTAAAAGTTTTAGCAAATTCATGTCACAGGCTGGTCGCAGTAATAACTTACAATTTACAAATTACCTACAAAAATTTGTTTAGGGTAATGGGGGCAGTACTAGGTTTTGAGGCTGGGGTCACTCCACAGAAGAATTTTACATATGGTACAATTTTACATAGATATTTTTGTTGAATAAATGAATGAATAGCTACTATTACCTTGTAGTTTTGTTAAACTTTCCAAATATGTGGAAAAAAATCAACAATTTTCATTTGGTGTATTTATTTTTTACATGACTTGTGATGTCACCAACATGCATATTTAAAGAGGTACTCCAGGCAATAGGTTGCCTTTTAGGCCCAAACAGCAATGTGCTTGTTTTATCACACTATATGAGACAGCTGCTATGTAAATGAACAGGTGGGATGCAAACATCACAACAGTTACATCATTTATGTCCTCAGCAGCTTGTTACATTGTTTATTAAATTGTTTACTAAATGCGGGTTAAAAATTTTGTGACGCCTGTGTCTGAGCTGCATGCTCCAATATACTGTAAACTGCATACTACAACCATTTATCATTTTAGGGTTCCTGTAACTGTGACCCAGAATTTAATACTGGCCCAGGTTCCTTTGAAAAAGCACCTTTATCCTAGAGCACAGTGACCAAACACTAACAAGCAACAACAAACAGAAGCATTTGGTACAGAGAGACTGGTGCCATAACTGTATTTGACCACTGGGAGAAGCTAAACTGCTCTATAGTCATTTATGTTGGTTCATCTGCTTGGTCAGTTCTTTTTCCTGCAAACATTATAAGGTTGGTGTTTGTTGCATAATATTGGGTCTGTGTGCTCTGGTCTTAATGGGCTCTTGCAGTGGAATGTCCCTCATGGTAACTGAACAGAATGAACGTTTCAGGAGGGGAATCAGTTTAGTTCATTCACTCAAAAGATTTGTTCAGTGAAAAGGAATCACTTCAGAGGAAATAGTTAGAGAGGCTCTGGGGGGCACACACAACTGGTGGCCATCTGCTGCTGATATAGGGATAAACGCTGCATTTAATTAAAGCTGCATGGAAAAAGTTGCAAAACAATGCTTTCTTCACCTCTAAGCAGCAATAATCCAGGCAAATCTAACCCTGGAGACATAAACAGTGCCTTACGGTTTGACAATTTTTGCAAACAAAACCCGACATGCTCTTTCCATGCTCGTAATTACACCTTTTGTGAGCCTTTTTGTTTCCATTTTATATTATATTGTTTCTTACACTTCTTTTATGGGTGCAGCAAAATACAGATTCAAAGAGGAAAAGGCTGCAGAGCAAAGGCCTTATTCATGTCTGCTCAGACAAGAGGGGATTTGTGCACAGATAACTGCTGATAACCTGCAAGCAGTGGGAGGTGACCTGAGCCTGGCTTGGGACTGGAAACAGTGCTTTTTTGCCATTACATTACATTAAAAATATCCTCTGAGGGAGAAAAACAGCCTCAATTAGTCTGCACTCCCACAGCCCAAGCAGACACAGTGCTGATCTTCCGCCAGAGCACAATGGAGATGTTTGGAGGAGATTAACATGGAGTAAACACATCTGTCTGCCCCCCCCACCCCATTTTTTGAGGAGCTTGATTTTTCAAACCAAGATTAAATAAGCCCTAACTACAGTGACAATGGTGGCAGACTAGTAAAACAGCTACAAAACCTATAAATGAGAAAATCTTTCTTGTGGTATAGAATAAACTTTCATATTTTCATGTTATTTAGGTGGAAAACAACACTGAGTGTGCTAATATAAGCCAAAAATAACTAAGTTTAGCACATTGGGTCAGTTTCCCAGACCCAGTTTAAGCTTAAGTCTTTCCATATGCACTACAGTGACTGCACTTGTAACTTAATGTTTTTTTTTTTAAGAATGTGAGGGAGACCTAAAATGTTCTGGTATAAGGACACTTTTTGTTGAAATTTTATATAAAGTTTGTTTTAAAACTTAAAGGCTAATCCATACTTAGGAAACAATGCCTTTTAAGTACAATGTTTGTGACAAAATCAACTGTCATGGCAGTCGAACCTTGAGAAATGCTGACAGAGTGGAATTACTTTTATATAGCTTTTTCATTTGGGAAATGTTTACTTGTGTTACTGTAGGCAGCTGTGCTAAACTTTCTTTACTCCCTGAAAAGACTTTAACAAAATCTGTCATTTAAGTACAAACAACAAGAGGCAGTTATACAAGTACATGAGATAAACCAATTCTCTGAACATATTTATTACCAAAATGTAAACTTTCCTCTTCTAAATCAGGACAGAGACCTGTTTGGTCAGTGCATGGGATGCTGTAAATTGTGGGACAGTCAGGGTTTGAGGGTATTTTGGAAGTGCACAGGATAGAACCCAGCCTGAATACAGGACAGCACAGTGGGACATGGTCCTCTGAGGGCTGCCTTCCTGTCTGGGACATGTTAGATCCTTCATATGAAAAAGTCAGCTTGCGAAAGGACTGTGATTTGTCGTTAACTGAGGAATGCCCCCCAAGCTTCTGCTGCGTACCTCCCAGGATAAAGCCTCTGACCTGCACTGCCTGTGTCCTTTTTCACCTTCTCTCATGCTGAGCAGAGCAGGACTTTTAGGGGCACCATAATGTAAAGGTGTAGCATGGCTGGTAAACAGTAACTACATGTGTACCTTGAGAAGTTTTCAGGGTAAACCTAATGTGGGGAACCCCAATAATTTATAAAGAGTTTCATATACTGTCTGGTGCCCATCATGGCATCCATACAGCATATACCCATCTTTATGGTTAAACTACAACCTGTTCCATGTTTCAAGCTTACTCACTTATTTTTTATTTATGCATTAGTGCACCATGCTGACCTCTGTGCACTTCAGGTAAAACAGCCATGTGAAAAAAACTCATATAGAGCCAGGTAGTGACATCACAGGGCTAACTGCCCACCAAAAGTCTTATGTTTAAGAAACTTACCAAAAAGAAAATATGAACCTACTTGCCTTTGCAGGGCAGACAGTCCCTTTTTACGTTTGGGTGTTTTGCCTGCTGAAGACCCCAGAGATCAAAACACTTTGGTTTGTGCAAAGATAGTAAATCAAAATCATTTTTCATTTGAATGGGGGTGTTAAGACTTTTTATGATGACTAATTAGTCAATTAAACCAAACCTAAAGTTTCCCTTTGCAAATTTCTCTTATTGTGCAAGTATTTATTTTAAAAACCTTAGCATAAGCTTCTAAGCTAATAATCTTAGCTCTAAATGTGTTACAGTGCTAGTTTAATTGCCCTGTGTCCAGTATATTTTTGAGTTATTATATATTTGAGTAAATACAACTAAACTACACAGTGCAGGATTACTTCAGAACCTGTATTGAGAAACACTGGACTGAAAAGCCTGGATAATGTCAAAAAAGGCAGTGTGAGTAATTCTTCACATGGTAAACACATTTAAAAGGTAGAGAGATATAAGCATTTTTGTCATTCATCATTTATTATTCATCATTTTAAAGGGGAAATGAAAGAAAAATCTTCAGTCTGGGATGATGAGTCATCCAGCTGTGGAGAGCAGAGCTGCTCAGATCTTCTCAAAGCAAAGGTCCAGTCCAGCCCACACACTGATCTCCCAGCTCTTGCCTGCACTAACAAAAAAACTCTGTGTAGACTCACACTGGGGTTCTCTGCGTTCTGACAATGACAGTATCAGAACAGGAAATAAGGAAGGGATTGGAGGCCGCTTTGAAGTTTATGAGTGCTGGAGTGTGGAGGGTAGTTCTAACCACTTTACAACCAGTGCCATTAATCACTGCACACTGCACTCACAAAACTAGATTTTTTTTGACTCTGTAAAATACTGTTTTCACATTAGCCAGGAATATTTAAACAAAATCTCTCTTCAAACAGGCTACATGAATGGAAAAGCCCCAATTTAATGAAAGGTTTCTGCAAGTAGTAAGAAGAAAGGAAAAAAAAGAAACATTGCCACATCTTTCAGGCTGAACTATTTCTGGTGTTAATTTGACTCCACTGTTTGCACGACACCAACCACAGTGACATAAAGCAGATCTAATCTGTTATGATTAACATTCCAGCAAACTTATCTGCAACACACTTTCACCGGCAAGCATGGTTAAAAATAAGACGTTTGCTAGATAAGCTGTGATAAGAAACTACAGTAGAACTTTAGCAGGGTCAGATTACCAAGGGGCCCAGCTCACCCCCCCCCCCCATACACACACATACAAGTTGTCATGATACTTCAATTTTCAACTTTTAATATGATGCTTTAAAAAATATCAGTGTTCAATAAAAAAAAATAATACCAAAGGCAAATGAAGAATGTAAGATATTTTTCTCTACAATAAACATAAACATCCAAATATACAACCCCAAGTCCAGGGTGGGATGCTGTGTAAAATGTAAATAAAAACAGAATGCAATGATTTGTAAATCTCATAAACACATATTTTATTTCAAATAGAACATAAGAAACATTTCAAACTGAGTAAATGTATAATAAAAAAACAGGGTCATTTTGAATTTGATGGCAGCAACACATCTCAAAAAAGTTGTAACAGGGCCATGTTTACCACTGTGTACCATCTCCTCTTTTTTAACATCTGTAAACATCTGGGAATGAAAGAGATGACTTGCTGTACTTTTGGGAGAGGAATGTTGTCCAGTTTTGTCTGATATAAGATTTTAACTGCAATAGACCTGAGTCTTCTTTGTTGTATTTTTTGTTTCATGATGCGACAAATGTTTTTAACTAGTGAAAGGTCTGGACTGAAGGCAGGTCAGTTCAGCACCCAGACCCTTCTACAATGAAGCCCTGCAGTTGTAATAGATGCAGTATGAGGTTTAGCATTGTCTTGCTGAAATTTGCAGGGCCTTCCCTGAAAAAAATGTCATCTGGATGGGAGCATGTGTTGCTCTAAAAACTGTATATACCTTTCATCATTGAAAGTGCCTTTCTAGATGTGCACATTCCATAGGCACTTATGCACCCCGACACCATCAGAGATGCAGGGTTTTGAACTGAGTCAATCCATTTAAGGGGCATTTGGCAATGTGGCATTTTTAAATCATGTATACATATTCTTCTTTTCATGATAGAGCTTTAACCTGCATTTGTGAATGACATGGTAAACTGTGTTCACAGACAGTGATTTCTGGAACCCATGCAATGATTTCTATAACAGAATCATCCCTGTTTTTAATGCAGTGCTGCTTGAAGGCCCAAAGATTACAGGCATCCAGTACTGATTTTTGGCCTTGCCAATTGCACACAGAGAATTCTCCAGACTCTCAGAATCTTTTGACAATATTAATTACCTTAGATGATGAGGTATTCAAAGTCTTAGGAGTTTTCAGTTGAGGAACATTATTCTGAAATTTTTCCACAATTTGAAGACTGGTGAACCTCCATGCTATATATTCAGTCATGTTATTGACCTGTTGCCAGTTAACCAAAATAGTTGCCATATTTTCCTCCAGCTGTTTCTTTTTAGTAACACTTACTTTTCCAACCTTTTGCTTCATCCCAACTGTTTTGAGATGTGTTACTGTCGTCAAATTTAAAATGAGCTAATATTTGTAATGTAATAGTAATATGTCTCACTTTTAAGATAAAATAAAATATTATTTAATGAGATTTGCAAAATCATTCCATTCTCTTTTAATTTACTTTTTATCATGTCCCAACATTTTTAGAATCAACATTTATAAAAACTATTTGAATTATAATACAAAAATCCTAATGAGGTTGTGCAGTCCCATACAAAAGTCAAATGAAGGTCAGTCCTATCTAAAATGAGGCTCGTGTTCACACAATTCAGATTCTGAAAACTGTATTGATCCCAGAGGAAATTGTTGGATACAACAGCTCAGTCAGACAGAAAAGACAACAAGGCACTAAGAGATAAAAAGTAAGAAAAATTTAAATAATATAATACAATTAAAAAGAATAAAATTGAATATAATTGCTCTTAATCAAAATATACAATATAAACTTCTTTACTCTAGATACTATATTAACTATAACTACATACAGTATAAACAGCTATATGAACACTACTGTGCTTTAAGTAAGTTTTGGACCTAATAAGATTGCACATGGAAGGAGTATATTGCACTTCCAGGAGAGTTATTGCATTACTGGCATTTATTCTGGTATAAATATACATGTAATTTATAAATAAATACAGTAAAATACAGACAATGCAGGTGGTCTGAGAGAAAACAACCTTAATATTCAAAATATAAACTTTAATGAACACCAGGAGCACATAGTTGTCCAATGGAAGATATATACCTTTATTAGCTGCTCTATGGTAACTGCTGCTCAGTTTAGCTTAGCTGTCATCAATTCACAGTAACCAACCTCTGTATTGGCAGTGATGGGGGTAGTGCACTGCATATAATTGAACTAGTAGTTACACTGTTACATTTTCCTGTTGCTTGCTGGTAGTTCAGAACAACATTCATGATTGGATAGTGATTTTAATAGTTAAATTACCTTTTTCTTACACAGTTAACTACTTACTTGTACAGTTAACTATTGAAACTATAAATATGAAAAGAAGAATCCATCATTTTTATTTTATTACTGATTTTTGATCTGATTGATTATTTTTACTGAAACAACATTTTCAATGCCACATTAAATGACCTGTTGGAAAAGAGCTTTGAGAGATTGCTCAGGTGCCAAACAAACAAGAGATTCTGCTCTGACATGTAAAATTATTTGTCTGTTTAGATCAGTGTTCAAGCTTGTGTGTGCATGTGTGCTAGCATCCTGTTAATCTGTTCCAACATATACTCACTGTTCTACCTAATAGTCTTATAATAGTTATTAATAATATAATATATAATACTTAATAGTTCTTAGCCCACTGCTCCAAAGCAGTACTTTTAAGATATGAGTGGCATTTTGCTGGCATGTAACAATTTAGTACTTTGTCTGTCCTTTATTGTGCCTCATTCTAAAAGCAATCTGGTTGGAAACGATATTTACAACTTCAACGTAAATTGGTAATGCTAAACTGATGTGTACTGAATAGATGAGTATATGTAAATGTGCTGGTTTTTATGATATAAAAACAGTTAATTCAAAAAGGCCTGGATTAGTTTTCATATATTAAATGTGTGGACTAAATAGTAAATGGGTAAATGGTATGTTTTGAAACATTGTTTGCATACTACACTAAACTCTTTTCCAAATAAAGGGAATTTGTTTTTCCATAATATGAATGATTCAATCTTTTGTGTAGGTTTTCATTTATATAAAAAAAAAACCCAGTTCATCAGCTCTGTTTTTCATGTTTTCAAAAGCTTTAACAAAATATAAGCAAGTGTGCTGGCAAATGTTGCTGGAGTAATATTGCCATCCTGTGGAGCACAAAATAAAGACTTTCAGTTTGTCATTTCTATTTTTAATTGACGCAGTCAGGTTATGTGATATTTTATGCTTATCGGAATACAATAATTTTCCATTACCAAGATTTAATCAGATTTGTAATACTGCTGTTACAATAAACTATTTTGTTTTTATTGCACTCACATTGTGTGATGCATGAAATTTGCATTCTGTACCTCAACATAAAATTATACTTCATATTCACATCACCTCTTCATCCCCAGTGCTTATTATCTGTCATATGAGAATTCCTTCAGGTGGATGTAAATATATTTTGCACATAACTAAAGACCATGGGTGGGGCTGATTGTAATTACACCTCAGCAACAGAAAACATAGCATCAGAAGCATAGTCAGGTGATGTTTGCAGTTCTCCAAGAGACACCAAAAGCTGTGAGCTCATAGCAATGCCTTTCGTAACCTGTTTACTGGATACAACCCATAAACTGAGTAAAGGCACTCCACTCCAAGCTGCTTGGGTTTCAGACAATATGAAGTCAGTATAACATCTTTCACTGCAGCAGTCATACGTTTCGCTAATTGGTACCTGTGAGTGTCAAAATTATCCTGTTTCAACAAGTAGCTCACACAGCCTTGAGCTACATGAAAGTTCTAATGTGGTCGTCATGAATGAAAATGTGCAAGAAATCTGAAGATTCTAAACAAGCTGCATCTACAGCCTGGTGCACAACATAACACAAACTAACCTTAGATGCTATTAAGGCAGTAGTTCTCAGCTTTGCTTTTGGAGAGCCACTGGTTTTACGCTGCTTTAAGTTGTCCATAAATCATTAAGGGACATAGAAGATTCACTTTGTATACCCTACAGGAGCTGTCCTCAAAGACCCCCATATTTTGCTCTTTCCCTGTGTATTGCAAGTTGGGTTAGAACAAAAATTTAAGGGCCCTTCAGGACTGGTGTGAGTACCACTGACTTGAAAAACCTTTCCTTGAACCTTTCAACCTTTAGATGGTTCTTCTAATTTGTAAATGGGATGTGTGACTGTGGACAGCAGATATGCACATTAAATGCATTAGAGATGCAAAATTGCCCCTAGATGTGAACTTGTCTGCCCTGCAATGGACTGGCAACCTGTCCAGGGTGTTTCCCTGCTTTTTACCCTATGACTGCTTGATTGGTATATGCAAAACATGAGACACATGCAGCCTCCTGGAGGAAGAGCTCTCATCAGTGAGTGTATGAACAAACCACAGCTTTACTCAGGCAGATTCTGGAGGAAGAACTCATTCTTGAGACTTTATTGTGCTACCCTGAGGAATCATTTGAAAAGAAATCAGTGACATCAATAAATTAATGTTTTAAAAAAGCCACTAACAACAGTGAGAAAATCCTAACAGGCCAAATGTTGAAGGTAATGACAAGTATGACATCACATAATTGTTACAGTTTTGTAAACACAAAAACCCTGCACATTTCAAACTCATGTATTTAAAAAAAAATGTAAATGCCATTTTAGTCTTTTTTTAACTTACAAATATTTCTTAAGACACTGCAAAAGACTTTGTGCTGTAGCCAATGTCAAAATAAAACTAAATACAGAAGTCAATAGGGGCTGGAATCCAAATATATTTATCAAGTGTCATTACACTTCCCTATGGTTTATCAGAACAGAGTGTTCACTAATGGACTCTATCCAACACCAGAATGTTTTACAGGTGCCAAGAGGTCAGTGAGATAATTGGGAAGGTAATCAAACTTTTTCATAGTGATCAAAAAGTATTTTGAAATCTCAAACCCCATATTTTCTGCATTCCCTTGGCCTTAATGGTGACACTAATCTGCCATGGCTACATCATGTATAATAAATTGTAAGAGTTAACTTAACTTCCCCATGCAGGGCATGCTAAATGCAATACTAAAATGCAGAGGACAACACAAACAAAAAGAAGAGGAAAAAAAACCCATGTTGGTGAAATGCCCACAACACTCTAGGAGGGCACCCAGGGGAAATGAAAACAGAGGTGATCTGATGAATTGATTGTCTACCAGCCTATCTGCTTGCTGTTATGTAGAGGAACCTTGTCATGGTTCCAAAAGCCTGGGCAATTCAGATGACTCTTTGGATTCAGCAGATGGAGTAGCTATCTTTATCATCATTTTGACCTTCTCAGCAAAGGCTCAGACTGGAGCTTTGATCCCGCTGCGGAAACGGGTCAGAAAGCAAGATCCCTGGGACAAAAATAAAAGCCAGTATCAATAAATTGATCTTTCAACTTCGAGAAAGACTTTGACCAATCATACAACAGCCCACGGGCAATCCTGAGGATAATCAAGCATTCTTGGTGACTGTTCGCCTGTTAGTGAAGCTACATCACACAAGAGTTTCCTGCTAGTTCACAGCACATGGAGAAAAGAGTTAATGCATTTATTAATATGAAAGTCAAATTCATCACTTTGTGACAGCAATGCTTTTAAAAATTAAATTGTGAAATGAAATCAACAAGGGCTCTGGAGCAATGTTATAGAAGGAGAATAGGTGTAAATAATAGAAAAATTGTTCTAACATTTTCCTGTCCTGGGTGTACCCTGCCTTGGGCCTGTAGTCAGCTGGGATTGGTTCAAAATGAAAGAAGCAGTTTAGAAAATGGATGGGTGGATGGATGAAAGGATAATTCTAAAATAATGTAAAAGTTTCAAACCAATAAATACATAAAAGCCAAGAAACATGTAGGAACATTCACTGGTAAGAGTAAGATGGTTAGCAAGACCATTTAACCTTTAGCAAGAAGTGAAGTGAACACACCCTATGACACAAAGTACACCACAATGAAATGTGACCTCTGCAGTTAACCCATGCACACATGGAGAAGCTATTAGCAGCACCTGGAGATAAGTGCAGTGGAACACTAGTGAGACACAGGTACCTCAGTGGTGCCTGGACTGGGACTTGAACCTGTAACCCTCTGATCACATAAGCAAATCACTAACCTCTAGGCTACCACTACCCATGAGACTAGCAAGGCAAAATGAAATTAGCATGTCCTTAAAAAGTAATTCAGATAATTTCCTTCAGTGGTTTCTGAACGCATTTAAAAGCATTATGCTGTCACAAAGTGAAGCTAAATGGTCTTTCTACAGCATATAAACTAAGCAGATTATGGGAGCTTCTTGAGAGCTAGAGGTGAAGCGAAAGGCACTCAGCACACTAGAGCCAGTTAGCCTCTACTTACACGGTAGCGTTTGGCTTGCCGCAAAACTTATTTCTTCTTCCCTCCTAATGACATATTTTCTGTTTTTTTCTTCTGTGCCTCATTGAACAAAAGACACACCTTTATGTTAGCACGGGTTAGCAAAATGGCATCAGGTTCCAAAATTGCACTTTCTAGTGGCCAACGGTCACATAAAGTGAAGCGGACATGTGAATGGCTTGACTAAATGGATAATACTGTATCTTACCCAGACAGAGAGGAGGTAATGTTACATTAAAATGTTTTGTTCAACAGCGTTGGCTATACTACAAGATCAAAAGATGCAAGAGATAGCCCATTAATAGTGGTGAAACATTATGGCAGCACACAGTATTACTACTGTGGACTGCATCTCAGTTATATTTTCATTATTCTTTCATACTCTTTGTGAGTACAAAGAGACCAACACATATCGCAAATTAAATAGCTAAACAAAACATTGAGAGCAAAGGCACCAAATACACACAATGCATGCACACAACATTACTGTAATAAAAAATGACATCAAAACGTAATTATGTACATTTCATTTTTTTTACTGATCAACTTAAATGTATTATGTGAAAATAAACAAATTTAGAATTTGGGACGATGCCATTTTGATGAGGAAAAATGTCTCCTAAATCTCAAAATTCACCTCCACATTAATGGGACCTTCACACCCATGCCATAAGCGCAGATGCTGCTACCCCATGCCATGACAGATGTTGTTTCTCCATCATTCACTGAAGACAACCTTAATCTTTGCTACTGATACCTCAAAGTAAATTTTCCTAAAAAAAAAAATGAAATGTGGACTCATCTGACCACAGTACATGTTTCCACTGTTTTGCTCCATCTGAGATGAGCTTGAGTCCAGAGTACTGGGTGGTGCTTCTATACAGATTTGATGTGGCTTTCTCTTTGTGTAATAGGGTTTCAAGTTGCATTTCTTAATGCAGCACCGCACTTTGTTAAGTGACAATGGATTTGCTTAAGTCCTACCGAGCCCATGTGGCTGTATTTATCACATCAGCATGGCTATTCATGCAGTACCTTCTCAAAGTTTTTCAGCATTTCCCTACATGGATTGAAGTTTCTTAAATTCCCTGAATCTTTTCACGATATTATGTACTGTAGATGATGAAAGACCTCGATTCTTTGAAATTATGTGTTTTTGAACTGACTGATAATTGTCTGCACAAAGCGGTAATCCACAAGCCATCTTTGCTTGCAGAGACTGAACCTGTGGTAGATGCTTCTTTAATAGTCAGTCATGATCCCCAGCTCACCTGCCTATTGTGAGATGTTTCAAAATGGTGTAACTTAAATTTTCTTGTTGTATTAACTATCTTATTTTTTGAGAATGCTGTAGGCATCAAATTCTAAATTTGTTTATATTTACAAAATACATCAAAAATACAAAAACTAAAAACATACAATCTTGAGCACCTAAAGCCCCCTCTGCAATGTGCCTGCTTGAAGAGAATTGTACTGTTGACCATTAGCCACTGTGAGTACACTGTACACAAACTGTATTATGGCTAAACTAGCTGAATGGAAGGATAGTGGATTTAAATGAAGGTAGCAGAGGAGGGCCTACCTCAGTCATAGCATCATCAATCTGTTTGAGCTCCTCATAGTGATCCCGTGAGTCCCGCAGAGGCTGCACCATGATTTCCTCAATCTGTGGAAAGAGCTGAACACAAATTGACATCTTGACATTGATGTCAGATCATATGGAAAAAATGTACCTGAAGACATTGTTAAGATACTGAATATGTATCATAATATTTTTTCCTCAGTAGAGCAAAATAATGTCAATAAAAGAAAATAAAACCTATAAAATCTAAAATAGATAAATAACACAGACATATGCTAAACTTTGGCCACCCCTGGTCAACTGACATGTATTTGTTCATCTGTGTCTGGAAGTGTATCAAACTATTGTCCCCTAGGACAAACTTGTTACATACAAATTTAGTAATTTACAAATGTGTGGTTTGGGAGACTTTCCAGTTTATGTTCCACTTCCCTGGAGTAGCAAAATTTCACACACTCTGCTCAAACCCCACAAACTCACTTAAATGCCAATGTGCAGAATTTTTAAGATGATTGGCTTTTTCCAGACAAAATTTATGCTTAAGTTGAACATTTTTTAACTCAAGCAAACACTCGTTTCATCTTGCTTGCATTTTCACCATAGGTAACACCACCCATTAGCCTTTTAACTTTGACTTTTCATGCAATTATCACTTAAAGTTACCTTAATTTTTTTTTGTATGCTTTGTGATTTTAATCATAAAAACTGAACATACACTAAGTAAGCTTTAAAAAGATATTTTAGAATGACAGGCAGTTGTGGCCTAATCATTGGAGAAGAGGGCTTGTGACCAGAGGATAGCTTGGTTAGTCACCTGGACTGGCAGAGAAAATGTGGGTGGGGTGAGGGAGTAACCAGCACTGTTCCCACAAATTTACTGCTCACAAAATTTGACTTTCACTTTCATATACACATAAAGGTGGATTGAGACATAATTACTTGCAACAAATATTGTGATATTTTCCATCTCTGGTGGGACATCACCTTGATTTTGATGTAAAATACCAGTTTTCACTTGTTTGTGCTATTGTTGAGCTTCACAGACAGCAATAAAGCACTGATCCATACCTTCATGACTGTTTCAAACATGGGGATGAGGACAAACTTAATGAATCCAATTTGGGCAGTGGGTTTGGTTACTTTGTCTCTGTCCATAAAAGGAGCGACAGGCAGACCCTCTGACTTCTCTCGGTCACTCTGAGCAGAAACATACAAGACTGACCTTATCAACAGTAACTCAAGCCTTAAAATCACTGCACAAAAGCAAACTGCACTGACCTGCATGAAATATTCTTCCAGCAGACAGTCCACCCATGGCTCGGCCACTTCTGTGGGCCTGACCTCATTGGAAATGTCACAGCACTTGATCAGGACCATCTTCAGCTGCATACACACACCAGGAGGAGACACAAAGAAGCCTTTCATGGACTAAACCGAACAGCACCTTTCAAGATTCAACGAATGCTGTCACCTGAGTACTGGCTTCATGCTAACCTAAAGGCCAAGTGAGCTCTAATCACACCATGTTACTTTCAACACTGATATATGTCTTGCAGCTTGGAGTACCTACACAAGTCACATGCTCCTCATTGGTGAAATCAAAGTTGTCCACTTTGTGTTTGAAAGAGTCCAGGATCTCCCCATGTCTGGCCATGTCAGTGGCCAGAATCAGAGTGATGATTGCCTGCAGATGAATGATTATTCTGTAAAAGAATTACTATAACTCCTACCTCAAATTACAGATACAAATGTTTTTTGTTTTTTTTAAATATACACTACAGGCCAAGTAAAGCAAGTATGATTTTAAGTTAGAAAACATTTTACACTTAATTCAAATTACACTTACTAGTCAAACAATATGGTCAAGCCCTTACACTGGGGTATTTTTAAAGATTCATGGCTCAAACTTTATATTAAGTGTCTCTAATAAAGGTGTATTTACATTTTAACAACACATACAACAATGATGTATGTACTAGTGATGTCATCCCTGTCAAAGCTGGATTACAGTAGTGCACAATTCTATTATTACTTATGTAGTTACATGTATTAACAAGTATAAACTTTAAATGAGCAAAAACTGCAGCTTATAGAGTCTAATTACATAAGCTGCACTATTGTAATCCATCTGTAATGGTGAATATCTCAACAATTACATTGTCAATGCATGTATTGTTAATGTGTAATTATACTTAATTTAAAAAGTGGGACAAATTAATGAACTACTAATATAGTTATTCAAGCCCATTTTGATTATCTGAAAATCTGAATGCAGATATGACAGAGCTACAGAAACCCATTCCTATCAGCCTGTGGAGAAAAAAATCAAGATTTTTTAAAGTAATCAAGTAAAAATGCTGACAAATTGTAAGGGTTAGTGTGTTTTCGTGACCGCTCCATGTCGGGCTAGTTGGGGGGTGTTTGGCGACGCGTCACCATAGTTACATCAATCGTGCTTATGTGTTTCACCTGGGCAAAAGCCCTTATAAGCATGGTTGTCTAACCAGGTGGTGCGTAGTCTTTGTCTTTGGTTGCAGGTGTGGCTGGCATGTTTGCTTTGGCCACACCAAACTCTTACCAATAAT
>JBBPDA010000001.1:22884057-22894279 GCA_037974385.1 Arnoldichthys spilopterus | reverse complement strand
ATCTATTAATATTTTTGTTGATTTAAAAAGCTATTTTTCCTTTTTGTTTAAATATATCACCTTTATTTGCCTTTATCTGCAGGGACAGTATTAAAGATGGTGAAATGTTAGCTTGTTTCCATAGGATGCACTTATTTTTTTATATGACTCTATATTATTGCACTTTTTTTTACACTTTTGCTTTTAAACTTGGTTGTAAAGCTGTAGTGTATGTGTGTATATGATTGTCACGAAGCTGGGGTGTTTAGGAAGCAAGTGCAGCGAGTATACAAAAAAAGGGGTTTATTAAGCGAAGCAAAAACACTAAGTACATAAACTGAGAAAACAAACAAGGACTACAAACACAAACTAGATGGCAGGGTGATGACAAGGCTAAGGAACATGGCAAACAACACGTAAGACAACAGTCCAAAGTTCAGAACGGGTGCAGTCAGGCTACTGTATACACTGAGGCTAGGAAAATAAACCAGGGCTATGTAACCCCAGTCATTAGCTCCTTGATCCACACCACCTGTGGAATGCTAGATTTGGGAGCTAGGACTGGGGTGACCAGTGCCGACCTCCAGGTGGCAGCACATCCCCAGAAGGGACGCTTTTCCTTACAATGATACAAAGGCTGCACTGCTACATATATAGACCTACCTGACGAATCTGTTTAAATGTTTCTGAATCCACATTTGCAAAGATGTTGCACTCAGGCAAAGCAAGGATTTGGAAAGCTACAGCACAGTGATGGTTTTCCAGTGGAGAGATGTCATTGTAGCGCACCGCAAGTTCTGTGCGTGCATTTATCTGGTACCTGGGAAAGAAGTCATAGAGAGCAGGATTCACTGACTTAGTATATTTAAAGGGGAATTTTGGTAATGCTTCAATATTTATGCTAGTTGGAGGTTAGGTGAATGCTAAGATAGCAAAGTCAAAGACTAATCATGCAGACATTTCAAAAAATTGGTGAAATTTATCTTTAATTACTATTCTATTAAAGTATGTACTACAGTGTTATACAGATATATGATTATAGTACAGGTGGCCTCAGTCAGATTTCCAAATTTACGTTGAACTGAGTGATTCTTACGTGTTATTGTATCCAGGGTGGTCCAAGTCATGACATACTGCAGCAGTCATTAAAATGCCCAAATCTGTCAGTGTGAGCTTTTCCTGTGAACCAAAAGCATCCATGCATGCAACCACACACACACCCCCACAGACACTGTGTCTAAGTGCCTGTTTCAAAGGGTTGCTATCAAGAGATACATAAGTATGAATTCTCACCTGAAGGTTGCAGAGGTGGATCATGCCATACATCATCTGACTCACGCAGAAACAATGGCGGAAGTTGTGGAAGGGGTTGCTACGGTAATTCTCCTGAATTGCAAGCTGAAAAAAATTCAATAATCACAGGGTTTGTACAAGGCATGTAAATGTATACCCATAAGCTCAGCTATCACTTTTTCCACAATGATAGACTATAATCACACTAGGTATTTCTTTCATGGAAAAAGTTCTGTTTGTGTACAGTGTAACTGACACTGTTACTAAAAAGTTCTATCATGTATCAGCTGTACCACTAACTAGCTGGATTTGACACCATGTGTGTCCAAAAGTATCCAGACACATCTTTTTATTTAGTTAGGTGCACCCATTGTTGTTCACTTGTGTTCACACATCTTGTAGAATTTCCATTGAAGAGCAGTGGAACTAGAACAGGACACTCCAGAACAGCTGAACATGAGCCTAACATTAACATGTCCAATGAGTTGGCTAGAAATGTTTAAAGCCTCCCAGTATTAGGCTATGAAACTATAGTCTCTGGAGTGATGGAGCCCCATCCAGTACATTTGGGCTGAGCTTAAGTGGTGTTTGTGATCTAGAACAAAGCATTCAGCATCAGCACCTGACCTCAGAAAAGCTCTTGTGGCTAAATACAAAAAATCCTCACAGCTAATAGTACTAAACTAAGATAAGACCTTTTCTGCAAATGACCAATGCATGTAAAGACATGACATTTTACATGACATTCACAAGACACATTTCCACCAGTACTCTTCTCTCTATCAATCTGCAATATGACTGGTCAGTTGGAAAAAAAAACCTTGGTGCTTTTCTGAAAAGTTGAACATTTTTTGAGAGTGCTCCACTAACCATAACCCTAATCTTAGATGAAGACAGTGCTGGTGGGAGTACCTTTAAAAACAGCGTTCGCACAGGACCATATGCAAATATGCACTGGCAATGAAGTATGAGCACAAAACAAGATCCTAAACTGGGTGAGGGACAGTTTCCTACTCTGATGCAAACTCATAATTTTCATTAGTTTAAAAGTATTTGCTTAGCAGTTAGTACCAGGATTCATAACTGTACAATCATCCTAGAGTTCAAGTGGTTAAAATAATACTCCTACCAGCCAGCGTTTGAGAGTGATGGGATTCATGTTGAACTCCTTTACCAGGCCTAAGTCATGGTACATGTACTCCAAGCAACTGAGCATCTGAAGCAGACAGAAACATCACAACTGCCTTTGTGCCAATGCATGGCAAACAGAGTACATATACATAATGATATGTGACCCAGAAATCATTGCAAGTATAAATATTTACATTCCTTTACTGCACACTCACCTCATTGTGCTCCCAGTGCCAGACATCAAAGGTTGGTTTTTTCAGAGCTTCAATCGTCTCTTGAGAAAGTGTGTACTGAAAAGATAAAACATGGATGTGAGGATTTTTTTTCGTTTTCCAGAACTTGTGATTCATTCAAAACACTATGATTAAAATCAAAGCACCTTTGGATAGCTCGGGACATCGCGTCTAGGAGTTAATTTCTTTCCATCATCTGAAAAGCTGTACTTACATGGGCAATTCACTCTGAAAAGGAAAAGATGAGATAATATATATTAGAATGTTACTATCTTAGAGAATCATCATGTTGTCAGACTGTTTACCATGGATTAAAATGGAATGTATTCCAAAAGTCATTATGTTAATTAAGTTGTTTACCTTCCTCCTCCTCTGGAAGTCATCTCATCTCTCAGTTTCTTCAGGTCGTTCTTGCACTTCTCAATCTCCACAACCTTCAGGCCCTCCACTGGGAAGAAAAAACAACACCACATTAGCACAAATATTGTCAACAGGTAACACCAGTGACAAAATAGGTGGACCGAGGCTTTAGGAAAAGTACAATGAGACATCAACTGAGCTCAAAATCCATACACTCCACTCTCTTCTCCAGCATAGCCAGCCTATTGGTCACTTCGGTTTTCAGTTCATTGATCCTGAAGGCCCTAAGAAGGAGAAAGGCTTTTTCAAACAGGCAATCAGTTTAACAGTAGTGAAAACATGAGTACACTAGAGTGCTCCATATGGGAAAACAAACACACAGTTACCTGCTGAACTGCTCCGCCACCTGCGATAACACATTCTGAAACATGTCTTCCTTCTCTGTGGAGAAAAGCAAATAGACTGTAAATCAGAGCCAGGGCTAATTGCTACTAAACATGATTGTTAGGGAACCTAAGGCAATAAATATCAATGGCAGAGGTTAAAAAAAGATCTGTTACACTGTTGGTAAATGGGACATGTTGTGCATTACCTCCCAGCTGACCAGAGGATAGAGGAACAACTTTGTAGAGGGAACTAAAAGGAGGAAATGAGAAAAAAATTGCAAAATTAATTAAGTAATCACAATGTTAATGCAAAAAGGTGGTAATGATAGGCTAGTGGTTAGGACCTTGCCATTATGAAGTTAAAGTTAAATACAGGTTAAAGTACAGGTTAAAATACAGGTTAAACATATACAAGTATATGGACAGCCTGGGCATTACTGGGGTACCCTTGATCAAGGTACTGTCCTGCTACACTGATAGCTACCCGCTGCTCCACGTGTGCATGTATGATGGGATAAATGCAGCGGTCTTGTTTTGTTGGGTGTGTTCACAATGACAAAATGTCACTTTCACAAATTACAACACAGTAAGGCAGTATTGCAGTCATGTAATTACTTGGGAGAGTTGGTAGGCATGGTGGGGTCGATGGACACCAGGGCTCCCTCGGGGTCCACCAGCATTATAGCTGTGTTCCTTGGGAGAGACATAAGATACTGAACATTTTAGAGATCCACTTGGCTTTTTTCCCCATTTTTCCTATAAATGTATTTCTGCCCATTTTTATCCACTAGCTAGCAAGTGCTTGCTCATAATCATGCTATGCTGGTCAAAGCATCTTTAGAACTAACACAATGTTATTTGGCATCTAAACACACATGGGTGGAAATGATACCCATTGATTCTGCTTTGTCAGTTAACAGATGCTCATGCTGGCTACAGAGGTGAGGGAGGGTCATCCTAGTTGCCCAGAGAGAGCAAAGCCGATTGTGCTGTTTCTTACTCTGTGTGACGAATGTCTAGCATCACTTGGGATTGAACTAGCAAATTCCCGATGATAGGGACAAAGCTTAGACAGTTGTATGACTCAGAGCCCATCACTTGGAATTTGACTCTATTCTAGACCACAGTTATGACTGGCAAAGTAAAAGACTCTGACAAATACCAATCTGTAAATGTATTAACATTTCACATCAGTTAACACCTATAGCAAAGTTACACTGGTGCTCATCTGTTGATGCACAATGTGTAATAGCCACCCTACAACCCTTCATCAAACGTCTATTTCTGACTGCAAAATATCTCTTAGCTGGAGATATTTGGGTGGACACGCTGAACTACCAATGTACCTGACACACTTGCACCATCACTATCATGTCAGCTGTTGTGCTGAGAATAGTCCATCACCCAAGTAAAATCTGGTCAACCGTGGCTCTTCAGTTAAAAACTGACAAATCAGATTGGCTACAATCAGCTAGTGCATACCCATATAATGAAAACATAATAATGATGGACCTCATAAATTGACCACTAAGTTGAAATTTAAGGTAGATGTTTCCAGCAAAGCAATTCTAATGCAAGTAACTAACCTGGGGATAATGGAAGAGGAGCACAGCAATTCTTTAATGTCACAGGGACTGCAGTGACGACTGAACAGCACCTGCAAAAAGAGACAATTCAGATTTTATTTATCTTTACATAGCTGTTTTCAATTGGAAGTTAGAACCTTGTGAAATACATGCACACTTATCAGAAACATTTTGGGCTACTACTAGTTTTCATCAAAAAAACATTTGAATTTTATATTAATCACATATTAATCTTATATTATTATCACTTAATTGCAGCTGTCATGATTCATGTCTGTCTTGTTCTTTGTTTAGTATTTTTGGATCTTGTCATTGTGTTCCATTGGTCTGGTCTGGTCTTTGTTTCATATACGGTCTCCATGACCCGTGACTTTCCCGTAATTTCGTAGTTTCCGTCTCTATGCCTCCTTCTTTGTTTGTTTTTTTTTCAGTAAGTTTCATGTTTATTTGTTTTATTTGTATTTTAACTTAGTATTTCATAGTCTTATAATAAAACCTTCAAAAGTCATCCTGCTTGCACTTCCAAGAACTACCAATCATTACAGCAGCTCACTGAAACAAGAAGAAAAATTTAAATCAGAGCTGCCCAAAGTTTACCCTGTGAGTATATTTGATTTGAACCCTAATGCCCCACTTCAACCAATAAGAGTAAACATGTAACTTATTTAACTCTCCTCTTCATGATATTCAGCAATGCTGTAATAGCATGCGCAGAATGAGACCTGGCATTGTCTTACAGAAATATCCATAGACTTCCCAGGAAAAGAAGCTGCCCTAATGGCAGAATATGTCTCTCTAAAATCTCAATATGTGATTCCGCATCAGCATAATTCCCTTATGCTGTTGTTACTGCCCCCTATACCATGGAAAATATTGGCTTTTGCACCTTTTGTACAATTTCATCTTTAACACACTGAGGACTCAATGTCCATTTCCCCACTAAACAAGCTGAAACGTTGACTCATCTGACCATAGCACATGCTACCACTGTCATTTGGTCCATCTGAGACCTAAATTCTTTACAATCTTATGTTAAGAAATCTATCTTTTTGAAGTGGTTGACAGTTTTCTTATGAAGTATGAGGTCAATGTTTATTTGCAATTTACCTGCTTGTTATGGAATGTTTCAAAATGGTGCAACTTTAATATTCTATAAACTTAAACTAAACTTTAATTTTTTAAAATGTGTTGCAGGACTCAAAATGGAATAAAAATGTCACGTCAGTCATAGATGATGTTTTTTGGTCTAAAAGGCTATTAATGAGATTCCTGTAGATAAATGAGCTATTTTGTTTTCAATAGAGCCTCTCTCAGTTGGCGGGAGCATAGGACAATGGTGTACAGGTGTAGGAGACAGCTCACTTAGCTCCAGCATGTCTATTTCAGAGTGGACACATGTCACCTCCAGCACACACTTGGTTTGGGTTATTTGTATTTTACAATCATATAGAGACAGGACTGTATATTGACACTGCCATTACAAAACCTTGTAAATCTGAAAACATAACTTCATAGAAGAATAAAACAAAGTCCTCTAAAGTCATTTTGAATAAATTCTACTGGTCCATTCATTATGAAAGCTTTACACATTGCAAAAGGCAGCTGGTCTTTCTGATGCATTTTAGAAACACCAAAAAACATGATTACGTAAAACTGTAATACACTGTAGTCAATAAATGATCTTATCTATGTCTGAAATGCTAAACACTATGATGACTTTAAGTGTATGACTATGGCATATACACAAGAAAGCGTTAGTATGAATAAATACTTTGCTTACACTCGTTTCTGTTCTGGTTTTAAGGTTCATTCATATACTAATCTGATGGAAACTTTTGTTAATATTTCCCACAGCTAGCATGTAAAGGCTACAGTGTGACCTCCATATGAAATACTACACTAGTGTAAATGGTTACCTCCCTTTACCACAGTCACTTACTGCTTTCAGCCCTTTCCTCTGGGAAATGCACCTGAGAAGATTTGACAATGGAGGCACAGACTAAGCATGCTAGCAGCAGGTGTCACTGCAGCCTATTATGCCACTGACACCTGTAAGACACGCCATAGTCAACTTTATTTTTAATCTCAGCTCACTGCTATTCCTGCACGTCAGTCACTCCTTTTTTCCCTATAGACTGTGTGCTTCATGACCTACATATTAGAAATCAATAATAGCTTAAATGCACATCTCCATTGGGTTTGAAGTTCACATAATATATTATCGAACTACACAAAGCATTTGTGTAGCACCTACCAGCTAACCTAATTCAGAGAGATCGCAATGTTACTATGGTTACATTTTTTATAAGAGCACTTACACTGATTTTTCATAATTTTGCATAATTAAATCATTAAGAAGTAGGTAAAGTCATTCAGAGTGAACCAATGTGAAGTCCTCTATATTAGAAAAACTAATCAGAATTTTTATTTATGAAGTAAAGTGGTTATGAATATATTACCATATGCCAGAGACATTATTTTATAATGATTTTAGGATATGATTTAGAAAAAAGAAATTATTTAAATCCATTTATTTTGTCAAAGTATTACCCAAAAACATAAAACAGTACCACTATTTTGCCATCATTGCTACAAATAAAATAACACAGCACACACAGTTATAGTGTATTTCTATAACACAGTAATAGTGAATGTGACTATTTGTCATTGTAAACACAGTCAAGCACCACAACGAAATATGACCTCTGCATTTAAACCATCACACCTGCACACTTGGAGCAGCGGGCAGTTATTAACAGCGCCTGGGGAGCAGTGTAGTGGAACGGTACCATTGATGGTACAGCAGGAATAATAATCTGTATAAGAATTATAAGTTTAATCTGTATAATATTATTTAGTAACACTTATTAATTATCCAGTAACTAATAAGAAACTAGCATGTAAGATTTGTAGTTATGAAATGAAGAATGTTTAAAGGGTTAAAGGTTTGCCCTGGCCTCAGTTGTTGTCCATGTTAATTAAAAAATGTTTATGTCTCCTGATTCAGTGTTTACACTTAAACAGGGACAGCAATAACACACCAAGGAACACACAACCCACCTTCTGCACTTTGCCATCCACATCCAAGTAGATGGTTTTAGGGGCATAGGATGAGGAGCCTGACCCCATGTTGTTGGCTCACCTAGCTGATCGAACAACCGTGAGAGCCCCTCTCCCACTGTGGAAGTGGCCTTCTCAAGGTTAAGTCCACCAAGAAACCAGAAAGAAAGAGGAGGTTGTCTGCACACAGTGAGTTGAGTGATGAAGATGATCAGTTAGACCCACAAAGTAATGAGACACATCACACAATAGCCTTTGTTTAAAAAGCTGAGAATAACTGTCCAGTTATCACTAGATCCATAAGTGAATGAAGGACAATTATGCAGCAAATTATACATTGACCAGAATGACAAAAACATAAATAGATTAGTCACAGAATACTTACAGTATTATTAAACTACATTCTTTACTATTCTTTTCATAGTCATTAGTCATTGTTTTTCTGGTTTTAAGGTTTATTGTGCTTTTTACCCAACATGCTGCCAAATACACCTTTAATACCATTATCTATAAAACTATACACACACTGAAGCCTCCAAAACATCTAATCAATAGTAAGTACAGTACAGTCTTTACTGTATAGTACATTCGTTATATTATTGTTCCATACATTAATATAATGTCCTGATTACCCTTCGTTTCTGTGAAAGGTAAATATCCACAATCACTCACCTGAACTGTACACGCTGTGCTGTCCTCTTGTGTCGTATGCAGGAGCCCCTCAGCTTTGCAGGTGCTAAGCATGGAGCAGAGTGAGTGTGTGATGGTGGTGGTGGTGGTGGGGGGAGGCCTGGGGGTATTGAAGGACTTTGAATATAATTGCTGCTTAACGTCGGTTGCCAGGGGACTGTTACTAAGGCCAAGAAAGTGGGCTGCCTTGTCTCTGCCGGATGTCTTCAGTTGTTGCTGAAGTCACTTTTTTATTTTTAGAAGGAGATGATGTTTGCTGCAATCAGATTTGACAAGTTTCCTAATAATGTAAGGAAGCGTGTAGTTAGTTCCAGTGCGAAGGGGCAAGATCAAGGCTCTGATTAAATTTAGCCACTCAAAATAAATAAGTAATCAGTAAAAATAAAACAGAGTCTCACTTTCCTCGTCAGTTAATTTCTTTATAGCATCTAAGACTCTTAGCATTGTCATATGCATTGTATGTTTATTTGCATTATTTGCATCCCGCCCATAATGCACAACACAGCGGAATAAACTGGATCATGCTCCCTTCCCACTACTCCTTCTCTCCTGACACTGACACAACATATTTCCCAATCAGATCTATAAGAACTACAGACCAAGTATCAATTTGATTTAATTCAATTTAATTCAGTTTTTTATATAGTGCCTTTTACAACTGTTGTTATGTTGTCAAAAAGTGGCTTTACAGAATCCAGGTCCAAGCCCCTAATGAGCAAGACAGGAGTCTTTGTTTATAAAGGTGGTCTCTGTTTTGGCTAGAAGATGGGGAGTCTATGAAACACATGCAGATGGTCTATGGTAGTTGAACTAGTCTTATAACAGATGAGTTATAATAATGAGTTACAATAATGGGTGACCTGGTTGTACAAAGTACAAGCTGGCTGGAAACCCAAGTGATAGTAGATCAGGCTGAGTGGTTCCTAGTGTGCCGGTGGACCATGGTAATGGTCAATCAGGCAGAACTGATGGGCAGCAGGTCCCCTCAGCTTTGACAGTCCAAATATGAAAATTAGTGTCAAACAGGACTGTGAATTGCACTCATATAACAGCCTAGCTAGTAAGGACAGAACCAGAGGGTTAACACACACCCCGCTTCACTACGGTTAAATTTGAGAGATCGCATGAGAGTGGTGGGGTGACAGCACAGTTTACTCCAATTTTCTGTCTTAACTCTACATTGTTAATTTATAAGGGGAAATTAATCACTGAAAACCTGGCTAAACAAGTTTCAGTTTAAATTTGAAAACAGAGAATGTGTCCTGAACACTAACGGGAAGATTATTCCAGAGCTGGGGACTTTGTATGAAAAGGCTCTTCCCTCTGCTGTTGTTTTAAGGATTTTGGGACCTAGTAGCCAGCACCCAATAATCTAAGAGAGCATGGAGGTTCTTAATGAGAAATAAGTTTACTAAAATAGTCAGGGGTAGATAGATGGATGGATGGATGGATGGATGGATGGATGGATGGATGGATGGATGGATGGATGGATGGATGGATGGAT
>JBBPDA010000001.1:22861631-22883957 GCA_037974385.1 Arnoldichthys spilopterus | reverse complement strand
TGGCCAACCCGGGGATCGAACCCAGGACCTTCTCACTGTGAGGCGACAGTGCTAACCACTGCACCACCGTGCCACCCTGTTTCTTGTTCAGTGGCTTAATAACAATTTTAATTAAAATAATTTTGGTATATATCAGTTTTGCAGTCGATATAAATTAGGCCAACACACCCCACAAAAAAATTCAAAAAAAAAAGAAAAACAAGCCCACAAGCTCTGCTTTGTCACATCAACTATTGTGAACAAATGAAGCTGATGGCGTGCATGACTGGGTCATTAGCAGCCCTTGTGAGGACTGTGTTAAAGTGTCAGCAGCAAAGGCAAGAGTGAGCCTGCACACAAGCCCCTAATTAACCTCCTCCCTGAGGGAATAAACACACCTCCATTCACCAAGTCTGATACACCCCTGGCAGCACCACACAAAATGCATACATCAGTCTCGCATCCTAGAGTAGATCATTAAGGGTGGATGAGAAGTACACTGCTGCATACATGTGACTGAATTAGGATCAAAGTCAGCTTTGCTGTTAGCAAAACAAGGAAACGACAAAACGCATGAAAATGTAAGAAAGCTTTTAGTAAGAAGATTATTTCAGAGGCAGAATTTATTTATTGCCTTTCTTGCATTTGTGTGTTTTAAACAGGCTGGTTTCATTACTGTCTAACCTAAAATGTAACCTTTAATTGAGAAAAATTTGATCTAAGAAATAAATAAATCTTTAAAAATATTTTACTGTAACGGTTGTTGGCACTCCCAGAAATTCATATGGTCAAAATGTAACAGTAATGTGTCTATTTTCAGTTCACCTTTTTGATAACTTTCATTTTTTTTTATTTTTTAAGGTGAAACTGACAATCAATCACAATGGCAAACTTTTCATTGGCTGCAAATCATTTTGGACTTGACTGCAAACAAAAAACATCTACACATTTCAGTTCACAAATACTGTTTTTTTTGCTGAATTTAACATATTTGTATTTTGAGAAGGAAAATAAAACAAAAAATGTGTGTTGTGCAAGAGTTATGTAGTACGTTATATTTTATATATAAATAAAGACACAGATATTTTTTTTTAGAAATAATTGAATCTGAGTTTGAATCTTGATAGTAATAATGTTAAAGTTGCTGAAATGAAACAGTAATTCTGTAAGTTTTTCACTAAGTCACCAATTATTAGTGCTTTGAGATTTTATAATTACATTATTTAGTCTCTCTTATAATACTGGGGAAAAAAGTCACCGCATCCTAAGAGATATTAAGCTTTTGGGGTAGAACCAGGAATCCCTACATAGTCTTTTAGTAAACTAGAACTTGAGTAGACCATTGCCAATTTTTGTATGATACATATTCTTTACATAGCTAGTATTGTGTTTTTGTGTTTTATTTTTCATTTTAAATTTTGCCTGCCTCAAATAGAGGTAATAATACACCAACAAAAGACACATAAAGCAGAACACATTGAACAACATTTGAGGCCAGGGGATTACATGCTTTTTCCACAGAAACCTATTACTGTTTATTGATTGAAAAAGCCAATTTACACCCAAGCCAAGTATATCACATTTTCTGTAGGCACTGCATTACAGAAAGTAAAATATTTCCAGATATGTTAAAAAAAACTTTAAAATGAGTTGCAGTTTTTTTTCACATGGTTGTTTAATAAAGCTTTTATTCAGTATATTCCATAAAACCAATATCTATGTAAGTTAACTAAAAAGTATCTCTGGACAAGATGTTTAATTAAAAATAATTAAACACCATTTTCCCAAACCATTCTCCTAATACAGTTGTCATCTCTTGTTTGATATCTTAGAGCAGAGTACAGATCCTCAGAATTGATAGATGCTTACGCAATCCTGTAGATTAGTCAGTCACACGTTGAGTAATCAAGCATGCGACTGGCTGCAATTAATCAGGGGACAAAGAAGAGGCGTCCAGTCATATTTCAATAACAAAAAGCTGGAGATCTGAGAGAAAGGCATTATCCTGATAATGAGTCAAGGGGCTATATGGAGAATAGGTCAACAGTGGTGTGTCTGACTCAGATGAGACCAGGAATATGGAAGACTCCAGATGAGGCCAGGAATATGGAAGACTCCAGATGAGGCCAGGAATATGGAAGGTGCTTTTATCTTCTGCTCTCTCTGCTCGGTATCCCTAATGTTTCATCTGCATGGAGCTTGAAAGCCTTGCCTGAAAATTTCTTCTTTTGTTACTTGAGGTAGCTCATCGGCTTTCTGCTCCTGTGCTCTGTGATCTCATTGACAAAAAGTGGAAGGTGCATGCCCAATCAGTCACAGTCAAACTTGTCCTCAACTCTAATGGACCCTGCCTTAAATCCCACAAAACACTGTTGTCTCAGGCATTGGAACCACACTGCAGAGTCATCAAATGATCCAATTAATCTAAAAATGGTAAACTGGTTTTTTTCCGTTGCTATAAAAAGCAAACTAATTCTATTTAAAACCTTTCAGAAATATATTCAGTGAATTCAATCAACATGCTACACACTCAGTGCAGCTTGATTTGACTTTATATTTTTGATGTTTGATTAGATAGCTACTCTGACCTGTTTTTCTAAGGACTGATTAGAGCCATTCAGCATAATCATCACTGTAAAACAGCACTTAGGCACTTGGAAAAGTGCCCTCAATATGAAGAGGTTCAGTGAAGTCCTTAACCATCAGGTGATGGTGTAATATTAATCAGATTATTTCCATAAAGGAAAGATTTATTTTGTCTTCAAAAATTTTAAAGGCAAGTTCACTTTGAAGACATTTCCAAGACACTACTATACAACTCTTGCAGACTGTACCACTCAAGCAAGTGAAAGTGAAAATTGTGTTAATAAGAAAGACAGGCAATAACTACAGACAGCAAGTACTACAGTAAATACAGACAGCAACTGCTACAGTAAAAACTATAAGTGGAGCATTACCATAAGGAAGACATTCTCTAGGCAGTTATCAGGCCTAGTGGTTAGGGCACTGTGCTGGGGACCTGAAGGTCGCAGGTTCAAGTCCCGGCTCAGGCACTACTGAGGTACCCTTGAGCAAGGTACCGTCCCACTACTCTGCTCCACGTGGATAAAGCGTCAGCCAAATGAATAAATGTAAATGTAAATCTAGTGTTGCTGGGCAGCTTACTCCACCATTGAGGAATAGTAAAGGAGAAAAGTCTGGAGTGGTTCCCCCACGTGGGAATGGAATCTCCAAGCACTCTTCCTCACTGATCTGAGTGATCTGTGGGTGTGTAGGACTGGATCAATGTTTCCATGTAGGAAGCTGGGAGCTGATCTATTGATGATCTTATAGGTGAGCATCAAAGACTTGAACTTGATTCGTGCCAAGGATGCAGGGATTCATACTGCAGCACCATGTGAGTGCATTTCGGCTGGCTGAAGATCAGCCAAGTTGATGCATTCTGAATCCAGTGCAGTGATTTGATTGTGGCTGCAGGTAGACTGGCAATAGTTGAGACGAGACATCACCAGTGCCTGGATTAGAAGTTATGTGGCATATTCTGGAAGGTATGGCCTGATCTTGTGGATGTTGTAGAGTGTAAATAGTTGTAAAAGTGTTGTAAAAATATACAATGCAGTATTGCAAATTTTCTGGCACAGTATTGATACAGTGACAAAGTACCACTATTTATTATTTCATATTTACTTAGAATTTTTTAATTTTATTTATTATACTTTTATTTTTATACATTTACTTAAACTGGATACATTACTTCTGAAATCCATAAAATGACCTTGTTATTTATTATATATAAAAATGTATAAAAATTAAATTTAAAAAAATTAATTTTTATTTCACATTATCTTTTACATCAATTTGAAAATGCCAGCTGATTTTTACGTTACATATTAAAATGAAATGGTCCTAAATTACTTTTAAAAAAAAATCTTGTCTCCTTGCTTCTCCTGTAAAGTTTTGTTCTGACAGACATATGTTGTTTATATAAGCAACAATTAGTAGAAACAGTACATACATTTGTATTTTAAAAAAGCAATGGAATATTTGGATGAGTCTGAATAATGAAGCTGTAGATGATAGTAAAATGGTTGGTTACAGTCCTTCCATTTTGTATACATTACAGGTACAATCTGTATATAGTGCTCTCCACAGTCAGTAACACTCTACATACTGTACCTTAAAACCATCACCTATACTGCACTTTCTGTAATTTATACTAGTCTTTGCACTTCTGGTTAGATACTATTTGCATTTCATTGGCTTTGTACTTGTAATATACACAATGACAAAGTTAAATATATTCTAATCTAATGTAATCTTTCAAAAATCACACATAATGAGAAAGATCACTCTAGAGAAAACTCCTGTAAAATAAATAATTGCATTATATTATTTGACACATATTGAGACAGTTAGTGCACTTACTAATGTGCAGATCAGAGTATGTAAAACTGAATTGTCCAGCTCATGTCCTGGAGGGCTGGTGTCCAGTGCAGTTTTGTTAGCAATTAAGCTGAATCAAGTGTGTTCGAGCAGGGAAATCACCAAACTGTCCTGTACACCAGCCCTCCAGGACTAGGTTTGGGCACCCTTGGTCTAAAAGATGTGACTCAGATTTGAGCTTGCATAGCTTTAGCTTCAAACCTTATCTAAAACACCTCAGCCAGGCGTGTTAGATCTGAACTCTCCAAGCAGTAGATCTTAAGGAGTTGGGCACTTCTAAATGTCTTACCACACCAGCACAGCACACTGCTGTCTGAACTGGCAGAAAGACACTGACCTCTAGTGGCTATAGAGTGTAAAGAGCCAGACTGTCTCGGTATGATGAAAGACAGTAAGCTCTCCCCCTGCTCCAGCCTTAATAGCATAGCTGTCATAATGTCTAAAAACATTAAAATGCAAACAAATATTTAAAAAAACATAATTGATCAACTTTGGGATATGTTTAGTACATGTGGAAACTGTTAGCTATTTTTGTGTGTTATGTTTTAAGAAAGTGCATTTTTATATTTCAAATACTACCAGTAAAAAGTTTCTGTTCAAATGTTAACAATATGTTTTACCTAGTTTAGTCTAAAATATTCTACCCATTCACAATCCACTCCATCACAGTTCAGTGTTGAGGTGAAACTGCACTCAGAATCATTTTGCACAAAAGAGTCATTTTTGCAAAGAGTATTATATCCTTAAAATTATTATATAAAAAATTTTTTTTCCATCAGACAATTTCAAATTTGCATGTCCATTTAGCACTGATCTTGTGAAATGACCCTAAAAGGTGCAGCATAGGAAGACTTTTCACATAACAGAATTTCTATTCTACCCAAATAGTTTAAATGCAAAGACCTAGTTGGCCAAAAGAAACTGAAGTAATTGAAATTACTATTAGACCATCCCAACTTTGAGCTTTACCTATCCAGCCACACTGAGAAATCCTGTTTGTGAAATAGGACTTGAGTATCAGGGTCACGAATTGTTCGGTGAATATATGGAAATACAACAATTAACATAAACTAGAAAACAAACGGGTGTTCAAAAAGACACAAACGAAGCCGGCACGACGACATAAAGTGACGTTAACGAAACGCGACGAGGACATGAAACACAGGGGTATATATACTAAACATAGGTTAACTACACCTGGGACAGGGAACGTGAAACAGCTGACGGGGGCGTGGCTAGACAAACATGAGGACTAAACAAAACACAGACGCGTGGAACCACACGAGGGCGTATACGTTACAATCAGAACTGGGGCCCAATTTAAGAAAAAGGTACAACAGAGCAGACCAAGCCAAAACTGTATTATTTTAAAATAATTTGAAATAATAAAATAAAATCAGTATTGTGTTTATAAAATGAAACCATGATATTGGTTTCTTTTAATGATACATTCCACAGAAATCATTCTTTACTTTTTATTGCTTGTATTCTATGTTTATAGATGACAACAAAAACAAACCAACCTTTTAAGACATCCAGATGGTCACTGAGAATAAAATATGACAAGATCATAGTAATATGAACAGATATTACAACATATTTACACAAATCTATGTACATCCTCCCATCCCCATATAATAAAATGGTATCCTGCAAAACAGCTGTATGGTTTTATCTATATTATAAAACATCTTTTAAAAGCCAATGTTAAACATGGTCAAGACAACAGAAGTGTGCTAAAAGCATATATGACATGAGTTTACAAGTATGAACAAATAATCTATATACAAAGTCAGATAATACTGGGGTTACTGCTGGAGTCTGCACTCCTTCATTCTGCACTACAGGTTGCAGACAAAACAATGGAAACCATTGGGAATGTATGAGCATAAGATTAATAAAGCATCTATTTTGTTTTTGAGCTGCTATGAAGAGCTGAATTAAGCAATTTCTGGTGTAAAATAAATTTGAACTTCAGCAGCATCCTCACTGTCACACCGAATAGCTGAGTGCAGGCAGTGTGGGCTGAAGGTTTTCTCTGACATTTTCACAGGAGTAATCCTTTCAGATGGAAAAGAATAAAAAGTTACTCTCCAAACAATGTGACCTTCTTCCACTGCTGGGTTATAAGTTTGTGCTGGCAGGTTGTTTGCTCCCAAGTGGGTTTCAAGAACCATCCCTGCCATAAATATCATCTTTGTATATCGTACATATTAAGGTTGTCAAACTTCGTGCAGTACATTATTAACAAGATATATTTTATAGCAGTTAAAGCATTTTCCTAGTTTGACCTTTCAAATTGTCTGTAGCAGTTCTAAATCCCAACTGCTCATATGCTACGTTGCTATGATTGCAGCTCTCTCTCATTGTATTATGTTTTTAAATAGCTATTAAAGTGACTATTTCAGCACCTACATCAAACTACACTGAACAGTTCCCACAGGGGACCTCGGGCTAAATCAATAAGGAGCAAACTAACAAAAGCAACAGCAAAGTGAAAAGCTGTAGTTCCCCTCAAGGGCCTTCACTATACCAGCAATCTAAGAGCTGCATGAATATGAGGATGAGAGCAAGCGTGACAGTGATCCTGCGCTCACACTGGCAGTGACAAATGACAAGTAATAGTGGGGCAGCAAGTTTATTAGAGTTTATTAGTGCATTAGATTTGCAGAGATGTGGTGACCAAAAAAAGTTGAGCAAAGTGTAGCTTAATGCAAATAAGCAAAATAAAACAATGCTGAGGGCGGATGTGTTCCTCTTTTACTCTTTTGCTGTAAAATGTTATCTTAAACCTAATTTCTCTATGTTATCATTTTAGTTCCTATTTCCAGCTGTTTTGTCTCTGCACATGCACAGGCGCATGTGAAAGACAATACAAACACCATTTCCAGAAAAGTTGGGATATTTTCCAAAATGCAGTAAAAACAAAAATCTGTGATATGTTCATATATGTGAACCTTTATTTAACTGACAAAAGAAAATATTTTCCAGTTGTTTTATTGGAGAACTAAACTGTGATATGTAAACATTAACAAATTTAGAATTTGTTGTCTGCAACACTTTCAACTAAATTTGTGCCAGAGTTAAAAAAAAAAATTCAAAGGAATTAAAAGAACACCAGTTTGGCAGACTTCACATTAAGGAGGCTTTCTCGGTGCAGAATTGCAGAGGATTTAGGCTTTTCGACTTCTACTGTACATAATATTGCGGAAAGATAAAAAAAAAATTCAGAGACATTGCAGTGTGTAAAAGGTAAGTTTGGAAATCACTGTTGAATGCATGTGATCTTCAAGCCCTCACCCAGCACTGCCTTAGAAATCATCATGCCAATGTGATATAGCCACCTGGGCTCAGGAGTACTTCGTGAAGCCACTAACACTTAACACATTGCATTTTTCATGAAAACTATTAAAAATCTTTTATTTCTATTTTTGTTAGCTAAATTAAGGTTCACATGAATTAACATATCACAGCTTTGTTTTATTGCATACTGGAAAACATCCCAACTTTTCTGCAAATGGGGTTTGTTTTTTTATTAATATTTGTAATATTTTTAGTATATACTTTTTTTTTTATAAAACATATGCACCTCCTGTCATTTGTTGCTGATTTCCATTAACAACATCTATATGCTGGTTGGGACAGCTACTCAGGGGCTAGTCAACAGCAACACAGTGACATAAGTTGCTGCTAGTGGGAGCGCAGTGTAAGAGGCTACAGTTGTGGAGGAGTTAGAACCATGTGATATATGTGGAATTCATGTGAGCGTCATGTTCAGTTTAATGTAAATCCTGTGTTTACACACTAAAAATAATGGAGAAAATAAACTTTTGCTATATTTAAATAATTAATGGTCAAAGAAGCACAATAGTATGTGAAGGATTGTAACTATATATTTTGATATCTCTCTCACTTGGTATGTATATATAGATGATACTGGCCACCCAATAATGATGAGCAGCTTTAGTATTGGTCTGGTGTTTCCATTATTTTTTCTGTAATCTGTTACATGTGACTTGAATGAATTTTTTACTTTTGATGCCATTATTGTTATTGGCATAATTGACAATGCAATGTTTATACAGAAAACTGCATTCTTTTTCTCTCTCTTGTTCATTTTCCATTCTCTCTCTCTCACACTTTCTCTCTCTCTCTCTCTCTCTCTCTCTCTCTCTCTCTCTCTCTCTCTCTCTCCCCTTTACACTGGCAAATCAGATATGACTGTGAATAATGGTCTCCTGTGCAGTGAGTGGGTCTTCTGTATGTGAAGGGGTGGGACTGGCAGCAGGTGGGCGAGGCTTTCGTGATAAGCTTCTTAGATGTGGTGGTGAGGATGGGGTTGGGGTTGGGATGGGGGTGGGAGAATGAGGTGTGGTGGGGGGAGAAGGGACAGGAGTGCTGGGATATCTTCTTCCTGAGTGAACGTAAGTGTCCTGAGAGTGGGCTGGAAGCGGGAAACTGCTGGGATAGCAAGGGGGGCCTAAGGGATTTAAAGGGTGGATGTAACTACATGGGGATTCATCTTCTCCTTCTGGAAAGTCCTGTACAGAACAGAGTATGGTCAGCCAAACTGAAGTAAATGATGCATCTGTTCTAAAGTTCCACACCAGCACAAGGTGATGCCATAACACATTTTTTCTTACCGTTTCCTTCAGAACGTACAAACCCCCTGGTTTTCTGCGGGTGTGGTAATTTCTTCCTGGCACAATATCAACTGCAACTGTAAAGTATTTAGTGTTAAAGTTAAGGTAATTTATTACTCAACATGCATAAAAAAACTAATTTTCGTGTTGATTGTTTTGGTCATCTCGACCATTAAAACAGCCTGTAAGAAAAATTTGACCATTACCTTCATGATTGCCATTCATCTCCTCTCCATTTTGCCTGCTCTGTCTGCCAGACTGTTGCCTTTTTCTACAAAAACAGATTAACAGATGTCTTTTGGAAATGTGCTAAATAACCAAAACAGCACAATAATCAAACTCCTAGATCTTTCTGATGCAGTACAGCAATATCTAAAGTTTTGGAATTCTGTCTCTTACAACTGAGTCAAAGTGAAGCTGGCTCTATAAATTGGATCTTTATTCAGTAGAATAACCTTTTTTTATATAAATCTGATGAACTGTATTTCTTTTATTTTTTTTATATCTTTTCACTTAAACATTCAATAAAATAATACTTCACTTTCCTATTATAAAATATTATTTTACATTATTTTATTTTATATTATTTTACAGCTGTTATAACATACAATCTTGAGTGTACTGTTGTTTTATAAAGCAGTTCTACAAAATGAAGAAAAGGAAAATTGTTATAAAATAAATGTAAAATAATGCTTAAATGTTCACAATTCCTGTTTTGCACTTGCACTATGTATAAAGCCATAAAACTGTGGCAATATCAAGTTCAACAAAGTGTTTTCAAACTTTACCAGATTTTCTTTCTTGCTCATACTAAAGTAACTGCAGTGCAAAGTGAGTCAGTACTTGTGCAGTGCTTAGTGGGACACAGTTGTTATATAAAAAAAATAAAACATACTGCTCTCACAAATTCAGGATGAGGGCTATCAAACAATTTTATGGAATGATGCGTGGGATGAATCAAAAGATTTTGTTGACTGGGGGAGAGGTGCACTAAACAAACTTTTGTAGACGGTGTATCATAATCTTACCAAAGACTGAAGGAAAGGTAGAACGGCCAAAAGGTCAGTTGCTTGAGCACCTCAGGATCCACCCCCACTTACATTAAGGTGTTCTTTTATGTGACGCTTGTTTATCAGGGCTCAAAACTACAGTTCTTCCAGTACACTACAGTAATTTGTAGTTGTAACAGCACTATTGTGACACAGACAGTTTGATTACTATTCAGGAAGACCCAGAGGTGTCACAGTGTCATTAAAGCAAAGTGAGAAGATCAGGGGTACTTTTTGGAGGGCTTCCAGCAGGCACACACAGTCACCAGGGTAATGAGCAAGAAAATTCCGCCAGTGGAAAGGATGATATAGAGCGAGCTCCGTCCTGAAGAAAAAGAAAGAAAAGCAGGAGAACAGTTGTCATGGAGCTTTTCTCTTGTTCTGAAAACATGTGCCACTGCACACATATCTCTCTCTCTCTCTAGGTACACTCATCATATCACCGCTAATAAACTACAGAGGATGCTAAATATTTGACAATAGAATGTTCTTGGAACCCTGACCACAGTATGGAGGAGGTAAACATCAAACATCTGCTTTGGTTGCAAGGTTTCCTGAGGGCTGGAATGAATGAGGCGCTTGGGGGATTTTTAAAGGGCAAAGTGTGCAGACTGAATGCTGAACCCCACTGAGGCACAGTGCCGTATCTAAACTGTGTGGCAGCAGAGACTGAAGGAGAGGAAAGGATCTCTCAGCTGCCCTTCACTGGGGCTAAAGTCTGACTCCACCTGGTCCTTTCATCTATCCCTCTTTGAAACCTTGTACTATATACTCCATAGTGAAGTGGAGACCCAATGGTGCGTTTACACAACTCTGTCATGTTAATATTTTACAGACCACTGCCACTGGTCAATTGTGATTAATGGACAATATTGAGAGAGTACAGTACAGTGTTTTCCAGCCTGGTTCACCAGCCAGCCTGCATATTTTTCTTTAAACTCCTGAATAAGCTCAGGAGGAACTTGACAATAAGTTAATGAATTATGTTATTATGCTTTATAGTATCTTTTACATGATATTTACATGACAATCAACAAGATAAGATTACACAAGCCTCACATTTGCACAGTGCAGCTGATATGATTTTGCCACTAAAGGTTTTTTTCTAATTTTACAATGTTGTTTACTTAAATGTTTAATGAATCTACATTCTTATTATGAAAATAAAATTATTTTTGCATTGTGATAAAAAAAAAGTTATTTACAAAAATATAAAAATAGCAAGATGCTGCATTTTTTTTTACATTATTATAACAAGCAGCAATAAATATGCAGTGCACATCCTCATATTGTCCAGCAGGGGTGGAAATCACCATGGAGGCAATTCTTTAATCTACAGAGCTATAATTACATACTACAACAGTTGTTTAAGCTTCGATAAATAAAAGTTCAGTGTTCTAATCAGACCAAAGCCAGATTCGAACAAACTAAAACTCAAATATCACAACCCCTTAATTTTACAAGTGATTTAAAAAAAAGTCTTTGTGTGAGTTTACATTATTTTAACATTTTAAAAATCTGAAATGCTTAAATCTAAATCTAAAATCTACATTCACAAAGAAACTACTTTTAATGGTTTTGTTGCCTAACCTGATTGCATTTTGTAAAAATATTAAATACATTAACAAATTTATATACAAACAAATCTTATGCCTGCAACACATTGAAAACAGCTGGGAAAGAGGTTATTAAAACTCATTATTCAAGTTACACCATACTGAAATATTCTGCAGTAAGCAAGTGAACTGGTAACAGGTTAGGGGATCATGAGTGGGTATAAATGGAGCATCCACCAAAGACTTTACAAGCATCTCATAACTTTGTGTCAAACTATGAGAAAATGTCAACCAATTTAAGCCTCAGAAGGCATTGCATGAGAAACCCACATGGGCCCAGGAGTACAGAAACACATTGTGTTATGCGTGAAGGTACCATTGACAGATACTGGAATTTTACCGTTTAATATGCATGCAGTTGTAATTACAAGTTGCATTATTTCCCAGGAAATCCATGGTGCCTGGAAATGCCTGATTTCAGCAAGACAATACAAGGCTGTATTCTGTATGTTCTACAACAGCATGATTTCAAAAGCAAGGCATTAAAAGCTTATTTATATAGCGCACTATAATACACAAAGGTCATTCAACGTGTTTTACAGAAAAAAAGAACTCAAAAAGTAAGCAATAAAAATAAGCAATAATATCAAAATAGAAGAATAAAAGTAATAATATGTTAAAATAAATTTAAACAAAGAAATGAAATGAAAGTAAAAGAATACAGATAAAAGTGCAGAATTTAAATAGACTGCCACTGTGACATGACGATAGCAGAAATCTCAATGGAAAGCTAATTCCAGCAACAGGCAGCATAATACTATTCATCCCTATATAGTTTTAGCTCTGGGCACCAGTAGCTGACCAACTCCTGCAGGTATAATTCAATTCTGTGTCTTACTGAAAGCCAGTGTAAGGACCTGAGAAATTGAATAATGTGCTCTCCTTTTTTTGTTAGAATTTTAGCAGCAACATATTGAATAAGCTGTAGTTGTCTACTGGTATTTTTTGGAGGCCACTGAGAAGAACATTGCAATAGCCAACCATGCAAAACAGAAATTAATATGGTTCTCCTATTTTGCTTTGACACAATGTTCTTCAGGTGCCAGAATACTGATTAGTTATATAGTCATGTGAAATATTGGGACAACCTGTTAAATATTTAGTTCTTTATTAAGAAATATCTATATAAATATTAATATTGTTCAATATTAATAATATCAAACATTAATATTTGATATTTTCTCAAATTATGTCTATAAAATAATTGCACCACCTGTGCAAAAAAATTAAAATGTACTTATTTAACAAATTAAATGATCAAAGATATCAGTTCCAACTAAGGAAAAAGTTAGGGCAGCCACCACATTCTTTATTACTTAAAATGCTTAAAGGATTGGAGGAACCTGTCTTATTTAAATCACAGACATTTAATCAGTTGATTTAAATTGATTGTTGGAATCAGTGGTATTGCTATGGTGAGATCCAAAGGGTTCTTTGAGGCATTCAGAAAGAGTATTGTAGATGCATACGAGTCTGGAAAGGGATATAAACAAATCTTAGAAGAATTTGAAATTAGTCATTTCACTGTCTGGAAAATAACATTTTAAAACAATTGCCAACATTACAGTAAGTTATATTGCCACAGTTGATGTGAGAGTACATACAACTACTATCAGAAAAAGACTGCACAAGTTTGATTTACATGTGGGACATGTGGGAGATGTGCAAGGAGAAAACATTTGCAAGCCTAAGCCAGGATTTGAGTAAAACATCCCCATACCAACTGTGAAGCATGGGTGTGGAAATGTCATTGTTTGGAGCTGCTTTGCTGCAGCAGAGCCTGGCCAGCTCACCATCACAGAATCCACTATAAATTGTTTATTATATCAGATGGTGTTTGAGGTCAATGTGAAAACATCTGTTTAGAAATTATAGCTGAAGGAAGGGTGGACCATGCAACTTAATAATTACCCAAAGCATTACAGTAAATCTATCAAGGAATGGCTCAAAAGAAAGAAATGGAAAGTTCTTTAATGGTCAAGTCAAAGCCCAGATCTGAATTCTATTGAGAATCTGTGGGGAGATTTTAAACACTTGCAAGACACTGCTTAAACATCACACAGCTGAAAAAATCCTGATTAAAGATTGGGCAAAACTCACTGAAACTGAGATACCCATGCTGGAGTACACCATGATTTTTGCCATGGGGTTGTCTTTATTGCCCTTTATTCTATGATTGGCACTAAGTTGCAATCTTCCTTCTTTGTTCCCAAACAGAACTATCTTTGTCTTAGCTTTTTTAACCTTTTTTGCTGCATCTAGCCATTGACTTTTTCAAGGCACAATGAATCAATGAGACTGAGATTATTTAGTGAAATAGCTAGATAAATCTGGGTATCATGTGTAGTTATGATAAACCATCTTGTACTCATGGAGAATTTGTGTCTAAGGAGGCAGTGCTAAGATTTAACAGTTCAAAGACAGAGATTTTTCCGGACTATGATGTTAATTAAAAAACCTGATTCAAATTGCTGAAGTAACCATTTAAATAAATAATTCTAAATAATTACTTAATTATATAATAGTAATAATTTGACAGAAAACTATTTTCTATTTTTTCTTGCCTGTGAAAGAGATGTTTAAAAGTGTATAGATTAGAAATCAATTTAGCCTTCACAGCTGCAATAAATTCAAAGGCAACGAGAACTTAAGAATGCAACTCATGCTTAAAAGCAAAAGTGATGTGAGGGGTAAACATACCTCTGTTCCAACATTTTCTGAGCGTGCTGCAGACATCAAATTCTAAATGTGTGTATTTGTGCATATTGCGAAAACAGTGGATTACATTACATTACATTATATTGTTATTGCATTTGACACAATGTGCCCTTTTTCAAAAATGGGGTTTGTAGATTTAATTACTGACAGTGATTCCACAAAATCCACTAAAAGCTTATTAGTTTTGATATATAATTTCATTTAATATATATATATATAGTTACCCTGTTTGAATGTTGTTTTGTGCAAGTTACATCGCTAGTGTACCTGTATGACAGTAACCTAGCTAAGTGAATTGTCTCAGATTTCAGAGATCTCAAAGTGTATGTATTATTAAGATTTAGTAGGTGAAAGTGACTGTCGCTGCACCTACTATAGACAGTGAGTCTGACAGGCAGGCTCTTCATGTTGCTGATGGGATTCTCTACCATGCAGCTGTAGACATCATCGTCTGACATCAGGACCCTCAAGATGGTCAGGACTTTCTGATCTTGTGACAGAAGCAGACGTGAGTCATTGGTCAGAGGTTTGCCACCCTTCAGCCAGCTGTAGGTGGGCTTGGTGCCACTTTCATGAGTGCAGTTCAATGTGAAGGACTCAGTGAGCTCCAGCACTGAGGATGCCACTAAATGCACAAATGGCCTGGACACCGGAACTGTAACAGTAAGATGTTGTCCATGAGAATGGAGCACAACAAAGGCAACATTCAAAACACAGAGAAACCTTTATTAACCTTATTATATATTTCAATAAGTGAATGTTGTCATTAGAACTGCTTTTGTTAATTTCACCTGGTGTGTGTTAGAGTGTGCTGTCTATATAATCTTAAGCCAGTTTTTATGAAATCAGCCAAGACATGTGGATATGACTTCCATTTTTTCTTTTTAAATTTAGAATTGGAGCTCCATGGTTAACAAGGGTTGGATATTGGCTGAGATGGAATGTGAACCATAAAGTCTTTCACTGAAGATGTAAAGGAATGACTGAAGAGAAGCCTTACCATCCACGCTGAGGTTGACGTGTTTCTCTCCAGTAAAGGTATCATCAGTAATTGAGATTTCCACTTCGTAAGCGCCCTCATCAGACAGTTGCAGGTAGTTGAGCAACAAAGAGCCATTCTCGAACAGCAGGATGCGGCCACGGTACTCTGGCCGTAGGTTTCCAATGATGTCTGTGCCAATTGACTGCACCACAGTGACTGGCTTGTCCCTCTTCAGCTGCCACTTGATGACGGGACGGTCAGAGCTTGTGCTGGTGTAGCTGACAGAAAGCAAGGCTGAGCCTCCCAGGGTTCCACGTATTATAGAGGAGGGGCTTGTGATATTCACCCCACTGACAGCTTAATGCAAAAACATGCAGCAGAACACAATTCTTACTCATAGGCTTATTCTAATCTTACAGGACATTGATGCTTATATTGAATGAATCACTGAACTAATTTATGATCCACATGTTTGAATGCATCTTTAGCTGAGACTGTGCCTTGAGAAAGTTATACAGTCCCCTTAAAAGTAATCAGATTTGTACAGACATTAATGTAACCTATATTTTTTAACTTTTTTAAAGCTCTCTTTTTAGTTTGAATATGGGTGTTATATGTCAAAATACTCAGCACAGTTCAGGGGTGTTGTTAGGCCTGGGCATTACGTGCTACACTGTGAATGTTTAATGAACAAACTTAAAATAGCCGGATCTATTCTTCTTTTAGTCCAATCAATCTGATGCTTACTGATTGGTAAATTAAATTGAAACTAACCCCATTTTCAACAAATGTATTATGTTTCTACCCCACTCTTAGTAAAAAAAGAAATATCTCTTCCCCCTCCTAAGCAACAATATAATTACGCTCCCCCATCACCTAAATCATTATGTTTTTACAACTGAACCACAATCCAATGTGTTATACCTTTTAAAAAGTTAGTTACCAGGCTGGCGTGATATTTCATTTAAGTATATTAACAAAAAAATATAAATGATTTAAGGCTCAGGAACTAACTTAATAAATAAATACATAAAATAGGCAGACAAATGTATACCATCAGCAGGAATAAACATATGTCCATCTATATGTATAGACTGTATATCTAATAAATTAATAATGCTGATGAAGCTCATAAAGTGTGCAGTGAGTACAAGGTAAGGGCTTAGTAAAGCAGGCTTTTGCATGTTGCAACAGATTGAATGGCCGTTCCTTTACTCTGCCATGGCAGGACTGTGCAGAGCAAGTCAGCATGGCATGTCTCGATCTCCCTGGTAACAGTCCTCAGCCTTCACGGCTTGCCAAGATGAGCTAACAAAGGCCAGGATTGTGGGCTTACTCTCCCCCAATGAGGGCTAGCTGGGAGAGCGCCATGCTCTTGTGTGATTGGGGGGTAGAAGACAGTGGGGCCCAGTGATTCTGCTAATAAACGCTCATCACAATGACACAACAGTAGTGGTCAGAGACAAGCTTTAGCTACATGTTCTCTTGCTCAAACATGTCTTCTCGCCTCTAAACCCTCCACCTGTCCAACACCATCCGTACCATTCTCACTGTGTCTTTGCATGCTGAACCCAATCAACAACAGTTTCGGCTACCATAAACTTCCATAAACTTCTGCCATATGGTTTTGTGATAAATATTGATTTAAAGTAAAAAAAAAAACTGTTATTTTACACAGCTAATCAGGAAAGCATAACAGGCCAATATCATGAAAAAAACATTTTCTATATGGACTATCCCCTTCCCAATTTCTACAGTCCATCTATGGAAACTAATATGCAACAACAGGCAATATTTGCGGTTTTTGTAATATTGTACTATTGTACTTTTGTGATATTATATTATTATTGTACAATATTGTACTATTTTACTACTATTACTATTACTACTAGTTTTTATACTGGTAATTGTGTTTGATTGTTATGTGTTTATGACAATAAATTTGAAACAAAAAAAATCAATGCGTTTTCATATCTTCACCATATTCTCCAATTTGGCCTACAGCACTTTAGCTATGTCCATTCATATTGAAGTTGTAAGAAGTGTTTCAGCATATATCGCTTTTTGAATGAGGCACAATACAGGGAAGCCAATCATGAAAGAGTTCATTTACATATTTCAGTCTGAAAGGGGCAGTAAGAAAAACTGCTAGTTTACTTCTAACAAATAAAGTAAGATTGGAAAATGGTTTGTTAAATGATTTATGGTTTTTATTGTATAACACTTCACAAAAATGATAAAAGAAGGGAAAGCTCAGGAAATAAAACAAGAACACAAGAAAAATGTAGCATATGGGTTAATTAAACTCCCTAACCCAAATCCCAAAGTAATTATTGTATAGGTTCATCCAAATAATTATAATAAGTCCTTAGCAAGTCCTTATAAGTCCTTAGCATCACACAGCAAATGTGAACTACTGTGTCTTATTTTTGGTCCTTTCCTCTCTTTTCTAACTTTTCCCAGCTGAAGTATTGAGGGTCTTTTGTTGCTCGTGACTTACCTGCCAGGAGAAAGATGAGGAGGCAGAGTTTTTGGAAAAGTGAAGAAACTGCTGCCTCTTTGGAGGAAGGCTGCCTCTCCTTCATCTTGTGAGCAGCGCTGGGCTTCTCTCCCCCGCAATCAGCATGATTTGGCTACTCCAGGCACGTCGCTGAGAATACACAGTGCTTCCTGCCAGACCGGACTGTGCCTGCTCTGAACCCCACTCTCAGGACCCCTGCCTGAGAAGCTGTGTGTGTGTGTGTGTGTGTGTGTGTTTGTCCCTACAGTTCTGCACAGTGCTCATCTATTTTCAGGGGAGCCTCTATGCATGTTTGTCTCTATCCAGTGATGTGTGTGTGTGGGTGTGTGTGTGTGTGTGTGTGTGTGTGTGTATGTGTGTGGCTTTTCTGTATAAGTCACTGGGCTGTGACACAGAATGAGCTGGTCTGACAACACATTTGCTTCCTTATTCACATTGCCATTGCATTGGTGCTATTTTCACTGCTCCACTTTTCACATGAGGAAACATAAAGCACTATCCCATATGTCTTAGTATACAGTTCTAAATTCAACACGTAGAGATAGAACACCTATTATTTTTAATACCATGTGAAACAGCTGTGAAAGAGCATGACCAAAGTGAAAAATATTCTTTGAGAAGCTGAATTGTGCTTTATAAGAGTCTGTGGGGCAAGAACTTAGGCCCACTTACAGAAGATAAAAGCTACATGAAAGAAAGCTAGCTCTAGAGCCCTTGGGTTCACATGTGAGCTCCTCAGAACAAGAGCCTGCAATGAATAGACCTGCTGTTAGAGAAAAACACCCCCCACACACACCACAAGCCCCCAAACCTGCCCCATCCTCATCTCAGCCCTGTCTGCCCCTTTTAAATGGGCACTGAGGACAAAGTTTGTTCCCCTGCTAACAAGCCTTATTCTGCAATCCAGTACTGGATTTAATACAGTACTATACAGGAACCACACTGCTTAAAATTGACAAAAGAATGTCAGTAATATGTCATGACCAATTATGTTCATTAACATAAGTTATGTTAGATTTACCAGAAACTGGCAAGACAGTATTATTATAACTGATGTCATGACAATAAATTAAAATGTTATTTAATCTATTATGATAGCCATGACATGTTTATGGCTTGATTAGGACAGTATTATGTAGGTTTTATGCAGGTTTTAAGTTTTTTTTTTACTGTTACTTTATTTTGTTTTAAACAATATTAACAGTCTAAACAATAAAGGAGCAGTTCAGAGGTAGGGAGATAGGGGAACTGAAAGCATTTGAAACCAATGCCAAGTAAGACACATATTGGTAACTGTTGAACAGTCCTGCACATGTTGGTGGGTTTCCTCACATGAACTGTTTGCATCAGGCCTGTCCACCTCATTTCCATTAACTTAAAGTCAGGCCTTTGATTTGGCTGTACCAATATTTTAATTTTATTAATCTTTAACCATTCGTTGGTAGAACTATGCCTGTGCTTAGGGTCAGTTTCTTGCTATTTGTTTTATTTTCTATTAAGATTTAGTTCACAGACAGATGGCCTAACAGTTTCCTTTAGATTTTGCTTTTAATAATTCAGAATCCATTGTTCCATCAAGAGTGGCAGGTTGTCCTGGCCCAGATGCAGCAAAACAGGTCCACACCATGATACTACCACCACCATGTTTCACAAATGGAATAATGTTCTTATGCTGAAATGTAAAGCTTTCCTTTCTCCAAACATTGCTTTTCTCATTTAACCCAAAAATTTTAATTTGGTCTTTCCACAAAACGTTTTTTCCAGTAGTCACTGGGTTGTCCACATGACCTTTAGCAAAGTGTAGATGGGCAAAAATGTTATTTTTTAGAGCAGTGGCTGTCTCCTTGTGCCATCCACACCATTGTTGTTCAGTGTTTTCTTATGATAGACTCTTCTTCTGATGAACATTAATATCAGTCAATGTGAGAGAGGCCGTTAGTTGCTTAGAAGTTACCCTGGATTCCTCTGTGACCTTGTAGTCTATTACACACCTTGCTCTTAGAGTGTTCTTTGTAACTATGGCAGAGAGTAACAGTGGTTTTGAATTTTGTTTTAGAGATCAGACTTTTGAAAAATCCCACAAATTTGCTAATTGCAGTTACAATTTCACATAACTTTGCCACTCACAGATATGTAATATTGAATAATTTTATTTTATCCACTTTAGGCTACTAATATATTATTACATGCTATTAGCTTTCATCCCATTAATTTCAAGGATTACTGTCATTATCATGAAGTGTCTTTTTTACTGCAAAAAAAAAAAAAAATCAATAAAGCCCTGTTTAAAAAATAATATTGGGTCTCAAGCTGCTTGCTTTCACTGTGTCACAGTTACAGCTTTTACTGCCTAATTAAAAGTAAGTTGCATCATTTTCCCACTTTTTCAACATGTCATATGACATGTGACTTACACTTGTTCCCACCGACATCACATGATGTCTGTCTGTGAGCTGATGTCACTGTGCTGAAACTGTTGCCGTTGTTGCTGTCTCTGACATTGCCCTGACATTAAGTGTAAGAAAGCTAGTCCAATTGTGTCAAGAGGGTAAGAAAGTAAGTTGAATGTATGCTGTGGGCGCTTGCAGCTTGTCCAATATCAGAATTTAGGAAGCACAGGGAGCAGAAAAGAAAGAGTGAGAGTGGGATAAAACAGCAAAGGAGCAGAGTGCAAACAGCTTTCTACTGAGCATACCGTCCATGCGTAGCTAAAGAGTTCCCTATTCAGCAAGTCAAAGCACACACACACACACACACACACAGTATCTGGCTTTTGTACTCAGCATAAAAGTCTCCCCCTGCGTTTCTCATCTTGCGAAGATCTCAATCAAGTAAACTGCACTGATACTCCAGGGAAGAAGGTCAGCAGAGCATGAAGAGAGATCGGGGAGCTCAAGGGGGAACAGTGAACCCACATTACAAGAAGTCACGTCAAACAATGAAACTATGACCTGTAATCTGTATTATCTGAGACTATTACTGATTCACTATAGGCTTTTTTAGTATGAAAAGAAAAAAACACAACCTAGCTTGATTAATCTGACTGGTCAAAGTTCACTTTAAAGAAAAAGTGAACTTTAAGAAAAAAAAGTATTTTAAATTTTGAATTTAACATTTGTCAGATAAAAGGTTAACAACAGAGACAGAGAGTATGTCAATTAAATTTATTTGGATGCATCTTGCTTACAGACTCGAAAAACTCAAGGAAGCAAGTGTTAAAACATGTATTTAATTATGGTTAAATATTGTCATGCGTATTAGGTGGAAAGTAATTAGATGTAATTTGTAACAAAATACTTTGCATTTTGTGTTTTTAAAAAATCTAATATACTTAATCAAATATTATTTTACTTTTAAATTAGACCTTCAGTGTTTTCCAACTAAAGACTACTTCCTAGGACTATATTAGGGATATACTGTGTGCTAATCAAAGTTGCATGATTCTGGTAGATTTGTATACAAAAATGACACATATTGCACAGTTTCCTTTTAACAGAAAGTTAGAAGAGAATTTGTTTGCAAAGTGGGCAGTGGTGGCCTAGTGGTTAGGACACTGCCTTTGCGACCTGAAGGTCACAGGTTCGAGTCCTAGCCTGGGCACTACTGAGGTACCCTTGAGCAAGGTACCGTCCCACAACACTGTTCCCTGGGCGCTGTTGGTAGCTGCCCGCTGCTCCACGTGTGCACGTGTGATGGGTTAAATGCAGAGGTCACATTTGATTGTGGTGCTTGAGTGTGTTCACAATGACAAAGAGTCACTTTCACTTCACAAACGCTCCTGTAGAAAAGAGTTATTAACTCTCTTGAATTAAAAGTAAAAGAAAAGATTTCCAATGTTTACACTAATCAGCTTAAATGTATTTTGTAAAAAGTTAACAAATTTAGAATTTGATGCCTACAACACATTCAGAAATGTTGGAGAGTTTCTATAATATTCAAGTTATGCAGTTTTGTAACATTCCTCAATAAGCAAGTGAGTTGGCAACAGGTGAGGGGACCATAATTAGGTGTAAAAGAAGCATCCACCAAAAGCTCAGTCTCTGTAACCAAAGATGGGTTGTGGCTCATCACTTCATCAGAGAATTGTCAATCAGTTTAAAAAGGACATTCGTTTTTTGTTGAACATTTGAGTCATTATTTCTGCAAGACAATGCCAGTCTTCATTCTGTCCAAACTATGACAGTAATACTAGACACTGAGTGTGTGTGTGTGTGATCAGTAATTCAACTTAAAAGGTGAAACTAATAAATGATATTGACTATATACGTAACACAGTGGACCAACACCAGCAAATGACTTATCAAGTCAAGTCAAGTCAAGTTTATTTGTATAGCGCTTTTTACAACTGACGTTGTCACAAAGCAGCTTTACAGAA
>JBBPDA010000001.1:22840777-22861531 GCA_037974385.1 Arnoldichthys spilopterus | reverse complement strand
TCTTGGGTTATTTTTGTTATTTTCTATAAGTGTGGAGAGATAAGTTGTTCTAGCGGCACAAAGGGCTTTTTTGTAACCCAGGAGACTCTCTTTCCAAGCTATTTTGAAAACTATGAAATTTGTTTTACGCCATTTACGTTCTAATTTTCGTGTAGTTTGTTTCAAGGCGCGTGTGTGATTGTTAAACCAGGGTGTAAGTTTTTTCTCTCCCTAAATCAACACAGACTCTGGGACCTTGGTTTCCAAATGAGATGCAAAATTTGCTCTTATCAGAAAAGAGCGTTTTGGTCCACTGTGCTTTTTTAAGTTCAGAGTCAATGCAGGTGGCTACCAGGACACTTCATGCTTTCTTACGCAGACAAGCTTTATAGAGATGCTGACTTCATTTTCCAGCAGCACTTGGCACCTGCGCACACTGCCAAAAGTACCAAAACCTGGTTCAATGACCCTGGAATTACTTTGTTTGATTGGCCAGCAAACCCGCCTGACCTGAACCCCATAGAGAATCTATGGAGCATTGTCAAGAGAAAGATGAGAGACATGAGATCAACAATGCAGAAGAGCTGAAGGCTGCTATTGAAGCATCCTGGTCTTCCATAACTCCTCAGCAGTGCCACAGGCTTATAACACCCATGCCATGCCGCATTGAGGCAGTAATTCAAAAGGGGTCCAAACCAAGTACTGAGTACATATGCATGATTATACTTTTCAGAGGTCCGACATTTCTCTATTTAAAATCCTTTATTTATTGATTTCATGTAATATTCTATTTGTCTGAGATTTTGAATTTAGGGTTTTCATAATCTGTAAGCCATAATTATCAAAATTATAACAAACAAAGGCTTGAAATATCTCACTTTGCATGTAGTAAGTCTATATCATATATTAGTTTCACCTTTTAAGTTGAATTACTGAAATAAATGAACTTTTGCCTGATTTACAAATTTTTGTGTTTTGTGTTAAGCATCATGAAGAAGAAAATCATAAAATGGCCATCATGGACTGTTAAGTGTCTGAAGTCTTGTATCAAGCAAGAAAGAATAAGAACTGTTTGTCTCCTCAGTTCCTAAACTATCCAACAGTGTAATTAAAAGGAAAGATATACCATAGTGGTAAACATGCCTCTGTCTTTTTTTAAGTGTGTTATAAGCATCAACTTCTAAATTTGTTTGTTTGCACAAAATACATATCAGTGAAATATTGTAAATCTTTTCTTTGAACTTTCATCAGTTAAATCATACATTCTTGTTTTTATTGTATTTTTAAAAATGGGATTTGAAAAAATAGACATGTATGTAGTTTGTTACACAGTCTGTGAGACTTTCAATGTCCTTAGACTGAGGTTCACAAACAACATCCCAGTCAATTGTTCCAAAGCAGTCATTCAGTGCAGTCATAGCTTCAGCAGAACACTTCTTTATGGCCTTCGTCACCACAGGCTGCTTCAGTTCAAGTGGTTAATACAGAGACCTCAGGTGCACCAGCTTATGGTCTGAGTTTCCAAGTGGGGGGAATGCAATTGACAATTCTTGACAAAGGTATATAACAAATCCAGTGTTTTATTGTCCCATGTAGGGCAGCTGACATACTGACTGAAAGTGGGCAGTATGCAAGAGAGACTGGCATGATTAAAGTCCCCACAAATAACAAACAGGGCCAGAGGGTGATGAGTTTAAAGTGCCCCCATTACATTATGGATGGTGTTACACACTGTCAGTGGCAGACGGCAGGATGTAAACAAATAATGCATTAATTTGAAAACTCTCTGGGCAGATAGTATGGTTGCATGCTCATGGCTAGTAGCTCAATGTCTGGAATACACAATTGGTCTTTAACAGTAATTTGACCAGGATTGCACCACTTTATTCCATTCCACTCTCACCAAACACAAGCCCTTAATGTTAATGTTTACTTCAGGAATCAGATGATTAAGCTAGGTCTCTGTAAAGCACATAAAACTGCATTCCCAGTATTTCAACTGACACAGAGACACATCCATTTTGTTAGAAAGTGATCGTATCTTACACATTAAAACAGATGGCAATGCAGGTTTGAAGCACCTCCGCTTTTGCCACTGCTTTACTCCAGCTCTGATGCTCCTGAATTTCCTGTGGGATGATGGGTTTCATGTCTGAAGGCACTGGTGTTCTCCATAGTGTGAGCACCTGAGCCTGGGTGTAAACAAAACTACATATCGCCAGCATGTACTCAGTGAAAAAAGCATGTTAATGAAATAAAATAACTTACACCATATGATACAGGTAGGGGGTGTTGAATTAAAACAAGTGAGTTGACAAAAACACTTAAAAACACAGAGACAAACATTGACAGAGCTGCTTCAACTTGTTCTAGTTAGTACCACTGTGGGACCAAAAGAATTTAATGGCAAAAATTTCACATATGCACATTTACAGTGCTTCCTGTGGCACAAGTATGGGCACTAGAGGAAGGAACACATCTAACAAAGATTATTACTGTAAGATTATTATTATTACTGTATCCACACGGGCATTCAAATCTTGGATAAACGAGGGCACTTGGAGTTAAGTTGCATTTTGTAGTGACTATTGAATTACATTCTCTTTTGTTTCAACACCACTCTACAGCCCAGACTGTAGTTTTGTATGTTTAACTGGTGGTGGTGGTGGTGGTGGAGGGCACCCTCTGGCTGCACAATCATGGGATATACCTGGTCAGGGTAGCAACTTGAGAATTAGAATTCTCCTTCAATAACGCTGAAAGCTCTTAATGATTTTTTATTTGCATCAGCAAGAAAAGATGTGCCAATTCGCATGTCTTGTAGGAAACAGATGCGAGCCTTCAGCCCACTTGCTTGGTAGAATTGTGTGAAGGGGAAGACCAAGCATGCGGGTGAGAACAGAACATTAAGTTATTGAGAAGAGAGGAAGAAAAGACATGAATTCAGCTGCTCTGTAAAATACTGTAATGTCCAGTAGAGGGCAAAATTACTCTTGGACTCTTGCAGCTTCCAAATGAATTCAAAACGTTTTTACACACTTCATACATGGCATGTGGGCTAAAAGTACTCTGTAAGTTTGCTTTTACCTCACACTGTACCTCAAACAGTCGTTCAGCCACTGTTTGTACTCACTGATTGAACAGGCTCTTATCTCAGTACCTATAATCATTTTTAGTATGCTGAGATCATAGGTACATGGAAGAGAGAAGAAGCCAGATATAGTCGACAGGAGCAGCAGTCTGGAGAGACAGCGAGAGAGAGAGAGAGAGAGAGAGAGAGAGAGAGAGAGAGCTTTGGGTTGCCATTGGCAACCGGCAGATATTGCTGATGGCAGCTTGTAACTCCTGAAGCTGGTGACAGGATTCATTGTGAGGATTCTTCTTCGGAGAGGTTGCTCAGCCTCATGCATGTGGGAGGTAGAGTGGGCAGCCAGCAAGCTCCACTGCTCTTCTCTCTACCTTGGGAAGAAATGAGCCATAATCATGACAACAGTGACAATCATTCTTTCCCAGCTATGGCCTGAAAAATTTCCGGTCATTTTGGAAAACAAACTTTTTGAATACACACCTGTAACAATGGCAGCTTTCTGTGTAAATGAGTGATAACTAATGCTGCATCTTAAAAATTACACTAAATTGACAAACTATGGCTCATTACTGGCTAGAAACAGAAAACATTGCTCCTGGAACATCATGGGTTATCTTAGACTGAGGGAGGCAAGGTAACAGTAACTAGCAGCCCTGTGCATTGGTTTCAGCTAATGGTATTTGAATGGTGGATTATTTTTGGAACCTCCTTTAGTTGTGGTTCCATCAATAATGATATTATACGTGTTAACTTGGTATTTATATACTATTATCAGTCTGTTCCCTTGCATTAGTTTAGGAAGTGAATGTTACTTACCCATGGGTTAGAGCCAAATGACAGTTGGTCTCATGGGCAATTATAGACTACTGGTTAGGAACTTGTCCATGTGATCAGAGGCTTGCATGTTTCCAGCCCAGGTACTACTAAGATACCCTTGACCAAGGTACCATCCTGCTATGCTGCTCCTGAGCGCTGTTGATAGCTGCGTTAAATGCTGAGGTCACATGTCATTGTGGTGTACTTTGTGTGATGGGGTGTATTCACAATGACAAACAGTCACTTTCACTTCAGATACACTTTACATCAGGAGCATCCATTAAAGCCAGTTGAAAGAAGTTTATGTAGTTCTAAGAGATCTAAGTACACTTTTAAAGATGTGCCTGTACATAGAGAAATCTCATTACACATTTACAAATTTTTTTTTATTTTAACGATTATTACCAGTGTAACACTTTGCGTTATTTAATACTACATTACACTCTTTCACAAAAAAGGAGACCCTTATCTGTTTAGGGTTCCCGTACCTGCTTAAACTTTTTGGAGAATTTTTAGATCCGGTCTCTTCAAATTCAAAAACAAAACATGGCATAATTTGAGACACATACCAACGTGCTCATATAACTGGCTTTATTGCTTGATCGTCATTGTTTAACCTGTTTCATTCGACTTTAGTCAAAGGTGCATGGCATTTCTTGAGGCCTTTCTCAGGGGACGTATATCAGTTACTCTCATAACTTTTCATGTACTAACTTTCATGTACTAACCCATTAAACTCGCAAAACATGGCACACATGCTTTTATTTTGGTTAATATTCATTTTTGGTGAATATGTTTGCATTACATCCATTTAACAGTGCAGGGTGAGAAAAACAGAATGCCTGTCTGCATTAGAAAGACATCATCATCTATTATCATCTATTAAGATTCCTACTTCTAAGATTTGAACATGATCAAGAGCCTTGCAGAGCTTGGGAATTGGGATTTAGTCGATGATACTAATGTCTACAGAAAGCCTGCAGAGACACATTTGTCATACACTCATAATGAAGTGCCATAAGCCTTTCTTTAATTGTGCTGCAGCAGAGCAGATTCCAATTAACAGAAGATATGTGCAATGGTTGGGTAAGTATACTTTGTCATGGGAAATTAAGCTCATTATTTACGTTTTAAACAGGAGACCACTAAAGATTACATTCCCACAGAAAATAACTGATAATGATTTACATTTAATACAATACTACATGTAATAATGCACTCATCCTGTGAACTTTTCAGAGCTCCAGCACTTCATACTCCAACTTGATTTCAGGGTTTTCATTACAGAATTCACTAGAAGGGGAGATCCCCTTTCCAGCTACAGTATATGCTAATCAGCTGACCACAGCACCTCTCTTTATTGCATATGTTTGTGTGGTGGACCACTCCAAACCAAGCAGTGGTACTGGCTTGTAAAAATTCCAGCCACAGCGCTTAACCTGATACACTCATATAAGCACCATGCATACTGTGTCATTATCGAGAGTTCTTCACCACCCAAACCACAGCTGTTTAGCAGATGACCTGTGGTCAGAATCTGACCAGTAAAGGAGAGAGTGGATGTTGAGTCTGTAACTGCACAGTGTACTGTGGGATATAAGGTAGGTGAAGCAGTGACACCAGGATAAACATAAAAGGATAAATATAAAAGAAAGCCAAACTAGAGAAAATATATTGAAAATTAAAAAACAACAACATTGGGTAAAAGAAACTAGACTGATTCCCTAAAGTGTCGCCAGCAGCCGATGGAGGCTCATATCCCCAGCGACTCTGCCAAATCAAGAGCCCCAACTTTCTCCCCAGCTCTCCCAATTCGGGTTCCCCTGTGCTCAACTTGGCCCGTCGAATGTCCCGAAGCAGCTCCTCACCTCTCTCCAGATCTCTTCCGCTCCTTTTCCAAGCCTACACTTGAGGCGTCCATACCGCTGCTGCTTCCATAATTCGTCAGTTTGTTCTGTCAGGAACATTCGGTGATTGATGGAAGCAAGTGCAGCGCAGATATAAAGCAGAAAGTTTAATAAACAAAGAAAAACACAACTATAAACATAGACTAGAAAACAAACAGGAATTTCAAAGAGACACAACCAAGGCAGGCACGATGACATGAAATGACGCTAACAAACCGCGACAAAACACGAAACAAAGGGGTTTAAATAATCAACATAAATAAACAACACCTAGGGACGTGAAACGAGGACAAGGTGTGAGGCTGGGCGAGGGCGTGGGATCACGAACACGAGGACAATGACACGTGGCTTAAACCAAAACAAAACATGGACACCTGAAAACAAGGGGCATGGCAAGACAACACATTACAACCTTGCCAACATCACTTCTATGGATGCAGCAAGTAAGGAGGGGCAGCTGGATCCCAGAGGAGACAACATGGGAAAAGCTGCCATGGAACAAGGCTGACTGCTAGGAGAATATTATCATGAGATCCAAGAACAGGGCTCCAGCACGGAAGAGCTCACCAACATTATTTGGCATGTAATAATAACCAGAGCTCCCCACAGCCAATCTGTTCCTCCCACTACCACCACATAATCTGTGACCTTGCAACCCTGCCTTGTCCTTGTGACACCACATGGTCCCTAGTTTAACATCATTCCTTGTAGAAGGTCGTTTGGCCAAGCCTAAAAAGTATAATGTTAATCATAAAACTTAAATTACAATTTGCTTTGTTTTCCAGTGCTATTTGTATTTTGGATATCAACCCAACAAATTAGATTTTCAGATAGTAATTACCTTAATACCAAAACATTTCTTAGAACATTGTGAACACAGTACAGCACACAGTGCACCAAAACTGGAAACTCAACTGGAAAGATCAATGTTGAGTTAAAAATGTGGGACAGGGAAAGGCCCAAGGAGCAGAGACTGGGTGCAGGATAAGGTGCTGCTTGTGCTGAAAGAGAGGGAGAAAAGGGGAGAAAGGGTGAGAAACATATGTACTGTATCACCTCTGAACGATGAGATCAAGACCAACTTGATAGAGACCCCCACTCCACTGGCTGTACAAACAGATTTGCTGATATATTACGGTAATAAAATTTAGGTTCAGTAACGACTTTTAAAGATCTTTAGTACTGAGTGGAACTCCCAAATTAGCCTGGAATGATCCCGTTTTAACCCGTTATAGCCTGAACTTTAAGAAACTCAAAAATGTGTCTGAACACAGATCATTAGTGATGTATCTCAGAAAGTCATTAGTTCATACTCAACAGGGATCCCCTCAATTTACCAACACAACTCACCCCCAATTCACCCCCCACTCACCCCCAATTCACCCAACTCACCCCAACCCCAATGTTACTGTATATTTAACTCAAATTCAGCATCAACCCCACAAAATACTCTGTCTCTAATCCCACAACCTTGGATAAAACTGACTGAAGAGAGAGAAGTTTAGCAGCTGCTTGTGGCTGTGTTGCATTATTGTATGTTTGGCTAACTTTATACATTAGCCTAGCCTAGCCTAGCCTAGCTTTATCTGTTAACATGCTCTAAATCTGCTCATTTAGCCCGAAAAAATTCACTAACATACTTAAATGCAAAAATTCATTTAATTCAGACTCGCTGTAAATATATAATCTTCTTCTTACATTTTAAAATAGTATCACAAACGCTCTCTTCTGCTGCAGCTGTGCAGTGCTACTATTGTTTACTGCTATCTTCTGGGAACTATCGAAAGGCTGCAGCATCCGCCATTGCTTTAAAAATGGTCCATTGGAGTGAACGGAGTTGACCCAACTCTCTCTACATGGCTCTTCCTAAACGTAATGACTATCACTGCCTCAAAGATCAAGGAAGTTTCATATATGACAGATTCATTTCCCAATTAAAAGCCATTTTCAATAAGGCAATTAGGGGAATGACAATAGGGAGAAATTGCTCAAGTTAAAACAATAATAGTAGCTGTTTATTAGGCATGGAATGAAATGTCCTTTTGTACTCTGTTTTATGTAGGTTTTATGGGAGGAAATTCAAACTGGCTTGCCAAGATGAGAATCTTTCTTTATACTCTTTAATTACTTAGCCATTCATTTTGATAATCTTGTCAAGGAACATAAGCAAATACCCCAAAAAAACTAATTTTAAGTATGCCTCTCACAACCTCTTCAACAAAATCTGAAAATAGACTCTGTACACATTGTGGTTAAGCAGGATGCTTAACGGACAATTTTCCCAATAGACCTGTCCCTGTGCCATCAGCCAACAAGGAAGGCACCAGGGATGTAAGCACAAAAGTAAATGTCCTTATTACCAAGCCTTTAACAGTCCCTGTTATGTTTCCATGCCAACCACCCTTCTCTGTTTTTGAAGCCCTTGTAGATTCTGGATCACCTGGGAATTTTATTGATGAGCAACTCACCCAAAGCTTTTCCATCCCTCTCATTCCCTTAGAAAACACTTGGTCTGCTCTGGCACTGGATGGTAGGCCCATAGAGTCATGGTGGGTAAATGACTGGACCATTCACAGTTAATATTGAGGCCATACATAGAGAACAACTACAATTTTTTTGTAATCACATCCCCCTCACCCAAAAATCATATTAAGGTTTCAATTATGACTCCACAAACATAATTCCCACATTAATGGACACAAGCTGAAATTGCAAACTGTCTCCAACTTCCTTGCACAGTCATCGGTATTGAAAGTACAAAGATTATTGCCCAGCAGGAGATTCCTATTATCTATCAGGATCTAAAAAAAAGGGCTTTAGCAAGAAAAAATTTAATATATCCACTTATAACTAACTAACTAACTAACTAACTAAAAGTGCATATACTGTCAACACCAGGGTAATAGATAAATTGATTAAGTGGGCTCAAACCCACTTTTTTCTACAGGGCACCCTGGTATAACTCACACCATACAACTGTTATCTTAGCATTATTGTTGGCCAAAAATAACAAATGAAGTCAATGAAATCATGCTCTGTCTGTCCCATCATAAAATCCCCTATACAATTTCCTGCTGGCAAACTGCTCCCTCTTCAAGTTCCCCAGAGACCCTGGTCACATCTTGCTGTTGACTACATTACAGATCTGCCTCCTTCAGAGGGTAATTTATGTATCCTTGTTATAGTAGATAGGTTCTCCAAACCCTGTCAATTTGTACCCATGTCTGGTCTATCCACAGCATAGCAGAAAGTTTCAAAACGTATTTATGTATTTCAGCATACCTGAGGACATTGTATCTGATCATGCACCACAATTTACATCACAAATATGGACATAATTTATGGAAATATAAGCAGTAACTTTGAGTCTAAAATTTGGTTATCATCTTCAGGCAAATGGCCAGGAAGAACAGGTGAACCAGGAGCTGGAAAGATTTCTCAGTTGCTTCTGCCACAATCAGCAATCAGTGGATGTGGTTTATACCTAGGGCAGAATATGCCCAAAGTTCTCAGTGGCACTCTTCCACACAATTAACTCCCTTTCAGTGTGTTACCAGCCCCCTTTGTCCCTGTGGAATGCCAGAATGACAGAAACCCCAGGTGTCAACGACTGATTTTAGTGAGCTGAGAGTTTGGGAGGGTAAGCAAGCCAATATCACGGAAGCCATTTGCTGTCAAAGGCTCCAGTTGACCAAGGCTGGGTGGACCATCTTCAGTACCAACCTGGGGACCAAGATTTATGATTGAGACTACAGTACCAAAAATAATCAAAAGAGTAAGTCAATTTATGAGGTAGTGTGGAATGCATGACAAGTTGGTTTAATCAAATATGGCTGTATAGTTATACTGATTAGAATATCACTTCAGAGCCTCAAGCCTGTTCATTGGAGTGAGTTCTGGCATTAGATGGGTCTTCACCCTGCTTCCAGGGTGGTCTTCCTCACATTCTGATGGGCCTGTAAAACCTCCCCCTGTCATCCTCCACTGATCTATGACCTAGCTCTGCCTTAAACATATATTCAGATAAAATAACAAACTAAAACTAAAATTGTACTAGTGATCCCTTACTGAAATATTATATATATGAACAAATAATATGAATAAAACAATGGTGCCTTTTGATATTAAATAGAGGCATATAAATGTGACCACATGTGACATAAAATTGTACCAGTGATCATGTTTTTTCACATGAACACCATGTAATGACAAAAGTATTGTCATTCAATCTCACATTTTTTGACTTTTTGTTTTATATGTATGTAAAAAAATAACATGAACAGTGCACAAAAAACCCATGTGCAAAAACCATGGCTTTTATATGAACATAAGGTGTGCAAGCAGCTCGGCTTCAGCTGAGCATTACTACAGTGTTACTGCCCACTAGGTATCATTTCGGTGGGTAAAGAATTATGGTGAATTATGAAACATAAATGTTATTATTAGGGGTAGATTTAAAAATGAGTCTATGAAAATACCATTAAATATTCAAGGCCTGTAAAATGCTATTTGGGGTGAGCCTTATAATTAACCCTCTCCCCTTTAAGCTGTGAAAAAGCAGGTTAATAATACTGCAGGCCAAACGGATTCGTCCCGTACAATAGCATGTGAGCAGTAGAAGCAACGTTTCTGGTCAAAAAGTTCATGAACGATTGGCCGGGCTCATTAGCCAGGCTTCCAGCTGGGAGTCCCCAGTGAGATCCTCAAGCAAGACTGATGTGTGGGTTAATATTTCAGCCGCCGCCTCCTACCCGACAAACTGCCTTAGCTTTCGGGCTTTACCTTTTCTCATGAAAGGCCATCAAAAGACTAATGATCCTCTGCGAACAGCATGAAATCATCTTCTATGCAGAAAACACATTTCAGACCTTTTATTCGGTTTGCTGCTGATACAGTGCTTCATTAAATTGTGTACATGCAAAACAATCTTTACAGTCTCAAATAAAACTTACATTCCTGGTCAAATCTATATTCTTACACTCCTTGAAATACAGTAACTTAGATGATTTCAAAAGAAATAAACAAAGGAAGTATATCCAGCCATGCTAAATGCTGTTTTGGAAGCTCTGATTTCTTTTTTCCATGTGATTCTACAGACTGAGAAGAAAAAAGATTTGGATTAAAGGGTGCAAAGCAAACAAATAACATTCGAACATAAGTTAAATCAGATTGATAGTAGCAATAAATATATAATATCTTCCAATAAATTACACAACTCTTCTTATGTTGGCTTGACACAAAACCCCCCTAAAGGACAAAATTCTAGGAACACACTACGTATTAGATAATGAAAGCCTTTCAAGCAAATACTGAATACAAAAGACAACTATGATGCATAATTTCAGGTCTAAAGTTACTTAGATATCTGACTCGAGCAGTATGTGCTAAAACTCTAAGGGCATTCCTTCCACGATCAGTAAGAGTACAGATGCATCAAGTGCATGCCCATGAGATGCATATGCATGCTGGTTTGGGGCAACTTTTGCCCTAGACTGGGAAAAAAAGCAGAAAAAAGAGAGGAGAGCATGAGAGAGACAGAGAGAATTTTGAATTGGCAGAGAGAGAACAAGCATTCATATGTCAAATGACATATTTAGCCTATGACTACTGCTTTTCTCTACATAAAAAGGTACATCTCTACGAACAGGGCCAAAAGTCATCGTGCTGTCCACTGAGTGATGCATCCTCACTGCTCTGGCACAGATGTGTCGTCTGTATCTACTCCTTCTGATCCTCCTGCTGACCAAACACACAACAGGTAAATAGGTTTAGTATGCTATCAGATGAGTTACAATGTCAGTTCCCATAACAAAATGTGTGTTAATTCAATTTATTGACTCAATAATGTTTAAAAACAAGATAATTATTTGCAACTAAAAGTAAGGCTTCATAGACAAAAAAAATCATATTAAGACTATAGAGTGAATGAGGGAGTTTGCTGCACACTTTTAAAATCAAATTCAGTGCTTTTTAAAACCTGTACAGAACTGAAGGAAAATAATATCAGTTTCACTCCTTAAGGCTCCAGGGCACAAGTGTCTTTGAACCCAACCTTGCACACTCCACTAACACCCTTTCATAATAATGCATAAAAATCAACAAAAAAGGATAAACTTGCTTGCAAAAAAACTTTCAGAAACAGCTAAAGTATTTTTATATTCGCTTTTAAACAGTGCTAGAAAAGGAATCTAAGCAAATTTTTCATCTTCAATTAATGTGCAAGAACCATTTATTTTTCTTTACATTTTTAATGTTAAAGTGCATGTAATTTTTGTTAATGCAGTGGCAATATACACACTCAGGGGTGTTACTTTCATTCAGTCAGTATATATTAGGGTCTTTTGTTTGTCTAATTTTTGCATCAGCATTGGACTGGACGGGTCTATTTGGGTTGTCCTGTCATATGAGGCTCCTCAAGGCTCCTGGCAATCAGAGACCCCTGTGCACTGGCCCCAGTGGCCTGGTCAGTACTCCCTTCCATGTTTTCACTATAACACAATGCACATAAATTCAAATATGGCATGTATTAGTGTCAGTGTATTCTAACAGAAAGATTGAAAATTAAACATGGATACATGCATTGAAATATATACACAACATTTGGTGTATTTCCCTAGTGTTCTTATCAAATTCCCCATCTGGTTTCACTAACTAGAATCAATCATCAATATTGATCCCAGAGGAAATTGCTTAAAAATTCCTGCAGTTGTTTTGGTGTGTTTTGCTGTGTTGAATATGTTACATAAATCCATAAATGTGTACACCAAATTTTTTTTTGCAAGTAAAGAAAGTAATCTCTATGCAACTTATGACGTTCTAATACTTTAATACAGGTTGGTTTACCCTGGTGTCTTATTTTCAAATATATCATAATACAATTTTAAGGCCATTTCAACCATACCTATTTAGGTGTTTTATTTTGGTCCATAACTCTTTACACAGAGCACTTTTCCTCAGCCTCATCTCAGTGGTGCAGATGCACCTGAAGATAAAAATAACAGCTCCATACATAAGATGCTTAGCAACCAAGAACTGGGTTGATGTTGCACAGTGAAAAAAGGCCTAAATTCCCCGGTCCTTTTCAGAGGTGGGGTAGAGCGGACCAGCACAGCTGAAGGAGAGAAATCTAGGCCTGGTGATGTGAGGGACTGGAAGGACACACTCACTCTCATTGTCTGCCCCACTTTCCACATCAAATGACCAGCTTTTCCCTTGGTTTCTCCTCAGATTCATCAAAGGACACCAATATGAAAGTTCAGGTGGTTCAAAAAGCCTTGCAGGAACAGAGGATTTGCTTTTGGAAAATGTATGCCATATTGGGGCTAATCTTTTTTTTAATTCCTTCTGACTCTACTGCTGCAATGCTAATGATGGTGGTTAAAAAAGCAGGTTACCCTACATATCTGTAAAATGGTATGATTTCACACACAATAAACACATCGCAGAGCACAAAGTAGATATGAAAAATATACATGAGATCTTTTCATATTTGGTTCTGCAAGAAGTGTGTGGGCTTCACCCTCTCACAATAGCAATTAAATTTGAGAGATTTTTGTCTAAGCTGAAACTGAGACAAGCTTGCATATGTGAGGTTTCCCCTCGTAGATGCATTACCTCTCTGATCCTTTTCGCTCTGTTGAAAACAGTAATACTGGTTGTAAGTGCTGTTCATTTTAATGATCATCACAGACCACTTACTTTCATTAATAATCACTGCATGAAAAGAATCTTAATTTGCATGTATTTCACAAGCCTGAGCAATGAGTGTGATTAAAAAGTTTTCTGAGCATGACTTGGCCTGATTTATGCCTAACAATCTTATTAAAGATGCCTGATGGATTTTTTAGCTTGAAACCTTTTTCATATGGTTTCTTTTACTCACAGTGATAATTAGTGTAATTACTCAACAGCACCTTGCCACGTTTTAATATGTGTGTGGTTTCCAGTGCCAGACTCTCAGAACACAAGCCGATACTCAAATGTTTAAGGATGCAGTGCCAGTCCTTGGAAATACAATAAAGAATTGAGGCCAAAAGCTTCAGATCCTTAATTTCTTCAAATCTTGCAGCCAGTCTAATTTTGGGTTCTAGAATCTGGAAGAAGCATGATTTGGAGCTGGCTGAATAACTGGGCTGACAGTGACCAGAGTCTTTGAAAGGGGTAAACAAATCCAGTCATTAAAAGCTGAAACCCAACCCAATTGGATGATTTCCCTGCTCTAACACACTAAACTAACAGCATCTGGAAAAAATATAGATGAGCTGAATCAGTGTTTAGTGTGAATATCACCAAACTGCGTATGCCTCAGACTCCGAATAAACTGCCAACCCCTGGTCTACGGTCTATGGGAAGTGGGGGCAGACACTGACCTGTGTCCCCCTGGCTGCCGTTGAGGGCCTCACCGCTGCTGCTCACCTCCTCGCCAGGCTTGTCGCCAGGCTTGAGCTTCTTCCTGGTCATGTGCCCGCGAAAACCCGCTTGGATCTTGGCAGCTGCCTTGTTTGCCTCTGGGTCATCCAGGGGGATGTCCATAATGTCCTCTTCCTCCTGTGGGTGGCTGCATTCCTCCTGTTCACCAAGACATCCAAGCAGCCATCATTTCAATGACTCATAGACATTGATTGATTTCTGCCTTCCCTTGCATAGGAAATGATGTCGAAGGTCTTGTATCTTCATATCTCCAACCATCTTAAAAGACACTGCATTTACTTGACTCAGAAATAATTCTGGTCAATAAGAACTGTTTACTAATCACTCCATTCCCACTGCATCAAAAATCTGACTGAGAGACTTTATGAACAAATAGCCATGGCATGAGAATGATGCCGAACATATTTGACAACCTGTTCCCATAAAACATTGTGAAAGGTTGAGCTAAACCTCCAGCCTTTGTAAGCCTGTTCAACCCAAACTTAGTATCCAGCTGTATATCTGCCTATTTACAGCCCAGAATTTTTACATGAGTACGAATCACTGACCTGCTTTCCAGAAGAACATACATTTTTTATGTGTTTTGCACTAAATTTTGGCCAAAATAAAATTCTCAGCCTATTTTCAAATGTAAAGTAAAATTTAATTCTGAGCCCAAGGCTGGCATACTGTGATTTTGCAATGTATTGCACAGGCAATCATGGTTTTGCCAGATGAGCAGCATTTAGCTCTAGTTTCCTAGATTTTAGTCATGTGGGGCATTTTTGGTCTTTAAAGAAATAAAATATATAGAACTCTTTTACTGAAATAAGGCATTTAAAAAATGTGGCCTTTTCATTTTATTATGAAAAAACCAGAGAGTGCTCACCCTTCTGGCTGTTTGCATACATAAGCAATCAACTTCCTGTAGCATACTTCAAGTCCTAATAATCAAAAGCAGACCGCTACTGAGCTTCTTAAAAATAAAATGTATGAGAAATGTAAATTTGGTGTATTCACATGGGTAGTGTATTCACTATATTTTTAATAAGTCTGCAATGATATTACCCTGGCCACTTACATTTGATATTATAAACCTAGAGAAAACACGTGGGGCTGTTAAAATCACTAATTTTAGAACTAAAAAGTAATTAAGACATCAAACTTGGGATCATTTACAGTAAGAGGATTAGAATTACTTAACTCTTCTGATGCTAAAAACATACACTCTATAATTCCCAGAAAAGGAGGACACACAACTGTCTTAGTCTTTAGGCTGTGTGTTGGTGGGATTTGGCTCAAACACACTTGATGTTCATGAGGCTCTAAATGTGTAATTCCATGCTGTTCTCCCACTGAGCCCAGCTCAGCACATGTATAGGCAGTGAGGCAAAAACTGGCAGGTTTAGAATAGAGCCTGTTTAAGGTTGAAGAGTGTAGCCTACATGTCGCTGTGAAACCCCTCCATGTAGGCGTGTGACCACCCACTGAACCAAAAATTAATCAGCTCCTTTTCTGTTTGTTGAACATCCTGACATTTTTTCTGGCCAAAGGCAGAGGTGTTGTGCAGGCTTCAGTCTTCAAATAAACATCTTTACATTCCACTATTGGTTGTATAACTGAGCTCAGGTTTTCTGACAGTTACTTTCAAGGAAATATAGTGACCACAGACAATGCACATATGGTTACAACTATTTTGAGCTCCTGCAAACACAAGCAGAAGAGTCCAGGTTGCACCTGTGCAAAGCTTCCTAAATGTGAAAATATTGTACTTTTTGATAAGAAGGACAAACACACACACACACACACACACACACACACACACACACACACACACACACACACACACATTTTAAAGCAGACTTCACTATGGCTGCATGAAGAACATAAATGACAGCCAATGGCCAAAACTCTGCATGTCCCTTGTGGTCATGAGGCTCAGAAGCTAAAACCACCTGCCACCTGCCCTCCTATTTACAAGGAAAGAAGTTACACTTTAGCTTGTGCTAGACTTTACCAAGAGTACTTTCAAGCATGCTCATGCTATGTCAGAAATCCAAAGCACAACACATCAAAATTCTGAGAACTCCTTCAAATATCTGCTATATCTTAGCATGTTCTTTTGGGAGGCTTGTATGAAATGTAGGCAGTACTTACGATATGGCAATCCATGATGCACAATAGCAGATGGCAATAAACGTGTTTGTATGTTTTGTTAATCGCAATGAGTAGTAAACCTCTGGCACCACGAGCGTCTCGAACAAGCACCTCTCTCTTTCAGCTATGCTTATTATTCTCAATCTGAGGGCGGGTGGAAAGGAAGAAGAAGAAAAGAGGGAGGGGAGGCGAGAGAAGAGAGGGAGAGAGGGAGGGAAAGAAAAAGAGAGAGCGAGAGGGAGAGAGAGAGAGAGAGAGAGAGAGAGCGAGAAAGAGAGAGGGAGAGAGCAAGCGAGCACACCAGGAGCTTATGCATCTTTAGAAAATCTGCCCAAGAGATTTTTGCTGTTCACAAATGACACGAAAGTCTACTATGCTGATTAAACAATCACCCTGGGTCACCTGCAATATGGTACTTGATTTCCAAGATTTACAGTGGCCTCACAAGAAAAGAAATGTACACACAATAACACAGTGCTTGCAAAACCAGCAAAAGGAAAATTACAAGCAAAACTAAAAAGTAAAAAATCCTAACATATTTCCTGCACTAATGAAAAAAAACAGATAGCAAAAGTACTAATCCACCTTGGCTCAAAAGCATTCTGACAAGATGCAGCATTAAATCCATTTAGCCCTGTTGTACCACAGCAATACAATTTGCCCTATGTAGCTCCATCTCACCAGCTTAATTATTCAAAAATTATGTCTAATAAAGTGGTTAAGAAGTCATTGTGGTTTGATGGAAAATGCTTTCAGAGTCTGAGTTGTTCACAGTGGCAGTGGTGAAAGGAACCAGACATCTGAACAGGATAATGCAGAAGAAGAAGTTACCTCACTGAAAGTTACAACATAAAACAGATACAAATATGCAGACTAATGCCTGAGACAGATGTTGCAAAGGGGCATGCAAGGTAGGGCAAAATACAATTTCTTTCATATTTACCTCTAATTTACCATTATCAGTATTACATATAAAATGAAATGCAGTCTGTAATGAAATGCAAGTTGGTACATTTCTCTACAAGGAATGAATTTTAAATGCAGCAATTTTAAAACATTTATGGAATCCCTTTTAACTAGGATATGGATCCCCTTTATTGAAAATCAAAATAATCTCAATGCCTTTTTCCATGGTAAATGTCTGAGTATGAAAACAAAACATTTTGAAGTTTTTAGAATATCTCAGAAAATGAGAAGACGAGATTACTTTATGGCCATGTCAGAGATTGATGATTGCTATGAATATTGCTTCTGAAAATAGCAACTACATTATTTCCTGCTTTTCCTAAAATGTAAAAGTCATTGGACATGATATAGGTCAGGTTAGGTGACCTACATTAGAGAGAGAGAGAGAGAGAGAGAGAGAGGGAGAGACTACAGATTAGACCTCTTAAATCTAATTGCCCCTTGTAAAACTTAACACACAGAACTGAACTGTCAAAATGGGCTTCCATACCAGACCTTTATGTCTCTTTGTGTTTCAGTAAACTGAGGTATGTATTGCAAAATCTAAGTGAATCTACCCTGAGATAAAGATGGATGGTTGGTAACATGTTTCCATGGAAACACACTCATAAATCTTACTCCTCCAAACTTCCTTTTTTAAGAACCATATAGAAATGTGTCTGACATTTTGGTGCCAGTAACTGACAGCACTGAATTTTTAGGTTGAAATTACTGTTAAGAGTCTATTCACTGAGAATAACATCTGCATTAAGAACTATGTAACACTAGTGTAGTGTAGATTCACGGTTTATGCTTTGCATCTGAACAGTATGGCCTGTTACCCAGAAGCTATACTATTTTAGGGGCATCTTCAATCATCTTCCTCTAGAGACCAGAATAGAGGCACTGCACCTCGTTGTTGATCAGACTCGTCCTTGAGGTTTTTATTTTTACTTGCTAACTTGGGACAAAAATGTGAATGGCCTACATCTAGGATAAGATTACGTCATAACATTTACTGCTTTCAGATTCAGGCAAAACATCACTGTATTTACTATTGTTTTCCCTTCTCACCTGTTGATCACTCTTGCTTTCTGGATTCTCCTTTTCTTTGTCCCCACTTTCGAGCCAGTTTATGTCCTTTTGGTCAGACTGTTCTTCTTGGTCTATATCTGTCTCTGTTTCTTCTGTCTGCCATTGTGTATGTGCAGTATGTTGTTCCTCTGTATTCTCCTGAGTTTCCTCAGGTAAATATGCATGAGATGCTCCTTCAGCCTCTTGAATGGTCATACCATCCAACAAAAATTCCATCATCTCAGTTTCATTCATGCCAATAGCGCCTTGATTTTCACTTTCACTGGCATCTTCAAACTCAGTTAGATCATGCTGAGATATTCCTGCTTCTATTTCTTTCATCTCAGCAAACATGAGAGTGGAGTTAAGGGCCATTAACCCTTCTGAACCCTCCATGGGAGCATCAGGGTTAGTTGGAAGAATTTTAAGACCAGCCTCCTTGTCGTCTCTTCCTTCATCCTCCATGCCTGTTTCAGAGGCACACTGATGATGATCCGTGCTCCTAACTCCTTCATCAATGACGTCACTTTTCTCATAATCATGATTATTTTCTTCATGAACTTCAGATGGTATACTTACTACATTTTCCACCTCTGCACTAAAATTGTTGCTGCTGTCTTCAAGACTGACCTTCCCGAGACTGGACAAAGATTTATCCATGGCCTCAGTTTCAGGAAAATAATCATTTACTTCTTTCTTTTTAATATCAAGCTCTTTTTCATCTGTACTTATTTCAAAAGAGTGTGCATCTTCTGGAAATGTAATTATTTTCACTTCTTCATTTAAATTAAACTTCTCAACACTGCTATTTTCTTCTTCGAGTCCTTCAAACAAAGCATCAGTCATTTCAGAGAGAGTGTTCTGAGCTTCCTCAGAAAAGTCATCAACTTCTCCCTCCTCCTCTGCTGGGAGAGCAACTGGTTTGTCATGACCAGAATTGCCACTGAACTGTTGAGCAGCATCCTGCTCAATATGCACTGAGGAATCATCACCAGAAATAGTCAGTTTATCATGGGTTTCCAGGACATCTTGAGACTCTGAAAATTCTTCTGGACCTAGGACAAATTTTTGGCTCCCTGAAACTCCAGTAAGACTCACATCTTTGAACTCTCTGTTGCCCTCACTGTCTTTATATGCAAGCTTATCATCCTGCAAAGTAGACTGCAGTTCTTCAGCACATACATCTACATCTTCAAAACCACAATATGAGGACACAGGTTTAGGCTCAAGATCTTCATGGTCGTTTTCTTTCTCTTCATCAGCATCTCCAGTTTTTCCTTGCTTCTTGATCTCTTCCATTTTCTGAAGTTCTTCAGCACATATATCAACATCTGAAGTTCCCTTATATAAAATATCTGGAGTGGGTCCACAATCAGTCTTGCCTATTTCCCCAAGTTTATTCTCAAACTCATTGATTTCCTGTGGTTCCAGTTTCTCTATGTTTTTAGAAGCATCAGGGGTCTCAGATGAAGGTGAGGAGTTCTGAGCTGGCTGGGTAATTGTATCAGCATTTTCAAAAGATACAGTCCCATCAGCTTTGCCCCTGAAAGTTGACATTTATATAAAAAGCACAATTAAGCAGCAATTAAGGGTGACTCATAATATTGGCTAAATTAATGAAACAACCAAATCAACTGTCATTGTAATAGATTACTAATGGTGTATTGTAGATGCTGGATCTCTGTTCTGCTGCTGTAATCAATCCTCTAAAGCAGCTCTTTTTATCTAACATGTGACCAAAGATCTTTCTTGGTAAGAGTAGGGCTTAACTGGTCTGCTTAATTTCATTATAATGTAAATCATGCTACATTTTAGACAAAGCTGCAACATGAACTTAAATAAAAAAACATGCAAACTGACAAAATGTAGAATGATTTTACTATTTAATTTCCTGTTCCCTCTTCTGTCCTTCCTCCTTTTTAATTAAGTGAAATTTGATAACAGAGGAATGCTGTCTTACTCATCTGATACATTTTTCAGACAGAAATCAGACTCACTCATTCACAGTTTCCTCAGCTGAGCTGGAGCTTGGCGCATACTGTTTAAAGAAAAAACAACTGAGCTAGATCAAATGGTGAATCTAAAAGAATTATATTTTTTATCATAAAATTCTCAACATTTGACTGACTCAAGCTACCTTGAAAGCATGATTATTGTAGAACCTGTCCTCCAGTCGGGCACCCCATTCAGCTGGATCTATTCCACTTTCTGGAGGAAAGAAAATGTTTACATCAGAAAAGCAAACAATATCTAAAAACTGTAATAATAAAAATATACATTCAGGCTCAAATTAACTGTTTTTCAGTTCAGTGTGACAGAGTAATACTAAATATATGATGGTATTATCATAGGTTTAGAGTTTTCATAAACATTGAATAA
>JBBPDA010000001.1:22801084-22826434 GCA_037974385.1 Arnoldichthys spilopterus | reverse complement strand
AATGCCTTTTCCAAATAAGGCAATCATTCATCAGGAACTGTGTAAGATATTAAAATGTGCAGATGTGTGCTCTTTGTAGAAAATGATAAAAAAAAACAAAAACTTATGACCATATGACCATAACTCCATGAGAAAACTGTGCTTAAATCTGATTTAAGAAAACTGATGTGACATCCCCAAAGGTGGTTTAAACAACTCAAAGGTTTATTTGCAGGTTTAAGTAGTGACAACACAATGAGGGGGTAAATGTGTTGAGCTTTTCTCAAAGTAATACTGTCACAAACACTGTTACAAATATATACAAATATGATTTTTTCCCTGATTTTACACTCTCCATCACTATCACATTCCTTGGAAGATTTATTTTTTGAAATTCTGTTAATGGGGGCAAGCAAAAATGTTCAGGGAGTTCATATTACATGCTTCAATGTAGTATGTCTAGTTCTCATTGCAAACCAAGAAAGAATTCTCCCATGAATTAAAAAAAATATTTTGTGTTTAGATGTTTTGCAAATTTTTTAAGAGACAGTTTCGATTGGACTATCAGATTGCATACAATGTTATATAAATAAGACCTTTTTTCTCCCTCTGTAGGCAGTTATTGCCCTTACACAGGGATGTCCCAGCCACTCTCATGTCCTAATGGGTTGTATACAGAAGTGGCAGGTCAGAGCTTGTGTAAGAGCTGTAATGGAAGTGTAACATGTAGAAGTGCCGCAGTTCAGGCCAGGAGCAGGACAGACCTCCAGCTGGCCCAGAGAAATAAAATGCCCCACTCCTGCCCACCTGGCACACACAAAGATGGAGAGGGACCAGGCTGCGATGTGTGTCCTCTTGGTGGGTTTTAATTATATTGCTTGTAGGAGCTGTTTTGCTTTGAATACAGTCTTCATATTCAATGCCAAGAGTCTTAAAGACAAGTCCGTTTTTCTGTCAGGACATTACTGTGTAGGAGGTGTTGCTATTCAGTGCCCAGCCGGAATGTATGGGCCTAAGGAGGGTTTGCAGAGAGAAAGAGACTGCGCCATCTGTCCAGCAGGTAGACTTATACCTTTCTGAATAAAGTACATATTTCCACTGTTGTAACAAAACCTTAAGTGTCTGAAATGTTGGAAATTGAAGAATATTTCTGTTTCTATTTCATTTATATTAATCAATTCTGAATTCAAAAATATTCAGAATGTAAAAAGCAGACATGCAGACACAGTTTTGTAAAATTTAAGATTGTAAAAAGTGATGTGGTTGATGTTATCATGATGGTCTACAGGGTTTTACTGCTTGGAGGGGACCTCCCGGAGGCCCAGTCCTCAGTTTCTGTGCCCTCAGGGCTATTACTGTGAGGAGGGCACTGCCACACCACATGGGTCACCTTGCCCAGCTGGCACTGCAGGAGGACAACTGGGCCAGACAAGTAGGGCAGCCTGCAAGAGGTGTGCAGAGGGTCGCTATTGTCCTGCAGGTAAAGTCATACATTTGAACATCAGAGTATTCTCCATGTCTGAAAAATTAATTTTGTTTATTTTAATAACTGCCACATAAAAAACACATTTCTGTGTAATTTATTTTGCCACTAAGTGCATTGATGCATTAATGTAATTGTTTAATTCATGTTAAAACAATATTACATCAATATTACAGAGATTTTATTAATATGCTGCATGCTCTATACTTCACTGCCTTAACTCTGTATATCATAGGGCTTTATGTTTTATATCAAATTCAATGTCCTGCACTCATTGTGTGCTTTATTATTCGGTTTCTTGGCTTTAACTAACCTTGAGGAGACAGCAGTACTCGTATATTTTCATCTATAAAGCTAAGGGTAAACCCCCTTGATTTGTATAGTCTTTTGTTACTAATGAATAGTTGTCATAATTTCTGCTCATCTAAATTATCTTCTTGGCCATGTCTCTCCTAGAAAAAGAGATTAAATCTTAAGAGATCTTTTGGTTCAATAAAGGTTAAATACAAATAAATAAACACATTACTTCTCTGGGTAAAACAACAGGCCATGACATATGTTTATATATATATATATAGTTAGTTATATATATTTAACTAAACCCACACAGCACACATTTGCAGGCACTCTTGTTTCCTGCCCCCAACTGTTTCCTTGCCTGTTATTTACAGCAGAGTGTGTGTGTGATGTGGGTCAGGGGTTTAGAGGGGATGGAAAACTTTCCTGTTTAGATTTTCTGTGACAGTACTTTTGTTTCAACAGAAATATTTTACTTACTTTGTTTTCATTGTATATATATTTATGACTCTGAATCAGTTGACCTGTATTTGTATGGTTTCCACTAATTCACTGAATCACTTTTCAAGACAAGCTGTTTCCTTATGCACATCTTTTACCCAGTCTGTCTGCTTTTGTTGCCTGTGTAAGGCTCTGCAGGTCCAGGTCTGCTTTGCGCTCGTGGGAGATACTGTCCAGCAGGCTCTATTGTGGAGGTTGTGTGCCCCCAAGGCACCTTTACACCACACCAAGGTGCTCTAAGTAAGAGCATTTTTTATGCATTTTTATTTTCTTATTCTATTTCCTTTGAAGTTTACAGTGTTGCCATTTTCCCATACTGATTCGCTTTAGTTACACTAAACACAAAACATGGCCACAGTTTGAATTTTTTCTCTTGATCTCCTCTTTTACTTATAAACAAACCAAACAATGTAAACCAAATGTTAGCAATGCCCTATATTTCACCATTTGCCAAATTTTGACTCCAATTCAGTCATAGCTGGTTTCACAGTTAGCTAGATTTCTCCATTGCACAATGCTTCAGATACAGTGGGGTTGAAGATTAGCATGTGTGTTCTCTGGAATGTGATCTCCGTGCCAACGCTTTGACAATTGTGCCACTTGGGATCCCAGTATGCGCACTTTTGATAGAACTTTTTTGCTTGGAGATAAGACATAATTTATAAAAAACGTCAGCATCCTTTTGTGATATCTGTGATGTCTAAGGGCTAAATAATAAGCTGTTCCATTCATTATTCTCTGTCATTCTGTATGTTGTGTTTAAATAAACTCCATAGGTGTGAAAGACTGTCTGAAGTGTCCAGCAGGTTTCTACTGTCCAGAGGGTACCAGTGATCCTTTGCCATGTCAGCCAGGCACATTTAACCCCTTAGAGGGACAGGACGCATTGGCAGACTGCAGACCATGCTACCCAGGGAAGGCCTGTACTCAGGTGGCCTTGAAGGCTCCTGATATTCACTGTATGCCTGGGTAAATACAACTATAAGACCCATTTACTTTTCCCAAACAAAGTGATGATAAAAGCACCTGACACTAATTAGCATGAACAGATATTAGCCATGAACAATATTTAGCACTGTTCATCACAATAAACTCATTTCAGATTTGTGTGCCCACCTGGATCAGCGCGACCGAATGACCCTGCCAATGCTTGCCCACCTGGAACCCTAAGCAATAGGACAGATTTGACTGACCGCTCTCAATGCCAACAGTGCCCAGCCCGCTATGCCTGCCTGCGAGGTGTCTACTTGTTTATCTTAATTAACATGTTGTTTATTGCTACATACTGTATATACATTTAATGTATGTCACCCATCTAAGGTTTAAAAGCAGTGAAAAAACAGGTCTGCAAAGATACTTTTCCATACTTTCTGAATGGCCTACCTTTTGCATTGTAATAAAATAGTGTGAATATGATAAATTGTTCTAAGAGAGTGGGCTAATCCAGTGATCTAACCCAAACCCCTTTTCTGCTTACCAGGCACTGGTGGCATCCAGAGGCCTCCACTCGCCTGCTTTGCTGGACACTACTGTCCAGCTGGCACTATGTTCCCCACACAACACAAGTGTCTGGCAGGCACATGGAGTGAGCGCAGCGGGCTAGAATCTGAGAGTGAGTGTCGACCCTGCCTCCGAGGCTGGTACTGCCTGGCTGGTGTAGGGGCACCCTCTGGAAGGTGCAGCTCGGGGCACTACTGCCCTGAAGGTAGCTTCAGGAGTACTTGTTTTAATTTAAGTCAACGTCTACATAACATTCTTTATACAATCCTTATTTACTGAAACACTGATCAACACAGGCACAATGTATGGAACACAATTCCCCTGCCCTAGAGGCACTTACAGCATAAAGATGGGCAATGGTGGAAGAGAGGATTGTATAGTATGTCCTGAGGGGTATTACTGCAAGGAGGGCACATCTAAACCCACGCCCTGCCCACCGTAAGTGTACGTCATACTATAGTATGTGTAAATACCGAGGTAGGTGGGGCCAAGTCATAGCCATATTTCATTGGTTCTCTGTGTCCAGAACAACATTTCGTCAGATTAAAGGAGGCCAGAGGCCAGAGGATTGTTCAGTGTGTCCAGCTGGCTATTTCTGCCCTCATTCAGCCACGGTCAACCCCAGAGTATGTGGGACTGGAAGTTACTCTGTAAGCACATAATCTGCTGGTAACACTGCATACATATACATTATATAGTCCTACAAATATTCCAAACATACTTCAAATAGGATCTTAAGTTTATCAATTTTTCGTTTGTTTGATTGGTTTATCATGGGTGGATTTGGTAAAACAAAAGATAAGTGGGACAGTCTTTAGAGTTTATTTAAATCATCCATCCATCCTTCCATTTTCCAACCGGTTCTTCCGTTTCCGGGTCACGGGGAAGCTGGAGCCAATCCCAGCTGACTGCGGGCCTAAGGCGGGGTACACCCAGGACAGGAGGCCAACCCATCGCAGGGCAACACACAGACAGACTTATTTAAATAATTTAAATAAATAATTAATTTATATTTTACACTATTTATTAACTACAACAAGTACAAATAGCTTTTGTCTTTTTTCTATTTATCCATACAATATACTTTTAACAATACAGTGGTGATTTAAAGTTTCGATGGTTCTATATTTCTGCATGAATGTGAGTTACATCAAATTTTTTACATTCCTAAAAGTAGATAAAGAACACCCATATATACAAATGAGACAAAATTATTATACTTGGCTTAGTTTTGGAGGAAAATGGTCCAATACTACATATCTGTGAGCGACAAAAGTATTTGCTTTAGTATCTGGTGACCCACAACAATAACTGCAACTAATAAACACATCCAGCAATAACTTCAACATGAATGGGATATGATTCCCTGCAGGAATGCAGGCTTTCCCTAAAACAAAAAGTTATATTTTTATCAAGGGTAGCAATAATCCTGAACTTCCTCCCTTTGTACACAGTCTGTATGTGGACTGGTGGAGTCCAAGCTCTTTACAGATGGTTTTGAAAAATTTTCCAAACTCATGAGCATTAACATCTACTCCTTACATGATACACTTTCACAAACATGTTTTGTGAAGATTAAACTTTGATAGATTCTTTGTCTTACACCTGATTATTATCCTGTTGATTGAAAACACCTGATTCTAATGAAAGTTTTCATCTGCTAATCCTAGAGGTCCATATACTTTTGCCCCTCACAAATATTTAATAGTGGATACTTATTACTCAATAAATAAATAATTAATTACTTTCTCCCTCTTTACCTACTTTACCTTCTTGCAAAAAATCTGATGATGTTTTAGGCCATTTTTATGCAAAAAGTTATTAAATTCACAAAGTCTTAGGCACCAGTGTACCTATTTTTGACATACCAGTGACAGTGGCATTCCGCAGCATTTTCTCAGTGTATTATGTGTGCTCCACCTGTCTCAGGATGAGGGCTCAGACGAGTGTCTACCATGTCTGCCGGGTCACTACTGCAGTGATGAGACAACTAGTGAGGAGGCCATGCGGAGAGTGATGGTTTGCCCAGCAGGATTCCTTTGCTCACAGGGTCTGGATCGTGAGCCACAGCGTTCCGCCGTTCTCTGCCCTATAGGCTTCTACTGCCCTGGGGGTGGGGTTGTAAGTGGATGCCTATGCACAGTATCATGCTACTTGTTTTCTACTGTTTGATAAACAATTGCATTTATTTATTTGTGGGTTTTGTTTATTTTTACAAGTGAATTATACTGTATCTATTATAAACATATACATTTAATATTTACAGCAGGCAATTTAAGGGGTAAGGAAGGATGTCATCTCACTTGGTAATAAACTAACCAGAGCGTATCCTCTTTGTTAACCTGTCTGACTTATCAGTAAACCTGTCAATTAGAAAAAGCAGACCACACCCCCACCCCCTTCACCTCATTTGGTCCATCCTCCATGTTTAATATAATAAATCATCTATGTAATATAATATATATATATATATATATATATATATGCAAAATGTCATTTGGATAATGTACTTAGTAAATCTCCATAATTTAAGCATCTTTTTTATTTCCTGTATATATTATCCACATGCAACAATCATGCAGTTTACTGGATAATGCAGAGCATAATGGGAAATGTTCTTTGGGGACATTTTGATTTTTATAGTGTAAAAAAATATATATTTTTAAAAAAACTACAGGGTAACAACTCTAGTCTCATCATCAAAAAAGGAGTCTTCATTCTTTATTGCTTTTTTCAGAATCCAAATCCCATCGCATGCCCCAATGGCACCTATAGCCGACAGCCAGGTCTGCGTGACCCTTCAGACTGCACAGTGTGTCCAGTCGGAATGTATTGCTTTTCACAGCGGCCCCAGGAGCACCCCATTACTGAACCTGTAAGTGCAGTATCTTCTTAGTGACTAGAAAGCTCCCTAATGTACTCCAGTAGAGCTTATTATGTGATTTGTCTGTTTGCTCTCAGACGGGGGGCTGTCCTGATGGATATTATTGTCCCATGGGCACTGGACATCCTCTTTCATTCCCATGTGAATCAGGATTCTTCAGGAATGAGTCATATGGACACAGTGGTGACGCTTGTAAAAAATGTCCAGCAAGACATTATTGTGCCAGTGTGGCAACACACACACCTTCAGTATGTCCAGAGGTAAACACATCAAAAGCATTAATTCACCCACGGTGTAAATGTGTCTAATTCATTAGGATGACAAGATATCTGTTTTATATCAGGGCTTTTACTGTCCTGAAGGGAGCTCAGCCCCAGAGCCATGCGAGGAGGGCACTTACAGCTTTCGGCTAGCTCTACGCGAAGCATCGGAGTGCACCCCCTGTGGTGGGGGCAAGTACTGCACTGGCGTTGGCAAGACAGAACCCTCAGGCGACTGCGAGGCAGGATACTACTGCACACAAAGATCAACCAGTGCTGTAAGAACTTTAACTAGGGAAAGAGTATTTTTCATGTTTACTTATATAAGGGCTGAAACATTTATGGAGTGTTTCCTAAATATATAGCTCTTTAACAAAACGATAAAGAAATCATGCTCAAAGTTAGATGCCTCCAAACATTTGATTGTACGGTTTGCTTAAAATTAATCTTTTTCTGAATGCAGACTCCTTTTGATGGGCAGATTGGAAGCCTCTGTCCAGCAGGTAGTTTCTGCCCACCAGGCTCAGCTCACCCAGAGCCCTGCCCCTCAGGGACTTTCAGCAATAGTACTGGCCTTAGACACGCTGAGGAGTGTGTCAAATGTCCTGCAGGGTACAAAATAAACAAATAATCCAATACACTGCTTTATATCATGCTTCACAATTCATTTATACAAGAACAATTGTGCTACATGACTCCTGACGTGTATTTGAGTGTGTTTTGTTTTTCTAGTTACTACTGCTTAGGATCAAACTCCACTTCTCCAACTGGTCTGTGTTCAGCTGGGTATTACTGCACCGGCAGCTCTGCATCTCCTATTCAGCATCAAGCTGAGGAAGGCCACTATTCTCTAGAGGGTGCTGTAAAGGCTGAACCCTGCCCTTTGGGCACTTTTCAGTCCGTAAGACAAATCCTTTCTTAATTCTGTCTAACAAAAAACATTGTATTTTAGATTTTGTTTTTCAATTGTCATTTCTTGTTATCTTTTATTAGCGAAGAGGCCAAAGTTCATGTATTGAGTGCCAGCCAGGTCGACTGTGCAACCAGACAGGCCTGTCCCAGCAGCCTCTTTGCCCACCAGGACATTACTGCCCAGCTGGCTCTTCAAATGCGCATCCTTGCCCTCCTGTCAGTATTACATTATTATCACTTAGAAGTTTAGAGTTATTCTATGTTTCTAAGTTTTGCTATGCAGAATTTCATTCAAATCAAATTGTCAATGGTGGTAACTGTGACTTCTTAGGATTAACCATATAGATTGCAGCTCTTACTTTTCCTGCTATCTATTTTCATATGAAGGGTACCTACACGGCTAATCCAGGAGCAGAGAAAGTGCAGCACTGCGGTCCATGTGATGCTGGTCAGTACTGTCATTCTCCTGGCCTGTTTGCCCCTCAGGGACTCTGTGAGCCTGGCTTCTACTGCAGCGGAGGAGCCAACACTGCCACTCCAGTAACTACAGTACATGCTACACAATATATTCCATAGAATATCCCACATAAATCTAATTTTTAATTAATTAATCTGCATTGATTCATTATTCTGAATGTTGATCCATTGATTGTTATCAATTTAATTGTGTCAGTAAATCAAATTGAGGTCAAAGATGTACAGTACATACTGACATACAATTAGCTGAACCTGACTATAAATTTCTCCAGGTGAACTTCAGGTCTGGTGATGTCTGTCCTGCTGGTTATTACTGCCCTAAAGGCACAAGACACCCTCGTCAGTACCCCTGTCCCCTTGGCACTTGGAGTAACATGGTTGGAGCTCAGAACCTGTCCGCCTGCTGGCCCTGCCCTGCAGGCTTGTTCTGCAACAACACTGGTCTCACACAGCCCACAGGAGTATGTGCTGCAGGTATGTACGGCTACCTGCAGCACTAACTTTTAACAAATATAGCAAATTGTGAGCTGAGTATAAACAGTCAGCTCTTCTTCCTTGTACAGGATTTTATTGCAATGGTGGTGCTAAATCCTCCATGCCAGTAGATGGAGTTACAGGAAACAGGTGCCCAGCAGGATATTTCTGCCCACAAGGCTGCACTTCACCTCAACACTGCCCTGATGGCACCTACTCCAACACTACAGGTATCCCGATATTCTCAAATTACGAATATCTTTTGTCGTCTTTTCTGTAACATCGGTTTGAACCCAACAACTTGAACCTCCAGAAAAATACTATTATCCCGAGATTATGTGTCAGGTTCTTCATGTTTCTTTATGTTTCTGACTCGCTAAATAGCTCTTTAAACAACCCCATACATTTACAATACAAATCACATGAGTATGGAAAATATGAAAATCACCATGAAATCTCATTAATTTACCTAAAATGAGTATATTTGTAAGATTTGTAAAAAAGTGTAGTAAAAGAAAAAACATAAAATTTCTGTTATCAAGACTTGTAATATGTATTATATTCAGGGTCATTTTGACCCCAGGACAAACAAACACAATTTCAAACATTTATTTAGGGCATTGAAGCAGAGGGGAGCTTTTTAAGATCATAAAATTGCATGTTACAGTGACCTCAATATCATACAAAACAACCAAAATAAATGTGTGTAAAAAGTTGATATAGTATATAATATGTTTTATACAGCTAAACGGTCTAGAGTCAAATTGACCTCAAAGAACACTGAATCCTACAAAGTGTGTACAGGGAATTAAACATATATATTATCATGTTAATTGTGTACCTAGTTGTCCCTTAAATTGGGAAAATAAATAAATTATGAAGTGAAATTGATCTCAATCATTTACTTTGTACATGAAACATTTTATGGGGTCAAATAAACCCCAAATGAGGAATCATTTATATTGTCACACTCTGCATCATCACACTGGGGTTTGAATGGCTGCAGCTTTGCCATTGTTGGTTCACAAAAAAGCTTTATACTATGTTTCTTAGTTCATATTACTTTAAAGCATCTTTTGTTTGCAAAAAAGGAAATGAATCCACTATGGCCAGGTGCAGGTAATAGATGCTGATGTTTTCCAGTTCACATGGTTACCACTTGCTGCCTGGTCTGTGATGTTCCATTATGCTGTTTGTGTTTCTATTACATTCTTCTGTCCCTGTGATATACCCATGTCTTCTTTCATGTTTTTAATATTATTATTATAAGCATGTATTTTGTGTAAATGTGTGCTGTATATGCAGGTGCTGCAGAGTGCAGTGACTGTCCACCTGGATGGCTCTGTCTGGAAGGCGAGGAAGCCCAGCTCTGTCCTGAGGGGCATTACTGCCTGGGGGGCACTGTGGAGGACATCCTCCCGTGCCCCCCAGGCACATTCAGTTCCAAAGCAGGGCAGAGCCAAGTAGAGCAGTGTTCACTGTGCTCAGCTGGTGAGAACAGTGCCCCTGCTATACTTACTTATTTGGCAGTGTTAATTGCATTCATCGGGTATTGTATTTATCACACCCACCTATCATTTTAAGGAATGTACTGTGAGGACTGGGGACTAGTGGAACCAACTGGTCCCTGCCAGTCAGGGTATTTTTGTCTAGCAGGTATGCCAAGTTAGTTTCATCTGTCTCGTTAAAAAAAGACTTTATTTGTCACATCATGGTTGGGGTCTCACCCTTTATTAGTTCTGTGCGGAGGAAATGATACGTGAGTGAAATGAAACTTGCAATGCAACCTTCTCTTCTTCAGGCATAAATTTTAAGAACCCTGACGGAAATTTTAGCACTGGGGTTGGGGGAGCATGCCCTATTGGCCATTACTGCCCTGAGGGCACCAGTCTGCCTCTACCCTGCCCACTTGGAACCTTTTCAAAAAGGTAACACTCATCTGACTCACCTTTGATATGTTACATGAATTAGCAGACAATTAACTGCCGATCTGTTCATAGCTTGTACATCACAGAGCGGTCAGGCTGCAGTTTGTGCCCTGCGGGGCAGTTCTGTGGCTCTGTTGGCCTGAGCAGACCGTCTGGACACTGTCAGGAAGGATTTTACTGCCCAAGTGGAGCTACTGCCTCTACTGGTATGAATTGCAGATCATGTGGATACAAGGACATTGTAGAATACAGTCAAACATAATCAGACAGTATTCGTCTGTTCAGGTATAAGGAAATACATCAAGGCCATTGACATTAGTAGTATGTAGTGGTATATGTATAATATGTGCCCATTTTTTATGACTAAGTGATAGATTAACATTTCTGTACAGGTTCTGGCACAGAGGGTGGACTCTGTCCTCAAGCACATTACTGCCCATCAGGCAGTGCTTGGCCTCTTCCGTGCCAAGCAGGCACTTACACCAACCTTACTGGTCAAATTAAGTGTAGCCCCTGTCCTGCCGGATACTACTGCCCAGAGAGCACCAGCAACTACACACGGTTTCCATGTCCTCCTGGCTTCTATTGTCCTGATGGTATGGCACAGAATGCAGTAGCTTGTTTCTTTTCACTTGCTTGTATAAGTACAGTGTATTCCGGCTTTTATGGCATTGATGAGTGTTTTTTAGCTCTCCTTATCAGCATTATGCATTGAGGACTTTCTACAGGCACAAGGCATGCTACCCAGTTCCCGTGCCCAAGAGGCTATTATAACCCTGAGCCTATGACCCAGAGCCTGGACAGCTGTCTGCCCTGCCCCCCAGGCCACTACTGTGAGAAGGAAAGACTAACAGCTGTATCTGGGAAATGCAAAGCTGGTCAGTTGCTTAGCCAAACTGAAACATACTGATAGAGGTCAAGTGAAGTTTGCACTGGATTCATATAGTGTATTTAACTTCTATAATCCTATCTTATGAAACATCATCAGCAATAAATTTGAGACTTTCACCTTGCCCTTGAATGTTTAAAATGATTTAAATGATTAAAATCTGCACCATAGTTATTACAACCTGTGCATGTCTGTGTTTAACCAAGTAAAATGTGTCTGCATGTGATATTGTAGGTTGTCCTACAATGAAATTAAAGAAGCATGATGCTGAATTTACTGTTGGATTGCTAAGGGCATTATAAAACTTGTTTTATCAGATTAACAGTAAAAGTGAACCAAAGTGTGAATGACATTAATGTAACAAATCAAATGTGACAGGCACTGAGAAATCAAGTTATTAAGGAAGAAAAGTAGATTTTAAAAAAGGTAAAAATATGCTAAAATATACTTTTTGCCTCAGCCTTCAGGGCAACTTTAACTTAAGGTGTGTAAAATGATATGTACACAGAAAACAAATGACTTGGACCTAAGTCAGACTAAGCCAGACTTTTTTTTAAACTTGTGGATAATTTGCATCAAACATAACAGCACCTTTAGCACATCTCCTTCTTATGTCCATGTGATATTGTGCCTATCATGGTATATCCATATATCATGGATTTAGTCTGTGTGGATGAGTAAAGCATAAATAAAATATTAACTTTGATGGTAATTTAATATATTAGTGCTTAGTATTAACACACTATCATTAAATAGACTGTATCACTGTTTCCGTCATTGTTTTGTGTCCAGTGTTGAAATAGCATTAAAATGCATGAACTAGCATCTTTACAGAAGAAAGAATACTGACTTGTTGAGGATGCAAGATCATGGGCTTGGCATTCAACTTGAGACTTGCCTGTATTGACTCAGGACTCGACCTGACAGTTGCCTGTATTGACGAAGGACTTGACACTTGCCTGTATTCACTTGGGATTTGACTCAACACTGGTGTTTTGATTTTCCTTCCCAGGCTGGTTTTGTGTATCTGCTGCTTGGAACCCTCAACCATTTGACCTGGATAACTACACCAATGCCAACTGTCTTTGTCCAGCCACCTCCACAGGGGGGAGGTGTCAAGCAGGGTACTACTGCCCATCAGGCAGCTCAGAGCCTACGCCTTGCCCTCCTGGTGCCTTCTGCAATGCTACTGGTGTGTTTCACTTATTAAGTGTAAAAGTGTAAACAAACTTGAACTTTGGACACTTTATTAGACACATCTTTCTTGTTTGTACATCTTGTAGTTACCGTTATAGACAAACTCTTTTTTTTTCCATGGACAGTTAGACAATCATCTACCTGATGGACTATTTTAAACTAACACTGAGGTTTTTATAAAGGCAGCAACACTGCTGTGCCTACATGCAGGTGGTGAAATGCAAAGCACCATGCCACATTCTCGCATTATTATTCTGTGAATAGTAATATCTATACCATATATCATGTAATATCTGTCAGTGATGGTCCTATTGTGCTCTTTGTTGTAGATCAACTGATCACAGTCAGCAAATGTAAAACTGCAAAGTATACCTGTATTGTAAGGTTTTCTGATACAATTGCTAAAATAGCATAAGAGATAAGAAAAGATACATTATATGTGTTTTTATTACCTGAGAGAAATTAGGGTGTTCAAGCAGCTTACATACAGGAAAAAACACATATTAAGCTAGCTAGAAATAAAAACAACAAAGCTGATAAACTGAACAATAAACTGAACTACAGTAAAATAGAGGAAATAGATATTAGCAATTAAAAATAAAATACCTATAGCTTCTTTCTTAAATACTTCCCAAATAGTGAGATTGCTGTGTTGTATTATAGTAGACATGTTGCAGATCACATTTTACACAAATGTAAGGTGTATACAGATCTGTAATGCATGTGCATTATACAAAGATGTACAGTGTGCCAATGCATTTGTATAGTAATTGATTCATACAGTATTGTGCAAGTGAGCATGCCTGTATAGATTAAAACAGTGATAAATACATGTAAGTCACTGTTTTTGACCACTATTATGAAAAAAACAAATGTTTTTTTCTAGTTTATATTTTTCTTTTGCTTTATATATAATCATTTTTATTGGTTGACTGTTTGTTTTTAGATTTAAATTACTCCATTAATTATCCAAAATAAGCTGTAGATTTTTTAATTATGGGTATATAAACAATATGGACAACTTTAATTTAGTTAACAATTACCTACAACAGTAACAATTTCCTCAAACAGGTCTGGCCTTGCCAAGTGGTCCCTGTGCTCCTGGTTATTATTGCGCTGGGGGAGCAACTGAATCTAAACCAACAGATGGCATCATGGGTGGCATTTGCCCTCCGGGCTCTTACTGCGGTAACTACTGCTCATTGGTCTACCTGTAGATGTCCGACAGCATCTGAACAAGATCACCCTTTGTTCACTGTTCCGTATGTATTAACTAGCCGAAGGCTCCAGAGAACCCGAGCTGTGTCCAGTGGGGACATTTTCCCTAGCAAAAGGCCTGGAAAGTCAAAATCAGTGTCAGCCTTGTAGAGCCGGTCACTACTGCAGCTTCAGAGGCCTGAGAGCACCCACGGCACTCTGCAGTCAGGGTAAGTACAGCAAAGTACACTAAATGGCACAAAGAGTCCTATTCATGCTTTAATTACTAAGTAATTAGTACCAGCATTTATCCACTCAGGAAGCATTAGAAAGACTTTACTGGATTTGAAAAAATCCACATTGCTAGTGCCCATGGAACTAATTACACAAGCTGTTTAGTGTGTGTACATGATTTTTACATCTGAAATCTGGAAGGCATGTTTACACAGGAGTAATATTTCTAAATGCTTGTCTGAGTTTAACCCTTGATTGATGTGGATTTATACTTTTCCAACATGATTGTAAGACCTAACGTCTTATAAAACCTTAGATGCTGTGGTAATTAACACCAATAACAAATGTTTTTTTCTCATCTCTGTAAATTCTAAACTTTCTCTCATTACCAGTGATGGTTTAACACAACACTGAAATGGAGAGCTGCATTTTCTACAACGAACAGCTCTTCTGTACCAGTAGCAAACACACTGCAGGGTTACATTTGTGAGCCCTTTCCTAATGAAGGAATTAAAAGAGCTGCCTAACAAATACTAGTCCCATTAAATGTTTAGATGTTTATTTGTACAGGTATAACTAGGTAACTCAACAATCTCTCTATATTTCAGAGCAATCACTGCACCTTACTTACCACATCATGAACAGAAAAGTGACAGTTACTGAAGGGCCATACAGCAATATACATCGTATACTGTTATAAGCAGTTATACACTTGAACTTCTTGTGTTATAAGCTCCAGATGTAGATGTGAACAGCTACTATATCACCACTGTTACATAATTACTGACTTCAGCAATACAGCAAATGACAAAAGTTTCTTGTTGCACTGTGTTGCAATGTTTCTTCATTACACATTAAACATGTAAAGACATTCTTACAATTTGATTGTAAGTAGCTCTTTGTAAATGAAAGAAAAACATTGATTTTTCTGCATCTGTAGTGTTTTACAATGAGCAGCCAATCAGATTCTCCTCTGCCAGTACCAGGTGGAGCCCAAATTCATGAGATGGTTTGTTTAGGGGCACAACATGAAATATTTCACAGTGTGTTTGACAGTGAATCAGAGATATGGTGTGTGAATTTACAATTTGGGCTTGAGGTGAATCGGCCACATCCACATTTTTTGGATAATTTAGAAATCAGCTTTGCCAGTCCAACAGTGTCCTGTGGTCAGTGACCACTGATGAAGGACTTGAGGTTGACTGTTTAAATCTGCTTTACATCTTATGTATATCTTTACACACATACACACACACTCTCTAATATAATATTGATATATTACCATATCTGTGTGAATTTCGTGCTGCAAATAAAAAACCACCCATATAATACTCACTCACTGGTGGTCGTGTGGGGGTCCTGACAAGTGATGACATGATGAAAGAGGTAAAGGTGTTAACAGACGGAGAAACAACTTTAATTGTAAACTATGAAGTTCACCTGTGGAGTTGATAAAATGGACAGTGTGTGGATACAAAGTTATTGTATTTAATATATTGGGCAGTATAAGAGTATATGTTGAATAATTTTTTTTTTCATGATTTAAATTTTATAACAAAATCACTGTTGTTTGTCCTTGCTTAACATCTAATCATCTGAATATCTAATGGGAAAAGAGATTACAGATTCAAATCTCCAGTACAGATTGAAGTAAATGAAAGTCTGTGGAATTGCATAATCACATTTGAACAGAACAGCAAAACAAAAGTGATATCTCTGAACTTCTAAGTGTTCATGGACAGATTTATTTATAATGCACATGTAGAACTTCGCAACATATATAACCTAAAACCAGTATGCTTAAGCTTTAAAATATTCATAGTGAACTTACAGTCCTGTCAAACAGTCATATTTGAGATTGTATCACTCTGTCCTTGTCATCTGCATGATAGGTTACTGGTGCCCCCCCGGTCAGACTGATGACCTAGCTCTTCCTTGTCCGGTCGGTCATCACTGTCCCTCAGGAAGCCCTGCCCCAGTTCTCTGCCCCTCTGGGACCTACCAGGACAAACAGAAGCAGGCCAACTGTACAATCTGTGAAGAGGGCAAGATATAATTATAAACATCTTATGAACCAGTGAATTAAGTAGAGGTGCTAAAGATGGGTGGCAATTTTGTACCATGTTTGATTAAAGCAATAATTTACAAAATGAATGCAGGATTAACTGCTGTAAAATAACTTTAATGTATGGCCTGGAGTGACCCACTGTTTTCACAAAATTTTGACAGAATGTTAAATCAGTTATTTAATTTTTTATTCTTGATGATTGCATCTAACTTTACACTACTAAGTTATGTTTTATTAAAAGTAAGATATGGTTGCCAAGCATTTCAACATAACGTTTTTTTTTAAATACAGAATTAAAAGAGAATTCAGCTGGTATGTGTGGGCATATGTGTGTATAATGTTGTGTGTATAATGTTGAAGCCTATTCCAGCCAGGGATAAGAGAAAAAAAATATCCTTTTAGGTTTCCTATGTTGTTTGACTCTCACAATTTTGACAGAGCATATCATTTATCTACCTATCTATTTATTTATTTATTTATTATGAAAACAAGATAGGTATATGAAAATAATTACTTTCTTAATGTAAAACCTCGTGGCTCAATTACTGAAACTGTCAAACTTTAATAAGTCTTTTTTTTTTTTTTTTAGAAATTAAGTAATTATATTAACATTGTTAGTTAACATTTTGAGACAACATGTCGATATTTTGAGATACTAAGTAAAGTTCATTTTTGTTTTGCTCTACCTGGCAGAAAAAGCTTTATATGTCATGCAATTTTCAACAGATCAGATTTTAAAACCATAATTGTTTTATAAGTAGGATTTGAAATTCTTCTTTTTATGTTTATTTCTTCAGGTTTTTACTGTGATGAGAACTATGGAGTTGCTAATGTGTCCGTCCCGCAGACCTGTCCTAGGGGCCACTACTGCCCTAAAGGAACAAGTTATGCCATGCAATTTCCTTGCCCCAGTGGTACCTACAATCCAAAAGAAGGCATGCACAGTCTAAGAGGCTGTCTTCTATGTCCATCAGGACACTTCTGCCCCAGCGCTGGCCTAGCAGAGCCTGCAGGTAAAACTCTAAGGGCTAATGTTTGAAAAATCCCCTTTAAAATCTTCAGTTCCTATTTATTATAATGGATGATTTATCAGTCAGCTTTATAAGCCTCCCATTGTTAGTCACAGTGTGACTCAGTAATCAACGTTGAATGTAGGATTATGCTTCTCTGGATACTGGTGCAAAGAGGGCTCCCACACAGCCAGTCCTTCAACTGGATCATCTGGTTCACTTTGTCCAGTTGGACACTTTTGCCCTAAAGGTATTACAACAGCCTTATCATTCACTGTCACAGAAACATAAACATTTGAAAGATGATATAGAATGAATTTTGTAGAAGATTAATATCAGACACATTGAGGGACCACTATTTTCTTCTACTAATAAAAATGAAACTCTATTTACATCTTTAGTTGATATATTATTTTTAAATCTATAAATATATTTCATATGAATGTGTTCTTTATTGTCCTATTGTAGGCACGCCAAGTCCCAAACCCTGTCCATTAGGCACATGGTCTAACAGCACAGGCCAAAGGAGCGCAGATGAGTGCCAGCAGTGCCCTGGAGGATTCTACTGTGCCACTACAGGCCTAACTATTCCCACTGGGCTCTGCTCTGAAGGGTATCTGCCAAATTTAGCCCACACATTTGTCTTCTGTAGTAATTCACCAAGAGAAAGAAATTATTTTAACTATTTTATTTGCAATTTTTCTTTCTGAAAGATTTTACTGTACTGCAAAAGCCATGAGTCCAATGCCTACTGATGGGATCACAGGTGACCTGTGCCCAGAACGTCATTACTGTCCTAGCGGAACCACGCAGCCCATTCTGTGCAATCCAGGGACTTTTATGACTGCCACACAGGCATCCCAGTGCTGGCCATGCACTGCTGGCTGGTATTGTGTGGATGGAGATCGAAGACAGTGCCCACAAGGTTAGGTTCCTTCATCAACAGCTGTATTACTGTTTAATATACACATTAAATGTTTATCTGTTAAAATGCAGGATAATTGTTAAGCTGTTTCTCTTAAGAACTGTTCAGCAACTACTAGATATTCACTGTAAATCACTGCTGTGAGTTTAAAAAAATTAAAATTCACTTTACAATAACACACTAATCGGGCCATAAAATTAAACCCCCTGCTGAATATTGAGAAGGTCCCCCTCTTTCTGCCAAAACAGCTCTGACTGTGGTGCACTGTGTGTAGTAACTATTTATGCTACAGTAGCTCTTCTGTGGGATTGGCCCAGATGGGCTAGCCTTCCCTCCCCAAATTTTGGTAGGTAGTAGCCACTGCATACTGGGAACAACCCCCACAAGACCTGCTGTTCTGGAGATGCTCTAACTGATGGAGATGCTTCGGGAGATGCTCTATTCCGTTTCAAGTGCATCAACTTCAAGACGTTCACTTGAAATAAAATAATGTTATTTTCTTCATCTGTTGGTGGTTTTAAGGTTTTGGCAGATCAGCATGTAATATTTTCTTAAATTGTAGTTTGTTAATTTTGGAGCTTATATCCATTTTTAATTTTATTATTCAAGAGTCATTCTTGTAAATATAAACCATCTCTGAATCTCTGAAGTAAAATAATTTTTCCCACAGTGCTAACACAAAAACACATTAGATTTAATGCACATAGGTTTTAATATATAGGTAAGGCCAGTAAACATCATCTGTAGTCATTTACAGTGAAACACTGACTTTCACGGCAGTTAGGCCTATTATTATTTGTTGCAGTTTCAGACATGTGTATAGTTCACTAGTTCACGTTATACTTTCTGTGCTCTTTAGACATAAAAGCAAAGATGTACTGGAAAATATTGTTTATAATAGTAAGCTGTGATTTTATCCTATCAAACTAAGCTGCCTTTATTTTACAGTAAATTTTACTAAGATTAAAAGTTGTATAAATAGAGCAAAACATGCTTAAAATGCCAACAGTGCCACACAGTGGAGACAAAAAAAGACAAATTTCCTTTGATGTTTTCTGTCCTGTATCGTGTATCCAAGTCCTGTTTATTTTTGCTGTAGGTTTTCACTGTTTGGAGGGTACAGGTTATAATTGGAAGCCTTGTCCATTGGGGACCTACAGCCCAGAGTTTGGCCTGAGTATGGTCTCCCAGTGCAGGGAGTGTGATGGAGGACACTATTGCTCTCACGTGAATGCCACTTCTGTATCTGGCGAATGCTCTGCAGGGTATTACTGCTCTCAAGGAAACATCTTGCCCCAGCCCCTGACACTGTCTGCAGGTATACTGAAACAAACAACAGCTCATGTCAGTGCAGTCAAGCGGTCACTTTACACTGTTCATTGTTTTTTGTTTTTTGTTTTAATTAGTGTAAGAACTGAACATACTTTTGCCAATTAGGGAGCTCTTGTTTTAAAAGAGACTATAAATTGCTCCTTTTTAAAGATATTGGAGTTACTTACACACGCTATGAGAAACTACAGAAGTGATGTGCTTCAATTATTATTTAAGTGGTTGACACCCAGTGCCAAGACTAACTTTGAGGTGGCTGGCACTAAAAACAGTGAAGATAAATATCATTTGTGAATATGGGAGGCATGGTTGTGCAGTGGTTTGCGCTGTTGCTTCACAGCAAACAGTCCTGGGTTCGATCCCTGGGTCAGCCATTGGTGCCTTTCTGTGTTGAGTTTGCAAGCTCTTGATGTGTTTGTGAGTGTTTCAGTTTCCTCCATCTGTTCAAAGGCTTGCATTAGGTTTATTGGATGCTCTAAAATGCCCATAGTTGTAAGTGTATGTGTGTGTGTGTGTGTGTGAATGGTCACTGTCTGTGTTGCCCAGGGATGGGTTGGCCTCCTGTCCTGGGTGTACCCCGCCTCAGGCCCGGTGATCATTCTCTCTGGTGGCCCATCTACTCTGAAATGGTCTGCCAGTTACTGATGAGAACACATGGCTGAAACAAGACATAATAAGCACTTGTTTTGTCTTTCTTAGGTGAGGGTGGCCCCTGTCCTGCAGGTCATTATTGTCCACAAGGCTCCACTGACCCCCAGCCTTGCCCAAAGGGGACTTTTAGCAACAGGACTAAATTAACTTCATGGGTATGTCAGCACCATGTTCTTGGATCATATAACCAAATGTGCAACTATTATATCACCAAATCACACTCCTGCAGAAACGTTGTAACTCCAGTTTTAAGGAGCTAAAACTTCCAGTATCCAATCATTTTGACTGTAATCTAAGAAATGAAAAATGAGAGCGAGGGCACTATTGCTAATAACGTCATTGTGTTTGTTCATCAACACAGCCATGCTTAACCTGAATGTGGTTCTGTTCCAGTCAGTATATAAAGCATTTAACAACCCATCTTGTTTGCTGAATTTATCAGTTTCTCATCAACTCCAAATTGTTTAGTTGTTAGTTGTTCTGCTATCGCATCTGCTGACCAAAAAACATGCTGAGGGTCAATGACAGGTTCAGAGTTTGATGTAGGGCTGTTGTCACGCTCTTCTTCACCATCTAATCAAACAACTTGCAGATCAAACATTTTCTGATAAAAGTGATCAAATGTGCTCATTGTTTATTTGTTTGTGCTTAAGTAGAAAACAAAAAAAATGCTACAGTCATTACTTAGCAACCAGTGCTACTGACAGTTCTACATAACAAAACAGAACACTTCTCACTAGACGGATTGGACCAGACTTGATTAACTTTAATATGACACATTTAGTAAAACAGTGTTTTATTAACTGAAATAACTGACAGTTGTCATATCTCCATTGTCAAAGTGTTCTCTATATTTAAATGGCAGAAACTCATTTAACTCTCCCTCATGCCACCAGAACATCTTAGACTGTGGTGCATTGTTTGTCCCATCCTATTATAGTGATGGTTCAGTTTTGTGCTACGAAAGCTCTTCTCTGGGCTTGAACCAGACAGGCATTATCTTTGGCTCCCCATCCACATAAATGAGCTTGGGCACCCACGACCCTTTCCCAGATCACTTTTGGGAGGTACTAACTACTGCATTCTGGGAACACCCCAGAGGGCCTAACATATTAGAGATGCTCTGTCCCAGTTGTCAAGCCGTCACCCTTGTAAAGTCACTTGGATACTTATGCTCACCCTTTTTCCTGCTTCCAACACATCGTAATGAGATAATCTGTGTTATTCACTTTTCTGTGGTTTTAGTCTTGTTGCTGATTGGTGTAAATGTTGTCATCTGGGGAGAGCTTCCAGTATTTTTTGTTGTGTTGTTCTGGTGTTTGTTCTCATTTTTCTTCATTCATTGTCTTTAGTATTTTGTTAAATACATGTTATCATAATCCTTAAAGCTAGTGTTAGTGTTGATATTTTAACAATTATTGTGTTTATGTGTTTATATTCACCAGTTCAGTCTGTATTTCTGCAAGTATATGAGCTGCAGGTGGTGGCTATAATCACAGTAACATAACAAACATTACACCATTCAAAATGAGGTTGGACCCTAAAAGCTACATCCATGAAATTGAGGGCATCCTATCTCTGACCCCTTCCTTCAGTTTTATCATGAAGCAGGTAGCAGTTGTGCCACTTGTTGTAAGATTACAAAGTGCAGCTAAACACAAACCCATCTCTTGCAGGTAGAGTGTGTTCTCTGCACTCCTGGTCATTACTGTGACACATCTGGGCTGACTGCTCCCAGAGGACAATGCTGGGAAGGTTTCTACTGCAGACAAGGAGCTTCACTCCCCAACACTTTAATAAGAGACCACAGAGGAGGGCCATGTCCTACAGGTAGCTCAGGCACACCTCATTCAGGACAACATTCAACCCATCTGCCCCCACTTTACTCTGACCTCCTTTACCCGCTCATTCGTCTTTTTGCACAGGATATTTTTGTCCTAGAGGCTCCACTGCTCCTCAAGCCTGTCCACAAGGATCCATCAGCAGCAGTGAGGGCCAGGCCAGCTGCAGCTTCTGTCCCAGAGGGTAGACACACTTATATAGATACATACTCAGATGCATAGCCACTAAGTAATGAGAAGCTTCCTGATTCACCAGAAAATGTTCCATTTCTCAGACTTGGCAAACCAGTCATAGTTCATTTATCTCACATTGAAGTTAAACCTAACCCAAAGTTTTTCTTTTTTTTTCCTTGTAGTTATTACTGTCCTGCCAATAGTTCTTTGACCGATGGCATCGACTGCCCCGTAGGTCATTACTGCCCCACAGGCACATCTCTGAAGAATCAGTATCCCTGTCCTGCAGGCACGATTAATCCATACACAACAATGGGCAGCCTAGATGACTGTGCACCCTGTCCTCCAGGTATATGGCTTCAAACAACAGAGCATTTTACTACAGTTTCTCAAGTTTAAAGCAATAGTCTAGTGAAAAAAGTTAATTTGCACAATTTTCCCTTGCCTCATATGTCCGTCAGCTAAGATATGTTTACTATACAAAGTCTATGCAAGCAGCTAGTAATAAATCATTATAGCCACACATTAGCAATATGCAACCTGCATTCCTAGATCATTACAGACTTGCATCCTCTTACAGCTCTTGCAGTTTTTGCATGGTCAAATACACCTTAATTATCTCTACTATATGAGAAACCATAGCCATATGTGAAGTCTTTGCTTTTTTGGCATAGTTTCCTTGTTACATACACCTTTGCTTTATATGCGCTAGAATTTTACTGAAGAGGTCAGCATCCAAACTGTAATATTCAAATAAAAGAATGAGTTATTAAATGTCTGTAATGAACTTTCTATCTTTAATTAATTTATGGAGCCGATATAAATTACCAGAATCCGCAAACATTAGAATACTGCTAAAGCAACAGGCAAATTCCAGTTACCAGACTAGTGCAAATTAGCATTATCTCAACAGGGTGTGAATAAAAGCTCTTTTTAAAGCTAAATACAGGGTGTCTGCCATAAACCCTATAATATAAAGCGTGCAATAACATGCTTAGCTGGCACATGCAAGGACTTTGTGTATCTGGTTGTTCAGCAGAATTAAGCTTAAAATGTAAACATGTACAGTCACTCTGCAAGGCTTCAGAATTGATGTTTTAGTGCTGCATTAGAGCATCATTCTGCCATAATGGCAAGGTTCTTCATTTACATGCTACATAACTCACACAAACTGCAATAGCTTAAAGAGATTGCTGTTCTGTTGTGGCTTTCCTATGTGCCTGCTTGAAAATCAATGAGATGAGTAGAAAATATGTCTGAACCAAGACCAGAGGCATGCCAAAGAGCAATATATGGATAAAATTAGCTTTATACATGGTCTGCATCTATACAAACCCCCGAACATAGAGTGGCATTTACAGGCACTAGAATGTAACTCATTTAGGTGTAATATAACATGTAAATAAGAAGCTGGAAAACAGGATCAACTTCAGCCTCTCCAAAACTTCATGATAGATCACACGTGGCTTGAAGTTTACATCTAAAGGACCGTCAGATGAAAAGTCTTTAAGCTTAACAAGCAGATATTGTGTTTTTACCTCAGCTAATTTCATCTTGCACCTTTTCCTGACAGAAAAACACAAAATTAGACATTTATGTTTAAAGTATTGTTTTATTAATTCTTTAACTATTCTATAACTTCTTTTTTGAAGTATAAGATGAGCTTGTTACTGATCTTAAACCTCACTCTCACTAAGACATTCCACAACTGCATAGTAGAAAAAAACATCCTATTTTATTTATTTTCTTGATTTTGTTGAGTATCCATGCAGATCTATGTGTTTAGTTAGTCTTGGGCTAAAGATCAGGGATCAAGGATACCAGCTATTCATTTAGCTATGCTGAACCTGCAGAGAAGAATTAACGCCAAAATGACGATGATGCACTGCATCATGATATCACATTTTTAAGCATTATACTTATTTATTATGTTGCATTTACTGCTGGAGCACTTTTGTCATGTTGTGAAAGTTTCTGTTCCCTTTCAGGTTATTTCTGTGAAGCTTCTGGGCAGAGTGCTGTAACAGGACCATGCGAAGCAGGATACTTCTGTCTCTCCCGAGCTGTGTCCCCGGTGCCTGATGATGGAAGAACTGGTGGCCAGTGTCCTCCTGGTCATTACTGTCCAATGGGCTCATCATCTCCACTGCCCTGTCCAGTTGGCCACTATAGCAACCTCAGCAGGAGTACTGATCTGTCTTCCTGCCTGCCCTGCCCTGCCGGTGATCAATACACACATCAATATTGACCTGAATGTAGAACAATTGTAAAGTTGAAATATATATAATAAACCATTAAAAATATTGTGATTGCTTATCCAGGTCCAGTGACCTGTAGCCAGGTAACCATGTGTCTGTGAGCTAATCTTTTCTAAGACTCCGGGGGAGCGAGTCATCTCATTTGGTGATTTGTATTTTCTGAGCTGCACATGTGCAGCGTTCATCTAAATTATGACAGCTTAGGAACAGGCTTATTTATGAATAGGTTTTTTTTATTTATTGGTAACAGGACCTCACATATTCTCAGTGAAGAAGAAACTGATGAGTCTCAATCATTAATCTAATGGTTACAGCAGCTACATGACCAGTGCTTCTGTTACTGGTGAAGAAAACTAACTAACATTAGTTGCTCAACAAGAACATTTCTGCAGCTAGAACTGAAATTGTCCTCCAGTCCATTGCAATCCAGTTACCTTTTACTCAGTTTGCGTCTGAGCACCTTTTCAAATGTGGCTTGATGAGACTATTAGCATTGGGACTAAACTAAATCTGACCTCCCAGTTCACTGCCAAGTGATTTGCTTTGAGTTTTTTTACCTTTTTGATTTGATGTTTCAAGCAAAAATTGATACAATTTATTACTGCAAAACCTCTTTTCAGCAGATTCAGCCATCTGAGTAGCCTACACCTTTTGTAAATATACATTTTCCATTCACAGGAAAAACATTTTCTGGATGGTTGCATTTCTGTACATATTAAGGGGCATCTGAGGTTATGTGGTTAATGTGTGTTTTTCTGTAATGAATATGAATTAATACATATTAACATGCTATTTTGACAACCCTTCGGCAGCTAGATGGATGGATGGATGGATGGATGGATGGATGGATGGATGGATGGATGGATGGATGGATGGATGGAT
>JBBPDA010000001.1:22783070-22794354 GCA_037974385.1 Arnoldichthys spilopterus | reverse complement strand
AGACAGACAGACAGACAGACAGACAGACAGACAGACAGACTGACTGACTGACTGACTGACTGACTGACTGACTGACTTACTGACTTACTTACTTACTTACTTACTCACTTACTCACTTACTTACTTACTGACTGACTTACTGTATTAATCCCTTGGGAAGGTTCCTTCGGGAAATTAAGTATGTACCTGGCATGTAGGCATGTACCTAAGGAGAAAAAAACTCACATATCTAAGCCACACACTTCAATAGATTTAAGGTTATATTTACAAGAAACTTTAAATAGTCATTGGCAATTACATCCAAAGCTCTGGAAGTACAAATTGCCCAGCTTTAGTTATGTATAGACTGTAAATATCTGCAAAATTCACAGATTATTGTTTTGTTTAGGGTTCTACTGCCCCGTAGGCTCTTCCTTGCCTCAGCCATGTGATGCAGGATCTTACTGTAATCAGACTGGCCTTCATACTCCTGTGGGTCTCTGTTCTGCTGGCTTCTACTGCCCTAAAGGGTCTTCAGATCCTTACGCATCACCCTGTCCTTCTGGACACTACTGCCCCAGAGGCACACCTCTACCCCTACCCTGTCTGCCAGGCACCCTGAGGAGTAAGAGAATACATCTTTAAGATCAAAATTATGCTTCATGCTGTTTTATGGAAAAGTTTCAGTTCCCAGTTTCAGTTTCCCTAGTCAATTTTCATGTGTTGTTGTTTTTTTGTTGTTTTGTGGAAATAGAGATCTTTTATAGAGAATACACTGCTGCGTATTTTATTTTGCAGTTACAGTTTATTTGTTTAACATTTATAATTAACATATTCTGATGGGCAAGATAATAAAGACATTTATTCAGAATGGTAAATGACTCTGATCACACTTCATTAAATTATAAAGACATGTTGATAGAGGAGGTTTGGGACTATTCAAGATCTTGTTTAACTACTATGCTTTTAATCTAGTGGAAAAGACTAGTGGGTCAGGTGTTCTCTACCTGCTAAGCATTGCTATCTGATGCACCTTCACCAGTGCCACTGGGCCAAGATCTTTTTTTGTCCCACTTTGTGTCTTTCCTCCTGAGCCTCCCTTGTTTCACCTCTTTAGCCAGATCTTTCATGGCCCTCCTCTTCCGATTCAGATTCAGAAAACTTTTTCAGATTCAGAAAACTTTATTCATCCCAGAGGAAATTGTCAAATTGATCCTGGAGGAAATTGTTGAATCCTAGAGGAAAATGTTGAATCCAGGAGATAATTGCTGTGCCAATGCTGAGAGTTGTTGAGTGGACATTTCAGTAAAACCTCTGCAGCCAACTTCTACCCTGCTCTTTTTCTACCATGGGACAGTGAACTCAGCCATGATAACCTTCCTAGCAGAGGACGACCACAAACAACGTCTGATGTTAGGGAAATTGTCCTGATCTCGAATGGGAACTTCAGATCAGCTCTCATCTGCCAGTTGCATCCAGGAGTTAGGACTGACTGCTCTTTCTGCCTACTGTTCTGTTTCCCGGCTTAGTAAATTAGTGGTTTAGAAGCTACTGCGTTAGTGTTATTAAAACCTCTGCCAGTTTGCACAGAACCTGATTGCGACACCATCTGTACCAGGGTCCAAATCTTGCAGCCTGTTTACATATGCTGCAAACTGAGGTTCTGCTCATCACAGAGGTGACAGTTTTCTTCTGAGCCAAACTAGTTATGTAAGTTTCTGGGAAATGTAATGGTGACATATGCAACCCTAATGAGAATGCTCAGCCTTGCTCGTGGGATCTTCCACAAGTCAGTCCATGCCATGGTCCTGGGGGAAACTGCTTCCCGTATTGTTGATCTCCCTCGACATTGTTGCCTCAACTGTTATCCTGATTTTTTCAGCATCCATTCTAGTCATTTCCAAGGCCACCAGTTAATTAATCTACTTCATTGTGGCTTTGGACCATGCTTTGGGAGCTGGTATGCACCTGAGCCCAGCCCTGCCTAGCTGCAACCACCCAACGATCTCCTGGTGATTTAGTTGGCTAATGGCCTGGTTGACGACCTGTTAAGCCCTCCACTTGTGTCCTGTGAACTGGAACCTTGGTTCCAAGTGACCACATCAGGCGTTGGTACAGAGTAAGCTGATAGCAACAGCCCTTGAATTTTTCCAGGGTCTCAGAAAGCTGTGTCATGACCGCAAATGCCATATGCTCGCCTGAGCGCTCTGCATTGTATACTCTGCCAAGGCTCTTTACTGGCTGCTCTGCCAGCAGAGGGCTCTTCTCTTCATCAATGGCAAAGGAGATGTTATCTGTGGTTATTCCCTTCCGAATTAACATGGCTGATATAGTTTTCATCCCTGCCCAACTGAGGAGCTTTTCCAGCCTTGTCAAGAGGGTGGCAGTGTACCAGTGAGCAGTGTGGTGACATCATCTGTATAGCTTCTAATTGCTGGTAGCTGCTCACCTGACTGGGATATTACTCCTCATTTTCCTTCTGCCGATCAGGATTATTTCTAAAGCTATTATTAATAGTATAGGTGATATCGAGCAACCCATCATTATGCCCTTTTCGAACTGTCAAAGCTTCTCGAGTTGTGTACCAGACATAGAGATTTCTAAAATAGTTAAATATAAAGCGTTGATGCAGGTTGAAGTGTAGAAGAAGTTAAGGACAAAGTGGATTAGCTGGAGTGTTACTGACTCATAGGCATTTTCTAGGTCCAGTCATACTACCTGCAGGTCTGTCCTACATCATGGAGGAGTGTTTAATAAAACATGGACTTTAACAAAAGGGTGTTAAATATTCATAGTCAACAATTAGGTCTAAATCTTTAAAGGCAATTCTGGAGAAATCAGCAGATTAAAAAAAAAAAAACATTCACCCCTCCAGACCTTTCTCTAAAGCCACTCATGAACATGTGAACATGCACTGCCTGCTGAGTCTTTTTCATAGATAGATAGATAGATAGATAGATAGATAGATAGATTGTGGCACGAAAAGGCACTCCGATGTTAATGATCTTTTAGATCATAGCTTTTGCAATTAAAAGCTGCTGAAGTTTCTCTGCCATTGCCCAGTTTGTAAAGCCTTGCAGCTGCCATAGATGGTAAAAGCATTTAAATTAGTCATTGTTATTCAGAGGTAAAGAGGATTTTAAGAAATATAAACAAATAATGACTTATGAAATAAATCGTCCACCATATCTTTAACTGTAGTCTATGGTACTAAAATGCCTAATGTCTAAGGTAATCTGAGACGTTAAATTAAATTAATTTGATCTACATTCTCCATTCCCAAATGCAGCTATGCACTGGCTAATTTATACCCTAATAGCTCCCTTTACAGTTAGAGTACTCTTGTGTGATAGAAAAGACCATTCTGTGGTTTGAACTCCTCTATAAATCCTGTCTCTGTCTCTGATATTACCACTTAGGTGCTGCTGGAGGATCTGTCATTGAAGACTGTCTGGCATGTCCACCTAGATATTTCTGTGACCAGAGGGGCCTAATACAGCCCACTGGTCTGTGCTCTGAGGGTTATTACTGTCCAGGGGGTCAGAACTCATCTCAACCTTCAGAGCATAAATGCAGAGCAGGTCACTACTGTGAAGAGGTAAGGTATGGTCAATAAAACACTGTCCATATTTCTCACATTAAACCTGCTAGTATCAGTACTAATGAGCAGATTTTATAATGTAATAAATTATTGTAGGGAAGTGCCAGTGATAGAGCATGCCTTATGGGTAGCTACCAGCCCAATGATGGCCAGCATAGGTGTGAGGTCTGTCTTGCCGGTTTCTTCTGCTCTGAAGAAGGTAAGCAGTGTCATTTTAGTCACTTGTTATATCTACAGTTTTATTTCTCACAAATAATTTTAAGACTTATTGGTCATTATCCCTTTGAAGTCAAAGTTATTGCTGACGATAACAAATGCATGGTGTTAATGCATTGACAGAAACAACCGATACTAAAAAAATCTTAGCAACTGACAAAAACTAGAGAAAAAGCTGATAATTCCATGTGAATTCTTTTAGTATGAAAATAAATAAATAAATAAATAAATATTAGATATACTTATCAATAGTTAAATGTATAATTTTTTTGCTTATTTTGCTTATTTCTAGAAATCTTATTGTAAACGTTACATTTCGCTTACCCCACTGGCAAATTTGCATGCTGCTGTCATCTTGTTTTTATGTAGTTTTTCTAGTTTTATGCTGAATAACATAATGTAAAGAATGTTTTTGCCTCTGCTGTTTTGTTACCATTTTGGAGATAATTTTTTGGACATCTCTGTATAAGACTGTGTAACGACTATGAATTACTTGTATGTTATGTAGTTATTCTATATATATTCTATACACTGACAGTGACACTCTGAATGTAAAAAATGAAAACTGATAAAGCTAAATTAACGTTGACATCATCAGAGCCATGTTGTGTTTTGGATGTGTAACATTATTCCACATCAACGTTGCTGCTTATAATATGCTACTATGAGTGAATCAGCACAAAATCAAGTTACAGAACACACTGGGCAATGCATGTACAGGCCAAAATAGTTTTGGTAACTTTATTGAATACCGTTCCACTAATGAAGAAATTATTCTCTTTTTATTCACAGTTTCATCATGGAAGTCCAAATGCAGTTATTGGACATCCCAGGTTTATGACCTTTGTTAACCTGATTACATTATTTTTTTTGTACCCTAGGTATGACACACCCATTCACATGCAGACCTGGATTCTATTGTCCTGCAGGAACAGCAAATCAGCAGCCATGTCCTCCAGGAACATATGGAAACCAGTCTGGTTTAACGGAACCATCTAAATGCACTTTATGCAACCCAGGCACATACTGTGAAGGAGCAGGTATGTAAAGGATCAGTGGCTGCTTTCCAAAAACCAGTTAATAGAAAACACTTACAGTCAAGTGGCATGTTTTCTAAATTTTCAAGTGAAAATAAGCACTTATCATCTACAGGGAACACACCTAAATATAGCATTCTTCCTGCAAATGTTAGTGCACAAAAGTGGAAAAAAATAGCAAAAAATGTAGGTTAACATAATGGGAAAAAACTGCACACAATTGGCCACATTTCATTTCAACATGTCAAATTTAGCAAATAAATAGTGCATTGAATGTGCATGAAGTGTGCTTCCTCTTTAGAGTTTTTTTCATATGCGTGTATAGAGTCTGGCTGAGCCTGCTCACTCATTTGTTTCTGCACAGGGAACACCTTGCCCTCTGGTCCATGCGCTGCTGGCTTCTTGTGTTTTGGAGGAGCTGCTGTACCATCCCCTGCAGACAATGTAACAGGAGTGCATTGCCCACCTGGCTTTTACTGTCATGCCGGGAGCTTTACTGCTTTACCCTGCCCTAAAGGGACATTCAGGTACAAAGTGCAACATCAAGAGAGCTCTGCACTGTGTATGTCTCTAAATGGTACAAACCTCATTTCAAAAAGTTGGAATATTGTGTAAAACAAAAAAAAAGCAGAATATATATATATATATATTAGGACAAAGATAACATATCCAAAAGAAACTGAGAAATGTTATTGTTTTTGGAAAAAAAATTTATAGTTTAATGCCAGCAATATGTTTTAAAGAAGTTGGAACAGGGTCATGTTTACCACCATACTGCATCATCTCTTTTTAAACTAAGTTTTGGAAGTTTTAAAGGTCAAAGGTTGGGTTGACATTGGGTTGAATGTACATTGTATATTGTCTGTAGTACTAGTGACACACCAATGGACAGAACCTAATTTCTTGTGTGTCAATAACTCTGATTCTGAGAAATCTGTTTCTGATATATACTGAATGAAATTACTATTCAAGTATTGTTAAGTATCTTGAACAAAGACAGCCTAATATTAATGACTTGATTTTTGTCATAGTGTGCAACATGGACTGACAGAAGCAGTGCAGTGTCAGAGTTGTTCTCCTGGGTTTTATTGTTCAGAACCAGGCTTGACTGCAGTTAGTGGTTCCTGCTTACCAGGTGAGAATTCCAAATTTGCTACACTACTGAAAAAGAAGTTATGCATTAGAGTGATTTTACTACAGCACCTATTGTAAAAATGGGACACGTAGCAAAATATGACAGAAATATTTTTTAATGTGTACACAAATATAATTCTAAACCAGTGCTCATGCATTTACATTTACAACATTTAGTAGACGCTTCTATCGACAGCAACAAACATGAGTGCTGTTTAGTCTACAAAGAAGACCTGTCCAAAGAAGACCAAAAAAGTAATTTTGTTAGCTATGAAGACAGACGGGCTGGCAGGGTGCAGCTGAGAGTCCTGCATTCGTGTCTATGACATTTCAGGCCAGCACAAGACATAGACGACACCTCACCATGGTGAGGTCAATCAGTGCATTATGTGTGCCATCTGGGCTAAAGCCCTATAAGCATGGTTATAAGAAAATGTGGCTAGCATGGTGCCTAGGCAGCACCAGACCCCCACAGGTAAATGGTAAATGGCTCTTGGGCTTGTCCCTCTCATCTTTTTACCTTACCTCTAGCCCACCTGTGATTCGTTATAGTGACACAGGTAAGCAGGGGATTTCTCTTTTCTGGTTCCCTTCATGGCAGCCTCTAGGCCTGGCTGAGCGTAGCTCACTGGTACCAACTAACAAGCTACGCTAGCAGCATATGCACCGTGTTTACATTTTTTATCAGAGGAGAGCAGTGGGGGCCCAGTCTGTACAACTGGCTTACCAACCATGATCATTTTTGGTACAAAGCCCAATGTACACTCCTATCCTTGTTGCTCATTCCTGTAGTGTGTGTAAAACAGAAAGATTAACCTTATTTTTGCCAAGAGAGATATTTTTTCCCCCTGGGGTCACACTTTATTTGGAGGTTTTGTGGTAAAGTCACTGTTATTATCAGTAATATATGCTATTAATTTTTTTTTGACATCTTTTCTTATACTGTGATTTCTTTCTTTTTTCTGCAGGTTTTTACTGCAGTGAAGGATCTTCTACTGCAGCTCCTGTGTCTGCTGTGTTTGGGGATATGTGTCCTCCTGGCCACTACTGTGACAGTGGCAGTGCTGTGCCCACCCCCTGTCCAGTGAGCACCTATCGCTCTAAGAGTGGTGGAAAAAGCAAAGAGGACTGCATGCCTTGCCCTGAAGGTAATACTTTATTATAACTCCTCATGTTGAACTGGAGACTGTTGTCTAAATGAGGTCACAGACACAATTCATTTTCCAATTGTTCTGTAGTGCAGAGTCTCTGGAGGTAGACTTTTTACTTTTCTGAGTATCTTTATTTCTTCCACAGGACTGTTCCAGGATCAGACAGGTCAAAGGGACTGTAAACAATGTCCTCCAGGATTTCACTGCCCGTCTTTTACCCAGCAGTCGAATGGAAGCAGCTTACCTCTTATATGTCCAGAGGGCTATTACTGTCCTAATGAAACACTAGGCAGGCCTATTCCTTGTCCCAAAGGCACATATAGCAATAATCAGGGCCTTACATCAGCAGGTGATGCATTATTTCCAATAAAAACATTTGAAAGTGTGAAATCCTTTATGCATAACCTCTTAAACCCTGATTATGTGGATTTCGCTGCACACTTCAACTCAGTCTTAAATTGACATACCTTAGATATTGGTTGCAGGGTATTTACTGGATAATAACCACAAGGTTCAAGAGGTTAATCTTAACAACTATTTTCGAGTAATTCTTCTAAGAGTTATTCTGTAACTTCTAGGAGTAAGTCAGTAACTAGTTGCAGTGTGTGTGAAACAGTGAGGATACTGAGTGTGAACTTACATACAGGAACTTGCATTTCAAGGAATCTATTTAGTATTCATACATGAATTACAGTGTCTTTGTCTGGTCTTTGGGGTTAGATGAGTGCCTGGTCTGTCCATTGGGTTATTTCTGTGGTTCATCTGGACTTCTCCAGCCCTCTGGACCCTGTGCCTCTGGATTCCTCTGTTTTGTGAGTTCCACAGTTCCAAACCCCACTGACAACTACACAGGATCTCTTTGTCCTCCAGGGGCCTACTGTCAACTTGGAGTGAAAGCTGGTACTATTCAGTTCTACTGAGAAATGTTGCTTCAAATGGATTTGTCTGAATAATACATTACTGTGATTATGCAAAATTGCACAAAAAATGCTGAAATGATTGGAATTTAAAATGTGTGCACATTATAGGAGACTGCTCTCCAGGCTACCACTGTGACTGGGGATCCAGTAATCCAGAGCAGAAACTCTGCCCAGCAGGGTTCTATTGTCCGGCAGGCATAGGAAAACCTGTTGCTTGTGGGGCAGGAAAATTCAGCTCAGTGATGGGGAACAGTGAAAGAGAGAACTGTGAGCCGTGCTCAGCTGGCTACTTCTGTCAGGGTGGGTCACTGTTACCAAAAAAATTTCCTTGGGGAAAACTTCAATGTTACCTTATTTACAAACCTTTTCTAATACTTAGGGGACGGAGTGGAGGAACCTACTATATGCCCCCAGGGCTTTTACTGCCCTCAAGGCACAGTGATGGGCACGGACTTCCCCTGCCCTCAAGGGACATTGCGGCCTCAACCTGGGGCCTCTAGTGAAGAGGACTGCTTGCCATGCCCTTCAGGTTGCATTGTTACAGCCTACATTATGCCACAAACTTAATATCACATTATGTGTATTATAATGTTTTATTCACTGTCCAATTCATACAGGTTGTAAAATAGAGTACAATAGAATAGAAATCTTTGTTGTCTAGTCACGTGGAAATTTATCTTTGTCCCCACAAAACAAACATATATAAGACTTTACAGCCAATACAAGAGCTTCTCACCGCATGGGTTTGCAGCACACAAGATAAAATTTTACAGATTAGGCCAAGAACACAATAATTAAGCATATAAATTAATAAATAACAATGATTCAGTTGTGTGAAAATATTAAGAGAATGATATGCATAATGTAACTAAACCTGAATATCTTTTATATAGGCATGTTCTGTGCCCTCCCTGGGCTTTCTGAGCCCACAGGGCATTGCCAGGATGGATTCCACTGTCCTCCAGGAGCCACCAGCCCCAATGCCACTGGACACAGGGTAGGATTAACATTAATCACACACCCACTGAAATGTACCTTGGAGTTTTTCAAAAAATGTTGTTGAAAGTGAATGAGTGTCAAAGTTTCTCTAAAAACTTGAAATGGCCCTTTTCTCACTGGCGATGGTGCTGTAAACACAAACACATACATTTTGAATTTTGAATGGTATTAAACTCCTTCCATGTTTCTGTGTGTTACAGATGGAGTCAGCTGGTAATAACATGTGCCCTCCTGGCCACTACTGCCCAGTTGGCACTGGATACCCTCTCCCTTGCCCTCCTGGCACATTGTCCAGCTCCCCAGGGTTGAGGGTGGTGGAGCAGTGCCAGCCCTGCCCACCAGGTCACTTCTGCGAAAAGTCTGCATTGTCCCACCCATCTGATGCATTTCTCTGTGATGCTGGGTAATATACCCAAATATAACCAAAATACACCCACATCCTTTTGTGTTAGCTGTATTTAATGGAAAGTTAAAAAGTAATGGCTTAACATAAAAAATGATTTGTATATATTTATAAATTAAGCTTTTGGGAAAAATGTCTCTCTTTCAAGTTATGTTTGCCTTGGGGGCAGTCGTAGTGCTCGCCCAGTGGATGGACTGGAGGGATATATTTGTCCTAGTGGGCACAGTTGCCCCATTGGTACCTCAGTAGAAGTACCATGTGAGCCTGGAACCTATAGCAGTGCTCCTGGAGCATCTCAATGTCCTTCCTGCCCAGCTGGTACCATGTGCCCCTCCTTAGCCACTCAGGAGCCCTCCCCATGCCCTAAAGGTGTGTTGGATCCTCTTTAAATACTTTAAAAGTATTATGCATTTTATGTTTTATGTTGTTTAGGGCTGGCTTTACATTGTGACATTTTCGTGCAATTAGATGACTAGTAGATGCAAGTTGCATGAAACAAAATTATAGAGAAAAATTAAGGATGCATGCAACACATTTATTGATTATTGTTGTAATTAGCATGATTGGTAACGAATCACGTAAGTTGAATTATAATAGGGCTGGCTGTAGCCTTTTGGAGCCCTAAGCAGGATTTTTTGGGCCAACTCCCCATTATGTCAGGACTTATTTTTTACTCTATTAGCTTAGTAGCTTAGCTTCGTTTGTTTTAATTCTGAATTGTCTGTGTTATGACTGTGAATCTTTTTTTAACCATAATACATTAGTATGGCAAGATTTCAGTTTGCTCCTGCACAAAATCATCATTTGTCACACTCCTACCTGTAACGTATACTAAATATCGAACTCCATCTGCTATCCCATTAAGATAGTTGCAACTGTTGTAAATAAATATGAAACATTGTTAAAGTGAAAGTTTGTTTCTTGAAAATTTAAGAGTCAGACTCAGCAACTCCATATAACAGTTTGTGATCCCGATGTGTTTCCTACAGGCAATTTCTGCCCTGCTGGTACTGCCACAGCCCTGCCATGCCCTGAGGGAACCCTCGGTCAGGTTTCCAGGGCTCAGTCTGAGTCTGCCTGTGTGCCCTGCCCCACCGGTCTATACTGCAGCCTACCTGGTTCCTCTCAGCCTCAAGGTCTGATGGTACTCACTCAGAAAAACTTTCCATTTGCCAAAGGGTTACAGTAATGTTTAGTGTAGATGGGATGGTAACAGGTTCTAATGATACATCACAGTTTAAAACCCAGTAATAATGATACAGTTTCAGATATAAATATGTCAATCTACATTTCCATTAAAAGGTAAGAAGTAGCCTTCCCATCCAGTCTCTGTGCAAAGCATGCACAAAGACAACACATTTTAGGTAGTTATAAGCCGAACAGAATGTAGTAATTGTGGTAATGAGTCTTTCATATGTTTAAACTTAATTTAAGTTGTTAAGTAGTTTAATAGTATTTGATTTAGCAATTATATATTTTCTGGTAATAATGACATAATCCATCAATTAAATAAAATTGTTTTATCACATGGGGTAAAGGGCAGGAGGCCGATACCTATGTAACTATTACACCAGCCTGAGGAGGGAATGGCATATGCTGGATGGAAAGCCAAACAAACCCAGAAACGCACAGCTTTATTTGTACATTTGTAATAACCAAAACAAACAAACTAAAATATTGCCCACTCTGACTTAACTCACTTTTTCAGTCTTTCCAGCTAGTGTTCTCTCCAACCGAGGTCCTATCCACTAATGGCAGCAAATGTGTTCTGGCTCCTCCCTTAAATAAGTGTTATGTCTTTTGTTAGTGGAGGAGCCCTGCACACACACACACACACACACACA
>JBBPDA010000001.1:22768655-22780886 GCA_037974385.1 Arnoldichthys spilopterus | reverse complement strand
ATATATGTGTGTGTGTGTGTGTGTGTGTGACCACAACACCACAAAAAAAAGGACATTTTTGTCACTAGCTCATCCCTGATATTTATTATCATTATTTCTCTCATTATTTCTGTTCTCTGCTACTTACAATAAGGTCTAATTAATTAATTAATATTTCCTGCTTATATTCATGAATCTCTCATTTTAAACAAATTGTTTTATGTTTTGTAGGCCAGTGCCAGCAAGGATATTTCTGCCAAAGTGGTTCTGCACATCCTGCCCCTTTGAACACTTCTGGCATCCCGAGAAATGGTCCCTGTCCACCAGGCCACTTCTGCCCCTCAGGCACCCTCACCCCTCTGCCCTGCCCTGCAGGCAGCATGCGTAATCTGTCTGGTATGTGAATACACTTCAGTAATCGACAGTTCATTCACTTAGTAAAATGTGCGCAAACCTTGCATTTTAATGTCACCATGCATTGATCAACTCCATAGGTGGTTATTCCATAGAGAGCTGCCTGCCCTGTCCCGCAGGGTATTACTGTTCTATTGAGGGTCTAAATTCTCCCAGTGGTCTATGTGCTGCAGGTTTCTACTGCCCTGCAGACTTCTCCTCCACCACTCCACATGCCTTCCTCTGTCCAAAGGTCAGTTCTTTTTTCAGCTTTCTGTGCTAAAGTTAATCAAAGGCTACCTTGTAGACTGACAGGCTGTCTTTGTTCAGGGACACTTTTGTCCCTTGGGTTCTCCTTTAGCCTTGCCCTGTCCCACGGGACAGTATCAGCCCAACCCAGGCTCAGACAGCTGTATCCCATGCCGCCCTGGCTTCTATTGTGAGGAGGCCATAGTGGGAGACCCCTTGGCCTGTCCCCCTCACTCCTATTGCCCAGCAGGTATATAGGTATATTATACAGTAGATATAGTAATCAGCACTGTGTTTTAATGGCTGGAATAACATATGTATGGTTTTACTCTCTCTCTCTCTCTCTCTCTCTCTCTCTATATATATATATATATATATACACACACACACACACACACACACACACACAGCCACTATGGTTCCTCAGCCATGTCCCAATGGCACATACACTCCTCCTGATGTAGGGGGTCTGCAGAATGAGAGAGAGTGCCTTCCATGCCCACCAGGAAGGTTCTGCAGGTAATCTCATACACAAAGCACCTGTCTTTCTTTGCATGTTAATTATGGGTCAAGTTATACATTGACAAATGTAGCCAGAGTGTGGCATAGACTTACTCTATATCTTTCTTAGAGGCGTTGGTGTAGTAATGTTGCTGTCATGTTGAGCTGTATTTGCCAGACCATATCACTGTAGGACACAAACATTTCTCACTGTCCTGCAAGGTTCCTGGTTCAGTGTCAGCTGAATTTTGGCATTTCAGTTTACACTTCTGGGCCGAATGTAGCAGAAAAGATGAATGAACCATCTGCTTTGTCCTTAGGGGTGGTCAGATCAAAGGCTTGTGTGCTGCTGGGTATGTGTGTGCTTCAGGCAGCTCAGACTTCAACCCACAAGGCCCTGCACTTTCAGACAGGAGCCAGTGTGAGTGGGGCATGCAGTGTGCTGGACCCTGTCCTGCTGGTAGGTCATTCAAGATTCATTCTAAATTAAACTAAGCACTGGATAAGGCCCAGCACATAGTGGCACAGTGACACACAATAGTAGGTGGATTATTTTGAGACTAAGAATCAAATGCTTTTGCAACACCGAGCATGAAGTTTTGCTCAACACCTTTTGTGTTTGCAGGATTTTACTGCCCAGAAGGTGCCGAGCAACCTCAAGCCTGCCCTGCTCAAACTTTTAAAGACACTACTGGAGGAAGCAGTATACAAGACTGTCTCCCATGCCCTCCCAGAAACTGGTGCAAAGCAGGTAAGACAAAATGCAAAACACTTTTTGATGTACTTAATGTGCTGGATGGGTTGTGGTGGTGGTGGTGATGGTGGTGGTGGTGGTGGTGGAGGGGTTGTTTACCCAGAGCGCCAAACAGGCTAGGACCGCCACTGCCCGCATACTGTAGTGACAAGAATTTCTCTGCTTCTATCCAACACGCAGGTGATCCTGTGCTCTATTCGTGTCCAGAGGGTCATTACTGTGATGGCATAGCTGATTATGAGTCTGAGGGTAGGCCTGGCCCAAAAGAGTGCCCTCTGTTCACATACAGGCCTATCCCTGGTGCAGGGAGCAAAGGAGATTGTCTTATGTGTCCACCTGGAACTTTCTGCAATGCTACAGGTCAGATATGCAGTCAATTCCATTTATGTTGCTTAATTTGTCATTTGAGCTTTAAAAAGCATTTAATGACCATATAGATCATAGTGAGTGAATTAGAACTGTGATGAATTCAGTTAAAATCTGCGCTGAGATATTTGAAACCTTTTCAATATTTTTATGTAAAAGTGACTTATTTGTCATTGTGAACATAATCAGTCACACGCAAAGTGCACCACAATGAAATGTGGCAATGAATGAAAGTGACTTAAACCTGCAACCTTCTGTTCATAAGGGCAAGGTCCTAAACACTAGATCACCAATGCCCATATGTGTCCACTCTGTTCTGTTTGTATTGAAAGACTCAGTTTTTCAGGTCTCACAGATTTCTCCAGTTTTCCATGCCCGCCTGGTTATTGGTGCAGTGGTGCAGGCCTGCCAGTCCCCTGCCCTGCAGGCACAATGAGGGCACAACCAGGGGCAAATTCAGTGAGCCAGTGTTACCCCTGTTCTTCTGGTACTTACTGCCCTGACCCTCGCCTCACAGGCCTACCTAACATTGCGGGTATTTCCTGCAGAGCCTCTTACCAGTGCCCCTCAGGTAGATTTGCTTTGTTTTAGGTTTGTTGATTTTATAATATGGCAGGACATAATAGCACATTAATAATGAATAATGAATATAATATTCTAATTAATATAACAGGGTCTGTGGTGGAGGCCTTGTGCAGAGCAGGCTCATATTGCAGAGCCCAAACTGGAGAACCCACTCCTTGCCCTGCTGGCTACTACTGCCCTGAAGGGTCACACACCTACAACAACCCCCAGCAACTGTATGTGCAGATATGTTTTATTATGTGCTGTATATTAACAAAGATTAAATGCAGGAACTCAAATATTATTACGAGTGGTTGGGCTTGAAAAACACTCAGCTATATAATACTTAAGGTTAGACTGATTGCATCATTAGCGCTGTGTATTATTAAGCCTAATTTGATGATATTGTTTTGTTTGGCAGTTGCACATACCCATATTACTGCCTAGCCAACAGCTCTGCCAAGCAGTCTTGTAAAGGTGGTTTTATGCCTCGAAACATCAGCGGCCTGAGGGTTTCTCAGGACAGCAGTTGCGTACTGTGTGAGGCAGGCACTTATCGGCCCAGTCACTCCGCTCATCTCCGCTGCCTTGCTTGCCCTCCAGGCTATCACTGCCCACCAGGTCAGTTTAAGCTGGATGTTTACTAGATATTGTATTTTTTAGACAATGAAATAGTGAAATAGCCATCAAACTATCATCTAATGGTCTGTTGGTTTTGAGGTTGCGTAATCCCACCTTTGTTGTTCCAGTTAGTGAACACAAATATCAAAGGTTGTATCTAATATAACTGAATAATTATGATAATACAGGTGAAGAATACCCTGAGTATAATATATTATAGATAATATGACCTGTTTTTCAGGTGCGGAACACTATACGGGTCAACCTTGTCCAGTTGGGTACATTTGTCCACGGGGTTCGTCCAGTCCTCTACCATGTCCACCTGGCACCTATGGCAACCACACAAATGCAGAGCTCATTGAGGAATGCCAGCAGTGCCCTACAGGCACATTCAATCACCTCAACGCACAAAGAGCCTGTTTCCCCTGTGGAAGCTCCTCCACTTCTGACAAAGGTTTCTCATAACATCAGCATGCTAGAACAGTCTGTACCATCATTCCTTACTATGTAATGTGACAGAAGAGCTAAATATAAAATTTACACAATTTAATCTTTTCTCAAATCATCCAAGACTTATTTGATAAATGAATTTTCCTTCTTTTTTATATGTAAGTTTACTCTCAATTCTGCCATTTTGTGCACCGGTTTCCATCGGGTCAGTCTGAACTTTAGCAAGCAGTTGTAATCCTCACCAAACCTCTGGGTACACAATTTATTCACTGGATTGGAAACATCTGTGCAGGTTATGGCATCACATCACAAGTCATTCAGAAGACTTTTTTCAAGCATTTGTAAGTTGTGTCTATTAGAACTAGATTGAGCCTTAAATAAAAAATGGCGGATTCCCCTTACAAAACTGACCCTACCAATTGGAAAACATGGTTGGTTGATTCTTCTGTCACTTCCTAATTATGTTGGTGAATAATTTGAGATGGTAGAACTTTAGTCCATTGCTTAAAGGCCTTCAACTAGAGAGCTTGCTTAGCTTGATCTACCTGGGTACCACAAGGGAAAAAAAATCTTAATTTTTTAAATTCTTGTCTGGTGTTTCAAGAATAGAACCCTGTATTTTTTAATCAATACTTGTAGTATTTGAAGTAAGTGCAGTGCTGCAGAACTAGATTAGTTTATATACAAACATGGTTCTAGACAAAAGTTATTTTTTAGTTCCCAGAAATAAATAGGTCTGGTTTTTATGGAAGCACTGTTTTGGCAATCACCTGCTCTTACATGTCAAGCAAAAAAACTTATGGTTGATCATGTTACATATCTGTAAAAATCCCTCCCTGCAGGCAGTTCTTGGCTACACACTCCACCTGGCTAGTGTCTGACAATAGTCTGAAGGCTTGTGAGACTAGTGTGAAAAGGAAGCTATGACGTTCTGTATCAAACAAGCAATGGAGGCTTGTAGTCACTTGTTAACAGTGGGCAGTCTGCCTGCATAAATCATCTCTCACTTGCACTGAGTCATTAATTAACTTATAGGCTAACCAAAAAGTGCAAAACTAAAGAAGGATGACATCATTTGGCAAACGTCTCTTGTCTGATTACTGCTTGTGGTGTAAGATATGATCTATTGTGACATTCTCTCTAGGTGCATCCTCATGCATGTGCATAGGTAAAAACCGGGTATTCCAGCACTCTGACGGCTCATGTCTGTGCAAAACGGGTTATGTTTTCTATAATGAACTGGACTTCAAGAGTTCAAGTGCTGACAGTGATCTGGACTGTCAGCCTGAGGTAGGAAACCTGCACTCGCTTTAGACTTAATCAATGTCCATCTCACTCCATTTTTTTCTAATGCAATAATGATGCATGATGAAGGCTTATGTTCCAAAAGGTAAATAAACGCTGCGGAGCTGGGCAAATTAGACTATCTTCATCCCAAGAGTGTGTCACCCCTTCCAAATACTCCTGCAATATTACCTGTGGACCCCAGGGGGGGGTCCTGGATGTAGGCTTGGGCATGTGAGTTCACTGCTTTTTTTCTTAGAGTCATATCACTACATAAAATACCCCACATAGTAAATTTTTGCCACTTTTGTCACTGTTATACACATTTTAAAATAAAGGTTCTTAAACAGTTTTTGAGTTGGATGTACATAACTGTTGTAAGAAAAGCCTAACATGCATAGAACTTTTAAACAGTGTGGTGGTTCTCCAGCCTCTATTTATGTCCCAAAATGAACAGTTTAATTAGCTCAAACTGCTTAATAGTATGTAGTGTTAAACCTTTGTTAAACTTAAAACTATCAAACTATCTATCTGTTTTTTATGCCCAAACTTTATTGCCTGCCACTTTCATTTAATGTCATATGGCAGCAAGGGTGAATTTCCTGGACTTTTAAATATGACCATATATTTATGACAAACTGATGATATGATTGACCCATTTATAACAATAAAGAGATTAGGTCTGTTCTTTGTTTTTTTAACAAGAAACATTGACTTACATTTATTAGGCCTTGTACTCCTCCTGGGACATAGGGCATCAACAAGAGTCCAGCAGACATGTTGGTTGCAGGCCATTTGTTTTTCCAGCTGGTTGCATATGTAGTTCATCTTCTATATATGATATATACTACATTGACATTACATTGTGTTTTTTTTATTAAAGGTTGCAGAAAATACTACTATACTGCAGTATCTTTGTAAACATTTAGATATTAACTACTACTGAAGTGCTCCACAAAGTTACTACAGAAGTGCTCCACAAAGTGCCCTTTTGGAACATCACCTTCAGTATATGTACAGGGAACTAATGAGATTACTGTGTTTTCCTGCAGTTGTCACTGTAAACTGTACGTGTCAACGGAGGAAGTGTGTAACTCTTCATGTGTGTCCACATTGCCTGAGCTTTCAGCTAGAATTGCCCAAGATGGACAGCTGCAGCTCAGGATCAAAGCTAAGGATGAAAGCAGAACATGGAACAGAGTGAGCATTTTGTGTGTGTGTGTGTGTGTGTGTGTGTGTGTGTGTGTGTGTGTGTGTCTGTATGTGTGTGGTGTGTTTTGTTTTGATCCTTTAAACTACAAAGACTTTAGTTTCTTGTGCTCATAACTACATGTATAATAAATTAGTTTTGTAGCAATTACTAAATCATGCATAGCAGTTTTTTAATAATACATAGTAGTTACTGAATAAAATTAATGAACTAATATGTAAGACATCTGAAATAATTAATAGCTCAGCAATAACCTGGAATTAAAGGCTTTAAGCAGTGCCCCTTGTTTATACATGTATTGATTGCCAGAATCTGTCTGACCTTGTTGTGAATTGTTGCAATCAATTTTGTTTCCTCCCTCTTTTTTATAGAACATGATGAATGTTTTGGGGGCTGATAGTCATGTCAGCAGTATTGGAAAGATCCACTTCGTTCAGTTTTCTGCAGAAGGAGTGTTTGGATGGATTTTAAAGGAGCCTGTGTTTATTGACACTTTTTTGTCTGGTACTGTCAATATAATGTTCATGGTTAATTTTGTAAAAGTAGATTAGAAACTTTAAAGTCATTACACCAAGTACAATGAAATTTGTAGCAGTCCTAAGGTGCCTTCACAAATGCATTATTTAAAAATAGTAAAGTTCAATAAGACAAAGGTAGACGAGGATACTTCATAATATTATAATACAACATATATCAAAGAAAGGACAACCATACAATGTATTATAGCAGCTGAGTAATTGCACATGAACAATGCAGGAAAGTTCTATACCTGAGTATATTGTACAGGTACAGAAGGAATGAAAACATGATTTGGTAGTATTCATAGTGCATAAAGTTAGTAATAAATATTGTTATTTTTCATTAATGTCTGTCTTTACCTATAAAAAAGAAAAAATAGGCAAAGTAGAGTCTCTGAAGATTGATAAGATTTAGTAATGTCAAGATTTTAAGTTTCACTTGTTAATTACTGTATTTTTCCTTTCAGAACCATTTGAAATTCTGGATGGAGTTCGGATGAAGAGAAGACATAACAATAAGACACAGTTACTGATGTCCGGACCTCTCCCCCGCATTCCCAACCCCATAGTGTGCCTCAACCCCACTGACATGCTCCTTTTTCAGATAACCATCAATTACACTGGTAGGATATTTGCACAATGTCATTCTAAGCACTTACAAAGCAATACATGTATGGTGCGTAATGTAAGTCTATTGATCATGATTCTAGATCGTCTCCTCAGCCACTTCCCTGTGTATCAGAAGGACCATTTGTTCAACAGTAATCCTGCCTGGGACTTTGGCGCATTCAGAAGGCTGCAACGACTTCTCAGGCAATCCCTGTTTAATTCCACCAGGTGTGCTTTGTGATTTATACCTAAATAGTTTTATGTAATGTATGAAGCTAAGGATGGGAATCGCAATTTTCATTTTGTTTAAAATAAGTAGGAACAGACAAAATGTTTTAGCAAAATAGGTATTAAAAAACAACAGTAATAATAGAAATAATAATAATAATCACATTTTGTGCAGGTAGCAACTCCTTAAAGGTAACCGTATTAAAACAGTATTAAAAAATAAGGTTAAGTTTTACTGATTTTCTTCTATTAGTATTCTGTTCAGTAACAGTGATAGAAAAGAAAATACATGAAAGTTAGGAGTAATACTTAAAACTACTTGTGACAATAAAAACTAAAATTAATACAAAGAGGTAGAATTTTTGTTAAATGTTAAATAAAATAGAAACTTTTTCAGACATTCCTTAAAAGTGTGTATTGAGCTTTTCTGTGTAACAAAAGGTGGAGTTTAGTTCCACAGTTATAATAAGAGAAAGAGACCTCTTTGCTTTGTCTGGAATTTACAGAGTATTTGCAGAAGACCATATTTTATAATCTAAGATCACTCTCAAAGAGACATTGGCACTGTCAGTGAGGTATGCAGATTCTTTAACGATTTTATTTTTTAGTTTTAAATTCTTTCTGGAAAGATGCAGATAATTAGTGGGGTTCTTTTAAAACAGTAGTGATTTGAGCTCTCTTTCTTTCTTTTGTTAGGATCCATTTTACTGTTTTTTTTTTGGGAAGCCTAATAAAGAGAACATTACACTAATCAATTCTGCTTGCAATAAATGCATGCTTGTCATTTCTCTGCATGGCTCTTTCTTAAAAAAGAGTCAAAATGCAAGCACAGGTGGGTCCACCTGCTAGGCATTTCTGCCTAACCCACCTCCACTGGTGCCATTATGGCGGCTGCTGACTCAGCAGCCAGGAGCTACCCTTCCCTGATGTTTCACCCCTTTATTACTTTAAAAACTCCCTCTTACTTTTGCTCTGAGCCACACTCCTCTGACTGACAACCTGCATCAGCCACTGTGATGCTACAAGGCAGCCCTGTTTGCTTCAAGCATGATGCCATCTGTAATTGGCACTGAATCAATGTTGCCCTCCAGCCAGAAAAGATATGCTTCATGTTGGCAGGTTTCCTCTGAACTGTCCCAGAGGTGTAGGTTCTGAGGACTGGAAAGGGTATGGTAAGGATAAGGAAGCTCAGCCTTGAATGAGGCATCCCCCACATATCTGCTCACCTTACAGCCCTGTTGATCATAGCCTCCCAGGTTTTCCTGCTCCCTTGTTGCAGTTGAATTACAGCTCTGATTTTATTGATTTTCCCTTCCACCTTTAAAACTTTGAAGATTTAGGTCTCCTACTTTGTGACTTTGAACCACATCTTGAATGCTGTTACCTATCCTAAAATGGTCCTGCCTGGCTACAGCAATCCAGCAATCTCCCAATGTGTTAGTCAGTTAATACTCTGAGCTACTGCCTGCATTATGTTTTACTTGTGTCCTGTAAGGCCTTGGCGTTTTGGTGAATCTCTTATTTCAAACTCAGGCCTCATCTTATCCTGTTTGTAGTCCAAACTAATGGACTTAGTGGTAGGTGCAGGAAGGATCTCACAAACAGTGGCGTGTTGGAAAGATACTGAGGAAAGTATGGCCATATATGAATGTAATTGTTGGTCTTCATAGCTGTTGTTAATGTGGTGTCACAGCTTAAAAATCAGACGTTACTATAAGGTGAAAGTGTTGCACAAGGCCTTACATTTCCATGGTAGGAAGCTTTGGTTAACCTTGTTCTGATTGTGTGGAAGATGAATATAAACTTGGTAGCCATGTTCTTCTCAAAAAGATTTACCATGTAGAGCCCTTCAACACTTGGCACTGGTTGGTCCATCAAAAGTGGAAACTTTTTCACTATCAAATGAGAAAAAGAAGTTGTTGCTTCTGACTTCTTTTTGGAGACTGCAGGATCTGGATTGCTTTATTTTCTTCAAACCCCATTCTTGCAGCTCCCTAAGCCTTTTCAGGAGTCGGGAGGTGCATGCTGCTGTCTGAAGTGACATCACTGAGTGGTGATGTCATCTATGTAGCTCCTGTAGGGTTGGAAGTCGATAACCAGAAAGGGATATGACTCCTTGGACCATCTGTCCATCACTAGTTAAGATAATCTCATATTCTGCAATAAAAACAATGGGGAAATGGAACAACCCATTGCTATCTCTTTCTCCAGCTGTGTTACACAGTTGAGATCTCCTTGATCGAGTTGTGTGGCAGACATTGAATTGTAGAAGTAGTTTGTTGCTAGGTTCTGGTTTAGCTATAACTTTACCAATATTTCTTAAATGATAAAAAGCAACTTTGATGACTGTGTTTACAGGCAGGATAAGACAGCCCATAGTCTAAAATTAACACATGGTTTTGTTCTTTAGATGTGAAATACAAAGCTGATTTCTCTGAATTTTAGCACCAACTTTTTACCGAATTTATACAGTTGTTCAGAAGAGCACATTTGACAGCAATAGCACATTGTTATATTGCTCACCTCTATTTAAATAACTAGTTAAATAATCTTTCAGTTAAATAACATGCAACTTTTAGATTATTTTGAAGTAATAACATTACAGATGGGTTTGTGGTGGTACTACCCTTTCTCAGATTTGCACATGTGTTCACGGAGCCGGGGAAGTATGTGTTTCTGGATAATGCCGTGCCAGACTGGAGTCTGATAGTGGTGGTCAGAGATGACGGCACAGAGTGCGACCCAGATGCAGCTGTCTTCCAACCCTCCTCTCCTGCACATCTGGTGCGGCACGGGGTCACCAAACAGCAGCATCTCAACCTTCTGCCTGACTGGAGTGCTATCTTAGGTGTGCAGTGGCTTCATAAAACTTGTTTTCCATTTAGGTTCACAATGATGTGTCTGTGATCCATATCTGTCTTTAGTGTAAATAACTTCATGCCCTGAAGCAATCTTAATAAATAACATCACACAAATGATCCATATGCTTCATGAACAGCAACAACAATAAACTAATAAGCAGCACAAACATTTAACACACAGACTATTAAATCTAATCACCTCTCGGCTGTTCATGATTATGTGAGAAGATCATGAAAGGGTAGATGCCTTAACACTCAACACTGCATCATAGTGTATCACATGCATTCACATTGGAAGAAAAACGAAACTCTTAGTTTACCATTCTCATTTAGGTACAGTGGTGGATGAAAGTTCAAATCCCTTTAGAATTTTATATATTTTTGCATAAATATACTTTAAACATTAGACACAAGTCCTCAAAGTACACAAAGACAGCCCAGATAAATACATTAGACAAAGTTATACTAGGCATACGTCATTTCTTACCAAAGAATGGTTTCTCAATGACGTGTGTGCTTAGTGTTGTTATACAAATATGCCTTAGATCAAACTTAAAAAGATCTGAGTGATTTCTAAGAACATCAGTGGTTATATTCACAAAAGATGATCTGAAATACATAAGAAAAGAATCATGAGAAATGAGAAAAAAAAAATTGTCATCCAGAAACTTCTTTTCATTCCCAGAGCATTCTTACCTTTGAAAATGGCTGCCTTAAAACATTATGCATCTCTGTTTACATGCAACCAAACTGGGCAGTATAATTAATTCCAAAATGTGCAGGACAGATTTTGTACAATGGTACAGTAATTATGCAGATTATTCAGTAGTAGGATAGTGAAAGTTTTTTGACCCAAAACAAAAGTAGAAAATAGGTCAAGTCACAGTAGTCCACAATAATAAATGTTGACCTCGTACTGACTACACGGCTCTAGGTTAAAGCGTTCTTTTGGCCACTGCCACTGTGTCCTTGGGCAAGGTAAGTAACCTGAACTGCTCCTGAGGTGTTGTGACATAGCCCTAATGAAAAAGAGTGAGAAGTGTTGAGTGGCACCACCACCAACAACAAAAAAATAAAAGATTTAAATGAAGGATAGACATAGTGCTGTAATCTTGATCTGGCCTTACTGGGTGCTTTTGTCTGCAGGAATCTTGGCTCTGCTGATGTTACTGATAGTCATGTTGACTGTCTCTGCCCTGCTCCTAAGGCCTAATCGTGCCAGCCTCATAGCCCAAGGCAGGCCAAAACCTAAATGGCGCAGCTTGGGGGAACCCAGTGTTCCTGCAGAATATGTTTACAGTGGAGACTGGTAAGTCAGCAGCTAAGGTAGTTACTGGACAAGATGAGTCATATGACCCTGAGTCTGATGTTCTGAACACTAAATGGAGTGGGTTTTTTTGTTGCTCTGTTGAACTGATAACAGCGGCTTGCTCGGGTTTCGTGGAGTGGGTGAAGGTGCGGAGACTGAGGAATCTTCTGTATGCAAAGGTGAATTACTTATATGTACTTACAGTAAACAGGTTAACAGGCATCAGTTGTATTTTAGCACACAAATGGACCAATAAAATAATCCCAATTAATTTTGAGACATGAACTTACGTCCTTAGATCCTGGAGGGACATAAAAAAGTGTGTGTGTGTGTGT
>JBBPDA010000001.1:22749757-22768555 GCA_037974385.1 Arnoldichthys spilopterus | reverse complement strand
TTTATTTATTTATATACATAGATCAGCAATTACATTAACACCAATGACAGGAAAAGTGAATAACAGTGGCGATCTAGTTATTTCATTACAAAACCAAGGGGGTTACAGTCAGTTCTTGAAGTTGATGTGCTGGAAGTTGGAAACATAAGCAAGTGTAAGAATCTAAACCACTTTGACAGAGGCCTTATTGTGATGGCTAGATGACTGAGTTAGAGCATCTCCAAAATGGCAGTTCTTGTGGAGTTTTTTTAAGGTATGCAATAGCTAGGGCACACTGATGCATGTGGGAAGTGAACGCTAGCCTGTCTGGTCTGATCCCAGAAAAGAGCTCCTCTTGCACAAAATATTATTGATGGCTATGATAGAACAGTATCAGAACAGTCAGTGCTGTTTTGGCTGCATATGCAATATTAGACAGGTGGTGTTAATGTCATGGCTGATCTGTGTATACATATATACACCATGTCCTGACATTGCATAAAAACATGCGTATGTGTGTTTGTGTGTGGTAGTTGAACCGTGGATGGGGCTGATGGAGGCTGTGCAGCGCTCTTTAGAGGCAGTGTTGTGCAGGCTAGATGGAGTGGCCTATCAGCAGCACGACAGCACAGTGACCAGCAGCCAGAGAGACACAAGAGAGAGCAAACCCCACACTGAATACACACAGGTTACAATTCAAAATCTAAAACTGCACAGAGGCTTGCACTTATGTTGAATTAGAACTGAAGTGCTGAAGCAATGGAGGTATTACTCTACAGCTTCATAAAACACTGTGCACCATGTGTCCATGATTTGCCGCAGAGTTCTTCAGCTGATATGAGTGAGCTGAAAACAAGGCCTGACACAGAGGCAGCTTCTTCTGATCCCGGTAAGCAAAACCTGTCGAAGTAAGTTTACCCACACTGCATTTGTTATCTCTGCTTGCTGATAGTTGGTGGTTTGTGTTGTATTCTCTCAGTGCCCCAGTTGAGCACAGTTACTTGTGTGAGTGAGGAGGACTTGGCCAAGCTGGTGGCACTGACCCCACTCACTAAAACTCTGCAGGGCATCCAGCAGTCTCTTGAAGCACTCAACAACAGGCCCAGAGAAGAAGAAAAAGAAGCTCTGAGTAAGTCATTTTGTTTGAATAGCATGCGAGTGTTACTGCTGTGTTAAGAACGGTGAGTGGTTAAATTTAGATGCTGCCAGTCTCCCTGCTAAAGCGACTCCAACTGTTTAGAACACTAGAGCCTTCTCTTCTTGCTCTGTATACAGTAATAAAGGGTAACTACATGAATGGTGGTGTGAGCAGTGGGACCTTCATCCCTTCTAATGTTCAGTGCCAGATTTGCTATGTTTTCTACAAGATTTGTCAGACAAGAAGACCTTCTTCATCTAAAAAATGCTGAGACCCATTTTGTGACCATATATCCCATCAAGGAATTTAGGGCTGGGTGATAAGGTTTTTTTTTTTTTGTATCACAATAATTTTGTTCATATCGGTTTATGTCATAATATAAATCAAATCGCCATTTCTGTCAAGCTCAAAAGGTTCTGTTTACTCCTAACTGAGATGTAAAGATATCATAAGGTTAATTTGGTTTAAATGTTTATTTTTGGTCAGAAGTTGACAAATGACAAATGTAGTGTTGACCTGTTAAATAAATAAAGTAAGTATTTATAATAAAACAAAATCTTAATTCTGCCCAGTCAAAGCTTCAAGTGTTACTGGAGAACACAAACAAAATGGATGACTAGATACTTTGGTCAATTCCAGATAAATAAAATAAGTAATGCAAATTAAAGTCTCAATTCTGACCATTTAAAACTTTCAGGGTTTACAAGAGACACTAAATTTGTTGTTGAATTTGCAATTTGTTTTTGAATTCCAGTCTTGGTGAATGATGTGGGTGTAACGGGTGTCTGGCACTTGTGTTGTTGTCACATGTCCTAGCCATGTGCTTCTGTTGCTTCTTGTCCTCTTGTGTTAGCCACGCCCCTGTCAGCTGTTTGTAATCATGTCGTCTTTAAAAGCCCCGTGTGTTTCTCGAGTGTTGGTCCTTCAGCTGTAATACGTGCCATGTTTGTCGTGCCGTGCTTTATGTCAGTGAGTCCTAGCTTTGTGTTCGTCTTGTCATCGTGTGTTTGAATAAACCCTCGTTTACATCAGTCCGCCTGCATCTGCTGCCTACTCTCAACCAAAATCGTCACAGAGGGCAGTGAGGCTCATATATGGTTCAGAGGTGTGACTTGACCACACTTTGCACCTTCTTTTCAACTGTCTCTCTATACTCCATGTATAACTGGGAAAGTGTAGTCTGAAGGAAATGTTTATGGTAAGGGAGTTGGTAACTAAGGTCAGTTACTTTAATCAGCTGCATTTTTAACCATGCTTACTGGCCTAATGTCTTTTGCAATAAAGTAGACTATTGCGTTATTGTAAGATCAGTGTCTCGCTTTGTTTTTTTTTTGTTGTTGTTGTAATGCATGGTGCTGGAGAAAGTCAACACTATGGTCTATTGTTCTGGTGCAGGTATCACACTGGTTGTTTTAGGAGACCATCAGCACTTGCTTGGGTCTGGGACTGTAAGGTTTTGCATTATGCATGCTCTGAAGAATACCACTGCTTCAGAGGGTAAAAAAAAGTGGCAAAACCTGTTTTTATGGTTTTAACATGCTTTTGACACAGTTTACAGAGTACGCTGCTCTGCTTCTTGTCAGACTTTAAATAACCAAAATATATCCACACTACCAAATTCTTTTGACAGCCCTGGGCTCTGTCTGTTGGGTGTCTTCTTCGGTAAGGTTTTCAGGCCTACTGTACTCTACTCGCTGAAATCTTGTTGTTTAAAAAGGTGCAACCAAGCTTTTTCGGTTAGTGGGAAACAAACATATGTTCATTATCTGAGTTTTAGCAAATCAGAAGTCAATATTTATTATAAGTAAAACATATTTTTTTAGTTATTTGTAAAACCAATACATTGAGGATTTTATAAGAGGATTTTATTTTTGTGCCTTTGATGGTACATTTGCAATTTTTGTACCCTGGTAAGCAATGTGTCAGTACATTTTTTTTTTGTGAGTTTATTTCCCCATGCTTTTATGAATTCATGCTAATGCTGTGGTGTTTCTTAAGCTTTGTGATGTGTGTCTGCGCTCTTTCCCCTCCAGCAAATGCTGACGACACAGTGGAGAGTCAGTCAGCGCACCTGATCCCTGTTGCCCTTGACAACCTCTCCCCACGGAGCTTTGCAGTCTTCCTGTTTGGTTGCCATGTTGTGCGGCTGCTGAACAGAGCCTGTTCTTTCCCCGCTGTCATGCTGCTGCCGGCGAAAGCACTCCCAGTCACACGTATTGATTCGTTGCTGGCTTTCTGCAACAAGGAGTTTTACTATGACACATCAAACCAGATCCTGTACGTTCTTGACAGCAAACTTCAAAACGCTGGCCAGTTCATCTCAGTTCTTTTACACTCTATGGCCTACATTAGTTCAGGTATGTAGGAGTTCCTAAACTGTTTCTAAACTATTCCTAAATAGTTTTTTGTGAATGACCTTTTCCTGTAAAGTTACCATTTCAGCCATGCAACAACAGCTATATAGGTTGATCATGGCTACATGGTTAATCTGGATTAAGAACTCATGCTACATCATGTCTGAAGCTCTTTTTTAACTTGCAGACTCTGCTCCTCAAGATTTCATTAAATCCCTTCACCTAGCCATATCTGCCCTAAGTATGCAGTTATTCCATCTCTCCTTCACTCAGGAGCAGAAGAATGGAAAGGTAGGGACACTAAGAGGTACATATTGTAAAATCACCTGCAAACCTTACAGAGATATCTGATGTTTGATTGCAGATGGATGAAGAAAGTTCACAGCTTGCATTTGGAACATTAGTGGAGGATTTCCTCAGTATTAAAGTTCCTACTGAAACTCAATTCACAAAGACCCTACTGGCAGAAAGGTTTGTATTCCACCTTTTTTATATTTTCCATTCAAACACAATTACACACATGCATTCACTGGCTTCCTATTGGGCACTAAATAGACTTATAGTTACCGACAGGCAAAATTTTAAATGTCATGCACAATCTGTCAGGCACCCCATTCATCACTGGTGGTAGAGTTCTCTCAACAAAGCAGTCATAGTGGCATGGTAGTTGCATGGTAATTGATTTAGCACTTTTATAAATGTAACAGCCATGCCAGTGTCACTGCTAGATTGAGAATGGCTCAAAAACATCATCGGAGAGTCACTCAATAACATTCAGCAAATAGTGGTGCAAAACTAAATGTTTTTACTTTTGAGCTGAAACATGTAAAAATATGGAGCTAGTAATAATGCAAACCATTGATCAGTCAGACTTTAACACTAGCTAAGCATAATCACTGTCCATATAGGGTTTTCCAGTCACCTCAATCAGCTGAATTTTTGAAAATGCCCAAAAGTTGGTGGGTTGGTTTATCAATAAAAGAGATCCATAAAGCAATGATGAAAATGAAAATGAGCAATGATGTAGCAGGAATGAAAACAGATAGAAACACTGCACAACTGCCTTTTATTCACAAACCTTATGAAATATGCATGTAGTTTTCACATAAAAACGCAAACTGGTACTGAGGAGGATACAGGTAATTCAGTGTTTAAAACTTTACACTAATAAGGTGGGTGTACAAGACAAATGTTTTCATTAAAATGATTATGAAATTGTTTACAGCAGTTACATGAACATGTGTCTATACTCAGCTTTGTTATTAATCCTAGGCTCCAGAAGTACAAGTACTTTAAGCTGGAGCAGCTCCTCCAGGAGTTGAAACCACCTCTAGCAAACAGACCCACAGAGAGTAAGATATGGACCTCTGCATTTAACCCATCACACGTGCACACATAGAGCAGTGGGCGGCTATCAATAGCGCCCGGGGAGCCGTGCAGCAGGACGATACCTTGCTCATGGGTACCTCAGTAGTGCCCAGGCCAGGATTTGAACCTGCGACATTCCGGTCCCCAGGGCAATGTCCTAACCACTAGGCCACCACTGCCAAGTAAAGTTATGGCTAATTACATATTTTGGAAAAATTAGAGGACCCACATCCTCCATTTTTCTTGTATATTTTTTTGATATTTATGTGGGTTTCTGTACCAAATGGTTTGGTGAATAATCCTATTTGCACAATTTTCCACTGTCCTTAGATGAAGTGTATTGGCCAAGACATAAGTCCAAATTTTGCTGCTTAGCTGAAACAATGAGGCTATTGTGCTTCTAAAAAAGTCTAAAAGTCACTAAAAGTAGTCACCCAAATGTTGTCCCTTAAACTTCTCAAATTGCTCAAACGGCATTAAGGGGGAACAGACTTGTAGATTTAAAACACTGTGAGCCATAAAAATGAACAAAACCTCACCTATGGACAGTCATTCCAGCCAACATCCTAACCCTTGGATCATATTTATAAACTGATGGTCAAAACTAGATCTAGATCAGCACTCCTATTCCTGAAGTGATCTGTGAAAAAAAACCCTATTGCTTAAAATGACAGCCTGCAGCAGTCGCTACAGCGTTCACACAGCTACAGCTTTTTTTTTCATTTTTATATCTAACAGTAAGTCATACTTAACCACATCATGTAAACCTCATAGCTACACCACTTAACTAAAAACTACATATGGGGTGGAAAACTGTCTAAATTAAATTAGTGTTTGTGACATCATAAAAAACAATTCAGAACAGGCTGGTTTTGCAGCTTAGTTTTCAAATATACTGTATGGACTAGGGTGAGAGCATGTGACAGTGTTTACATACTTCATCATTACTGCTTTTGTTTGTTCTTTATTTTAGGTTCTGGCCTCAAAGTCCCAGTGCAGGTAAAACTCGTGTTGAATTCAGTTAATGTACAGATTGCCTCCTGTGCCCTTTGTAATGCACCCCCCCATATGTTTCATTGAGTGGTTAATGTATTTGCTTTAGATGCTTTGTGTGGAGCAGGAAATAGAGCACCTTAATGAGGTTTACCAGCAGCTCAGCTCTCAGCTGCACAGCAAAACACACACACACAGCTCACTGGAGCACAGCCAGGCCCAGCTCAACACAGCCCTACAGGTAATCAGCTACCATTCTCTATATGTTCACCTCCACTCAAGTACTGTGTCGTCAGTCATGACCCGGGCACAGCTACAGCCCAGAATCGTTCTGTTCATTTTGTTTTCACCAGAGATTTGCTGATGAGGTTATTTTTGGACTGTAATGTCAGCTGGGTGTTGATGATTCGTCAAGCTTCTCCCTCTCGCTCAATTTCATGCTTACTCTTGTTCTCTTCTGCTCTCACTCCCTTTTTCTCACTTTCATGCTGTCTCTCTTGGCCACTGTCCAGTGTGTTATTACACAGACATCGCTCACTTTGCCTCTCTCACATTCACAGTCTCTACAATCTCTTCATGTATCTTTCCTCTCTCTAAAATGTGTCCACACACTGACCAGATAAAATCCATATTTTACTGTTCTGCATCAAGTATTTTAACACTTGTGTCAATTTAATTTTACTTTCACTTATTTTTACTAAATTACAAATAAATCTAAAAGCTGCCTCCCAAAGTGTGAGAAGGCACTTGGTTTGGGGATCACTCTAGCTTTCTGTATTCTTGAGCTTGCATTTCCAAATTTATCCTCTTACCTCAGCACTCAGCACATGTCTCTTGTTATATAATGTTATAGATATGTAGAAATTTGAACATTTACACATGCACTGCACTGCGTATAGTGAAGATTCACCACTGACCACCTCTTAGTTGATGTTTCATTTAGTCTTATCATGCAGTCAACTGAAACACAGATTTGATCATTGAAAATGTATTCAACCCCCATTCCCCCTCCCTCCCTCGTACTCAGGAGCAGGTACTGATGATGAAGCTCCAGCAGCACACAGTAGAGCAGAGGCTGAAAGAGATGAGAGACAGGCTGAGGAACTTCAGCTCTGTAAGAGAGAAAGCAGAGAGCCCTGCTCAGCCCTCACAGGAGACACATAAAGAAAACCAGGCCTTCAGCAAACACACACAGTTAAACAATGGAGCCGATAAAGAGCTACCAGCCACCAAGCAGCTCCTTGGAAAGAAACAGCCCAGCAAACACATGGATGAGGCTGTTGGAGAAAAGGATGTAATGGCCGGAGGCACTTAACAACAACAAACTGAATAATTTCCATACATATCGACAAAGATCAGGGGTTAAGTATATTTTCATATTCTCCTTGTAGCAAAACTGTGTTAAGCATCATTAATCAGTGTTGTCTAGGGAAGCTAACACACTATCAATTGTAATTGTTATGTAATTTGGATCTGTAAATTCTAAGAATTTTACTTACTTGGCGACTTCAACCTAGACTATGACTTATAGGTGCTGCGGGAACACTTTTATAGTTCTTCGACCTCCAACCTTTAACCTTTTTAGCTCCAACTTTAGAGTGAGACTCTAGAATCAGGATCTGGGCCCAGTTGCTCCATTTCTCTTGGCTCCCGATTCTGATTCCGGGTTCTCACACAGGGTTGGTACTTTCCCAGCACAAGAGGAACCATGAGTTATGTAAGTGCCATTGACTGTGAACAGGGATTTCAACCATAATTTTTTTTTTTTAAATCATGGTAAAACCATGTCAGCATCAGCCCTTATCATTACAAATGAAAAAAACTGAAAAATGGACCAACAGTAAAGTCCATGCCTTACTGAGGTAATATGCCACAGAGGAAGTAAATCTTATCTTATCTTATCATCCGATTCATCCTCCATCTTCTTGTATGTGGTTGCTATACAAGCCATTCAGCCATTGACCAGCTTACATGACTTCAGCAACTGCCAGGGAGGTAGTTCCTCTCTAAAAGTCTCTAGAACTGTTTGGTCTGAAAGCTCCATATGTTTGTGTGAGGTGCTTTGTGCCCAAAACATTGAGGAAAACAATCTTTCAACCGTTCTGTGGAAGTGAAAACAACTGAAAACAGTAAAAGCCTGGCATGTAAAAGGTGTGAACCATCCCAATCTCTGCATTTACCATAATATCATTATATAAGATATATAAAATATCTTGAAACCTTATTGAGTAGACCAGGTTATTAAGCAAGCCCACCTTTAAGCTTAGCAAACATTGAAGAGCAATTGAATTTTATTTATAACTCTTTTTTCTGTCATAAATTTTAAAGTAATTGCATTAAGCCTACCAAAATCAGGGGCTGAGCCCATCCAATGGAATATATTTTGAGTGCAGCAGCATTTCATCCATCATTTACATGGGCAGTGTCGGCCTAGTGGTCCTTCCCCTTGTGAACAAAAGGTCACAGGTTCAAGTCCCAGCCCTGATACCACTGAGGTACTCTTTGACAAGGTACTGTCCAGTGCTTTACATAGCTGACCACTGCTGTAAGGATCCCCAGAGGATGATGGGTTCCCCCTTCTGAGTCTTGGTTCCTCCTGAGGTTTCTTCATACAGCTAGGGAGTTTTTCCTTGCCTCTGTCGCCTTTGGCTTGCTCTTTGGGGCTTGGACCCGGATTCTTTAAAGCTGCTTTGTGACAATGTCAGTTGTAAAAAGTGCTATAGAAATAAACTTGACTTGACTTGTACGTGTGATGGGTTAAATACAGAGATCACATTTGGTTGTGCTTCACTTTGTGTGATTGAATGTGTTCACAATGACAAATCATGACAAAAGTCTCTTTCACGTACCAATTTAAGGTGCACTGAAGCTGAATATATACATATATTTTTATCCCAGAAAAGATCCAGGGCTATTGAAACATTTTTAGGCTATAGCCCTTTAACTCTGACCTAGTCCTTACCACATTGTTAAAATAACTGTTGCTGTATTTTTCATCCCTTCTATTGTTGTATTTTATGAATTATTTCATGGCTTATATCATGCCGTTGATACAGTTTCTTATCACATTTTTTAAACTTGGTTGGTTGTTTACATAGTCTTTTTCAAACAAATGTGTTATTTCCCTCATATATACATATATGTGTTTGTGTGTGTGTGTGTGTAAAGATAAAAGGTCATGATGAGAAAAACTGGTGGATTTTTATTTAACATACAGACTACCCTGTATTTTTATCGTTTATTTCTGATTTTACTGTACCCCAGTCTTTAGTCCATATTCTAATGTCTTGAGTCAGGTGAGTTAATTTTTTGGCATTAGGCCTGTAACAGCTGTTAGTGGCTCTGGGGGCCCTCTTCTATTAAAGCAGGCTTGACGAATCAGAATGCACCACTGCTTTTCTTTTACGGGTCAGCACCCAATCCCCTGTGGCTGTTCTGCTGTATTTAATCAACACAATCAAGTGAGAAGAAGAAACAGATGCCCTATTGCCTGCCTCACTATGCTCATACCTCACCCCATGACACAACTGGATGGGTCTACTCTTCTCATTGGAAGCTTGGAAAATCAGCTTCTGCTGTAAATAATAAAATGATTCAGAAAATAAACTGTATAAGAGATGATAACATTGTTCATGAGTGCTGAAACAGCAAACTGAGAGACGTTCATACAAATTACTGTTCTATCCAGGTTCTAAAACATGCATTTAACAGTCTAAATGCCTGCTTTGTCTGTGTATTTGTATAAAAATGAAATTGTCTTAATTGTCATACCTTTTATCTTTATAAAAGAAATCAAAGCTTTGTTGAAAGTAGATTTTTTCTACACTGATCTCCCCTTTCGATTTAGTGCCGTCTTTTGATAATACTTTGTAAGCTTTGAACATTAGATATTTCACCTATGTATTTGGTGTTAGTATAGAAATATTTCAACAATGTAATATGCAATCCAAAATAAACAGTACTATTTATTATAAATGAAAACAAACATTGAGGCACAACATAAAGTAAACACAAGGACATGAAATAACCAACATTGACTTTAACAAAGAACAGACAATGACTAGCTGACACACAAGGGTATGTATACTAATACAATACAATACAATACAATACCTAAACAAGGGAGAAGACCAGAACAGCACACAGCTGGGTACAATAACGATAGTGTAGGGCTAAGGTGGGGCTACGGCAGAGCAACAACCAATACAAAAGCATGACAAGACATGGTATGGGGAATACTTGACATGCATATATTATTTATTGTTGAGTAAATTTTTACACTGATGTTTTTTGTTGTAGTACTATTTTTTTGTGAGCATTAAAAATTCTACTAAACAGGTGGTTAAAGTAACAGACAAAGGTTAACAAGTACAACATGACCTGTGATCATTCACATCAAACCATTCACAAGGTATTTCTGGCAAGATTTTTTTTCATTTGTGTATTAATCATTTTCTGGATGTTAAAAATGGGGCAGAATTTAAAGGAAAAGACTGTGGACAGAGCCTTGTTAGCCGCAGAGTGCATACCAACATTTTGAAAAGCTGTCTACAAATGTTTAATACCACACCTGACCCTGCTGGTCTGTAATGCCAACTACTAAGGTCTTGTAAGTCCATATTTACTTTAATTATAGGTATATAAAATACAGAAGGGGAGCTGTGCTTTTACATAAAAATGTTACTGAATTCTAAAATAAAAAAGTCAATGAAAATAAATGAATATTCATTTTTAACTACATTTTGTGTGCGGGTCAAGCACAGGCACCAAAAATACCAGTTATTTGTAGACTGCCGTTCTAAGATGAGCACTCCTAAACAGAAGACTGATGCTTTATCTTTGTGGTGTCCTCTACAGCCACTCTATGTACTGGTCTATGTGGTCTATGTACTCATTAAGCTGCTCCCTAGAGCCTGGTTGTTGCTGGAAGGAGGGATTTTCCTCCAGGAAAGCAGGCTGAGGACAGATTGGGAAGGGTCAGCTGGAGTAATCCTCGCTCCCTGTATCACCTCTCCAGGCCTCCGCCGCTGAAGTGGTCTGATAGACTGGAGAAAGGTCCCTTGGCTGCCTCCAGTCTTACCCCGTTATCTCCTAGATTAACCGACAGAGCAGGACCACTTACCATGGCCAGGCCACCCAGCCACTCAACATACCTTTCAACTGCTGCTGTGGTCAATGTCACTATTTGTTTGCCTTCTGTTGTCACTGTTGGTTTAACAAGTACAGACATTTGGAGATTTACATTTTTTGTCAACAAGTTTTCAGGCTGTTTTTCGAAATTAGGGGGGGTTGCGGGGAGAGTGGTCTGCCTGTTATCGTACCTATTTCTGTCCTGGCTCTCTCCATTACAACATGGACAGCTGCAATACCTGAGAGGACTATGCTTGAGTAAGCTAAAACACTCCAGTCCAGTTCTTGACGGGGGCACCGTTTGTTAGCCACAGCGGTCAATGGTTTACTGGGTCTAATTTTGTGCAGAGGTGGATTTTTATAGGGATAGAAGCAATAGACGACTAATACCTCCATTAGAAGTGGCCCTTCCTCCAGTAAGTGTTGCAATTTATTATTCATGTAATGTAAAGTAAATGCTTTATGCATAAATTGCATTGATTTATAGAGTGGTATTCTGGAAAGAACGAGCCCCCTATCGTGTTTTTTAAGGCTATCATGTGTAGCACTGCCTTAGAAAACACAAAAGCAAACACTTCATATTACATCGGTGTCTTCACATGTAATCACAAGCTTAATAAACACAGCAAATATGCGCCATATTCCAGCTGGATTTCAGCCTGTGATGTGCGAAGCAGCGCCTTCTTTTCAGTGCAAACCATCTGTTCCACTGACTTACTGCTGGATTTATGCACTTTTATTCTGAGTATTATGAGCTGTAAGCTGCATAAATAAAACATCTGTGCAAAAATATGATATGATATGATAGGATATGATCTGGTATGACATGATATGATATAAAAAAAACTAATATGAAATAACATTAATGAAAATAATATGACTAAGTTTTGATTATTTGCAGGATAAAATGTAATTTTTCAAAACTTTTATTCATAGGTCCTCTGCTTAACAAAGTAGGAAGAAAACAAAATCACATTTTCAACAGTGTCTAAGACAGAAATTCTGAGAATTCACAGAAGCAGTTCACAGAAAGAGGACCCACCAGATTTCACCTAATTTTAGAGTTGCCCCATCAGTATGGACATGTCGTAATCATGTAGTAATCTTGAAATCCCTCCAAATCCCTTGAAATCTGTTCCCTTGTTCTAGATACTTCCTTTCACTTGCTCTCCGCTTGGTCCAATCCTTCTACTATCAAATCCATCCACAGCCCTGAGCCAAAAGATTAATAACATGCTATACAGTATGCGCTGCATATGAATATCAGACACAACTGAAACTAAATATTGTATTACTGTCTATGTGAACTGCATGAAAAGTTATTACATTATGACCTAAAAAATATAAGTCATATGAAATGGTTTATTAACTTTTAAATGGCAAATAAGTGCACATCCTCTACAGGAAACACATTTCAACACATTTTAATAAATTATTAAACATACATTTTACATGCCAGGGGAAAAGAAATAAGGCTTATAATGTCCAGTAAAAAAGTTATGGCATTATATTTGTAGTTTAAATTAGTTTTTTTTTCCTTTAGATTTTAAACTTGAAATTGAGTATAAATAATCAGTAGAAAAAATGTAATATTAAAAAAGTATATAAAATATAACTATAAACTATAAATGTAACACTATAAATTTGCACAGGTCACATTTTAGGTTTTCTTTTTTCCAGCATGTTAAATTCAGAAATCTCTGCAGAGGATTTGTACATTGTTTTAACATTTTTTACCCAAAAAGCACTTTTGCATTTCGAAAGGGATATTGCTAAGTAAATACTACAAAATGCCATTAGTCAGTGCTGATTTGTTGAGTTGATGCACTTGAGAAGTGGATTCGTCTGGAGGATCTTGGCTTGCCTGAAACAGAGTTCAGTTCTCAAGTTGGAAAGGGCAGTGATGGAAGAAGCTAGCAAAATTTGCATTGGTGGTAGAAAATGCATTAGAAGGAGAGAGGCATCAGTGTATAAAAAACTTGTGTGTAATTCACTTGCACCACACACTCTAGCAAGACTGTCATGTCAGTGTCACTGCTGTGCTGAGAATGATCCACCATATAATTTTTACCTGCTCATTAGTGGTACTGTTGGTGTCCTGACCCTTGATGTATGGGATAAAATGGGCAAACAAATGTTGCAGAGAAACAGATAAACAACAGTACGTATTTGCAAACTACAAAGTGCACGCATGTAGTAAGTGGAGCTGGTTAAATTGACAATGAATACAGATTCTAAGTAGGAATATGATGGTAGGAAATAAAGTGGCTTTTCAGTGCATGCAGTGCTTACTCTGAGTGGACAGTGATGAGCTCGATGCCCTGAGTGACCCGTCTGCTTCACCAGATGCACATCGCTTCTTCTCAGTCTCCTCACCCCGTAATTTAGCTGCAGATGTGAAATATTCTCAGTAAAGGCAGCAAATAGGAGTGTAAATCTCTGTCCTCACAATAGATTAATGTGATTATGATTAAGTGCATCAAATAAAAAGCATTCCATAATGCTTTTTTTATTTGAAATTGAAATATATGAGTATGAGAATAGATTCTTACACTCCAAGATCAATACCCTCAGCTCTGTGTGTGACAATGCATCGGTATATTCTCATATCTCTACCTGAAATGTAATGAAAATTGCTTGTTGGTGTCAACAGTGAAACCTACCCAGGAGCAGTGGGTCATTCAGGTCACATTTGTGAAGCAGTGAAGTATACATTGGCTTTGATAGATCACTGCTCCCTGAAGAGAGCAAAACAATATGTTAACCATGTATACTCATTAACAAAGCCAGGAATGAAGAATGTAAAAAGGTTTTGCTGGTTTCTTACGACTGACGCCGATCAGAATGTATACTTCTCGCTGGTTTAGGACATCTGAGGCCACGCCACAGATGTGGTGTTGCAGATTTATCACCTGACCTTTCAAATCTGCCAGACCTATCTCAGCTAGCATGGACAAAAACAGGGTCAAAAGGATGGTATCGTACAAACACAAAGCAATATTTTATTAATAAGGTCTATGATAAAGACACATACATCTACATACACTTGAAACATACCTCCACCTTCACAGCCACAATTCATTTTTATGCAGTCCACAAGGGCCTCTGTTTTGCACTGAATGTTAAAGAGAATCCTTTGGTGATCTGTAGATTATGCAAGAAAGTGTTTTTTTTTTGTTATCGTAAGTAAATATTTGCTTTTATAATGGGGATATAAAATTTAGGAGGGTAAGTCTGCTTTTACATAAATCTGGTCTACAAGTCTTGTGCCTACACCTCTGTGTAAATCAAGCTGCTTGGATTTCAATGTCATGCCCCCAAAGCAGCCAGCACTCAGGTGCTGAAAATTTGTATTGAGAAATCACAAATTAAAACATAAAATAAATATATTTCTCTAAAACAATCACTTGTAAGTCTTTGAATTTCAGTTATTTTATTTATCTTATTCATGGAATTAACCTTTAAATATGCAGATGCTGCTGTGGTATCTGGCACCGCAATGTTAGCAGCTAATTCTTTAAGTCCTGTAAGTTGTGAGATGGGCTTCTGAGATTGGACTAGATTGTTAGAAAATCCCACTGATGCTTGATCTGGAAGTTACATCAACACCTTGAACCCGCTCTCATTTTCCTCAACCCATTCATGAAAAATGTTTGCAGTGTGGCAGGGCACATAATCCTTTTGAAACAGGCCACTGTCATTAGGAAATACTGTTGCCATGAAAGGACATTCTTGGTCTGCAACAATGTTTAGGTAGGTGGAATTTGCCAAAGTAACATCCACATGAATGCCAGAATCCAACATTTACCAGCAGATCATTGCCCAGAGCATCATACTGCCTCAGCTGGCTTGCCTTCTTCCCATAATGCATTCTGTGCCCCCAGGTAAATCATGCCCACATGATGTAAAAGAAAACAGGATTCATCAGACCATTTCACCTTCTTTCTTTCTACAAAGCCCCATACACATAGTCTTTAACCATCATTCAGCTGTGGGTGCCAATGACTTTTCTGCAGATTCACCAGTTGTCCATAATTGAACCAGTGTTGGTAAGTATCACCTGTATACCAGGAACATCCCACAAGACCTGTCATTTTGGAGATGCTCTAAACCAGTTGTCAAGCCATGACAATTTGGTCCTTGTCAACGTCACTCAGATTTTGCTGTTTTCAACATATCGCCTTGAAATATTGATAGTTTACTTACTGTTTAATATATTTCACCCTTTTACAGGTGTCATTGTAACAAGATAATCAATGTAATTTACTTCATCTGCCAGTGGTTGTAATGTTGTGGCTGATCTGTGTATGCACACACAGCTTGTATAATCGCCACAGAAAAGCATTGCCAATAGAATTGGAGTGCCAGCTGCACATTAGCCTAAGGTCACCATGCCCAGTGCCAAGCTCCAGTTAGAGGGATATAAAGCCCTCCAGAAAAGGTCTGTGTAGCAATAGAACTGCATTCTCTGGAGCTCTATCCTTTTGGGATGAGTTAGAGTCCCATTTGTGATCCATAACTAATCATCCAACATCAGTACCTGAGCCCAGTAATGCTTTTATGTCCTTACAGCAATGTTCCAAACAATGTTAAGCTTTCCCAGCAGAGCTACTGCAGCAAATAGCAAACTTCCTGTACGAGCAGATATCTACAAACGTTTGGACATACAGTGTACATTTTTTCTTATCTTAAATTAAATGATGTTCTTCACACATTTCAGAAATGTAAAGAAATATAGAGCAGCACTTACCGCCATGAAGCACTGTAATAAACATCTGCACTCTACTTGACAAAACAGGGCAGTGAGTCTGTTTAATAAGTAAAAGACCAAAGTACATGTTATTCAAGGAGGCGTGGAGTCTGTTACACTGGTTGCTCTCACCTGTCTACTATCCACTGGGAGAAAGGATCTCCTTGGTGACTTACTTCAAAGACTTTAACATACAATACAAATGCAAGAAAGCAATATATAAAGCAATATACTGAACATATTACAATATATTATTTTTAGTTTTTAATACACTGAAAAATCTTAAACATCATTTACCTCTACTGTTGACTGCAAGCCACTTGAAACATGCAAATTAAAAAAGATTATTTTTAGTATTTATACATATTGACACAATACTCATTTTCTGCAGTATTGACATTTCATATAAATTATCTTTACTGCTTGCACTTTCTTTTGGCACACACGCAGCAGAGGCATTGTTTCTTGTTAGAGCTAAAATTTGAGAGGGCTAAGCTAACCTGAACAGCTAACGCCTCAGCATATATTTGTTAATAACTTCGGGCCCCCAGTGTTCATTAAAAAAAAGTTTGTTAAGTTGGTTTTCTCTCAGGCTTCTGTCTGCACTGCTAATGTCAACATGGCCCTCACTTTAGATGGAATTGGCCTTTTTTTGGCTTCTGAATGGGACAGTGTAAGAGGCATTTGAGCAAATGCACCACTTCTCTAGAAGTGTATTATTATTATTATTATTATTATTATTATTATTATTATTAATATTTTATTATTAATGAATTTTCTTTAGTTCAAAATTCACTGAAATCATATTTATATTTAAATACATTTATATCTTGTCTTTATCATAAATTATATTGAATATTGATATTATTAAAAGTATCATATTAAAAGTTAATTTATCATGACATTACTCCATGAATTGAGTTTAAGGACTGGAGAGTGAATTATACATCTAAAAACTCCATCAAACTCTTTATTTTTTTTCCAAAAGCATACTTAAGATACTTTAAATGTATACTGTATTCATGTGCTGGGGTACCCAGATGACTGATAACACAACAGTCTGGTTGCACTCTTCTGTGTTCTCTGTTGTTTTCTTATGGAAACTTCTATCCACATGCATGAGTATACACTGTAAATGGATTAATTTCTTTTAGCTAAATAAGCATATTTATTGACTTCAGAGACATGGAAAATAGTGGTTGCTTCAAAATATCTTACTGGATTCATGTGCATTATAGATTGTTCCTGAAATACACTGATAATATATTATCTTTCTTAACCTAGTTATAGTAAAATAATAGCAGTAATAGTAAAATATTTGTTTGGCCTGGCAATTTCATATTTATTGTGCATTAAGCTAATGATAACACATATCTAATGCATTTTAAAAATTTACATTTCTCAACTATAGGAGTAAATACAGTAATAATAGGTAAACAGTTTATTTTCCTTACATGGAAGATTGTTGTTCATGACCTGAGAAATAAACAGACTAGCAGGGTTCCACAATCCCCTCCCAGACTCAGGCATTACACTGGGCTGCTCAGCGCATGCTGTCGTCCTGCATCGCTGTTGCCATGGTTTCCCTATCTCGTGGATATGGCAACCACCATGCCTGCCATTTTTAGTCTGAGACGAGTCTCAGCCGGCTGCCAGCACCTCACTCCCTCAGCAGCACACACCACTGCTATTGTTATTACAGCGCATTAATGCCATGCCACACTGCATTAGAGACGATCTCTGTGCAATCTCTGCTGCAAATTGTGGATTCAAAAGGAGGTCGTATCAATAAAACAACAACAGAGACAAAGACAGGATTCGCTGCATTGCCAGGAAAATGAATAATAGATCTCTGCTATTTGTTTCATGTGAGGCCAGTATTATGCAGAACCCCTCTGAATTGAAAACATAATCCCAATGATGAAATCCTTAAATCCTTGACTCTAACCTTTGCACTAAGCTTCTCTTGGTTCCCCATACATTAGTACCTTGTGGTCAGATTAGTGGTAGACGTTCACACTGGAAGACTCTCACCAATCTTAAGGCCCTAATCGGCTATGAAAATAAGCAAACGTAAATCTGTTTAATCCACACAGATCACAAAGCAAACCACAGGCTATAGAATCCTATTACAAAGCCATATCACTATGGGTGTTAATGCATGTGGAAAGGTCAAGTGTGGATTATTGAGATGCAGAGAATGAGGGATTTTATTTATCCTAAGCCTCAGATATTTGTCACTAAATATGTGTCCTGTAGTATCCCACCATGTGAATTGAATGCAGTGTAAAAGTAGGTCTTTGTGATATTTCTCCCCATTGGTCAGCGTCCTCAAAAGTCACTCGATTCTGGCTCTAACTCATGGCTCACACTGTTTATGGCGTGACTCATAAAATAATTGCTGTAATTGCAGTGAAGCTGCTCTGCAAAGTGAAGAGTGACTAGTGTGTGGGTTTGAATGCTGAGCCCCGTTTTTAGAGCTAACTGAAGCTTGTCCACAGAGATGCTGGTTTAAGCATCCTTGGGCTTTGTATGACCCTTTTCTGTCTAAAGTGACTGGACAATGGTTGTCGGAGCAAGGACAATGCTGCTGGAGATGCAAGCTGATAGACGAGGGATAGACGTTAATGTGTGCTTCAGTGATGTGTGGTAAATGTGTGGGGCTCTGACTAAGCTTCCTCCTTGCAGCAGCTTTACTGTGTTGCGTAATCCCTATGACATGAGGGCGTCCGGATCAGGCTAGCTGCACCTAGGGAGCGATAACACATGCAACACTGCTGGCCCATATACCAGTCATTGGATATGCACATTCATAATGGAATGTTGTGGGCAAAAAAAGCAAGAGAGCCAAAGACAAGGAAAGTAGTTAAATTATAGAAAGTATATCACGTGTTATGTCTCACTTTAACATCACAAAATGTATGTTAATATTAGTTTTCTGTAGTGGAACAAAACAGGGAGATTTCATGAACTTCCAGCATCTATCTCTCTGTGTGTGTGTGTGTGTGTGTGAGAGAGAGAGATAGATAGATAGATAGATAGATAGATAGATAGATAGATAGATAGATAGATAGATAGATAGATAG
>JBBPDA010000001.1:22724871-22745989 GCA_037974385.1 Arnoldichthys spilopterus | reverse complement strand
ATCTCGGACTGGATGTAAAATGTTAACTGAAAAGATGACGCTGTTTAAATTGCTCAACCTTCTTTTCATTCATTAGATCTACCGATACGATAACTCCGAACAGAATTCACAGGGGCCATGGAAAGGTCGTCTACTCTGGAATGGCAGCAAAGACCTACAGGATGTCTCCATCAGCATAAGGAACGTTACACTGAATGACACTGGCAAATATGAGTGTGTGGTACAACGCAAATTTTACTTCGACTTCTATACCCCTACTTTTAGTTACAACATCACAATCAACCTGGTGGCAAGAAAGACAGGTAGGTTTGCTCACTAATAAAGCATTATTTTCACAGCTGACCATGTTTTACCCTTACGTTGTGCCACCTGCAGTGTGCTGTTGACTGTCTGATGAGTATTTTTGTGCTTTGGCCTCATCTTTAATGAATCTTTTCAAATGCGAAATATTTAAGATCTGTCTGCGTATCATCATATGATTGGACCCTTAATTTAATATGACTTCCCTCTGCCATACAGTGTCTTTGTGTCCTTTGTGTTGTTCAAGTAATAGTATGCTTTGTTCTGTTTTTATTATTATTTACTGCCTTCTGCAGTTGTTTTCAGGGGATGAGTTTTATCTAACCAACCTGTTACTACTCTTTCTATTTTAAGGGGTAATGTACAGATTCTGGCTTGTATACTATTCTGTGGATGCCTGCCTTGAGATTGCTGAATGCACAGTTTCTCCCACTTCAGTCGAATATACTTTAAATAATGTATATTTGTTTCTACTTTCTCATGCAACCACAATGCATTATCTCTATCTGTGTCTCTACTTTAGGATATTTGATGCACAGATAGAAATAGACAGTGCTGTATTTAAGTGGTGGATTTAGAAATGGCCTGTAGATATAAATGAGTTAATAACCACAAATGTACAGTACAGCTCAGCTTTCACATTTCATGCCATTTTCATGTAATATTATCAAGTGCAGTACACATGTTAGCATGCCATCTTAGTATAATACATAAGCTGATGTTTTAGATACTAAATATGTCTTTCAGTGATATCAAGTTGACTTCTTTTGGCATTCTCTAAACCAGATTACATAAAAATGTTTTTACATGTGCTGCACTGCTTGATATATGCCATTAAAACAACAATTCTCAACTTTTTCCTCTTCAGACTGAACATTTCATGTCTGAATGATGTAATTACAAACAAAAATCTGTCTCATATTGAGTATTTCGCTGAAGATGATAAAACTGAGAAGCTCTTTGCCATTTTTCACTAACTTCACCTATATTTATTTGTACTGAAAAGAATTTGTCATATCTCACTAATCTCCATGTGTCATTTTTCTGAATGTTTTTTTTCTAAAGCATATTTGAGCATGGAATGTCCAGTGGATACATGTGTGCATGTGAATCACACACGGTGTGTTTAAATGTAAATAGAGAATATACAAAACTTTTGATTTGCACACTAGCACTGTTTGCCTCACTTGCTTCAAAGGTCCACTGATAGATGCTTATTATTTGTCAGTGTCCCATTATTTCCTGTGTACTGTGTAGATGATGTGTAGATAAACACAAGCTTTTAAAATGAGGGGTTTACAATGCATGGCAAGTCATGAAGACATTCTACTCAGATTTTTTTGGTCGTAAAATATCAGTGAAAATGTCAAACATTCAAAACTGGCGAGTAATCCAGGTTTCTGCTTCTATATGGTTACAGTTTTTGTAGCTGAAAACATAAAATATAACACTTACTCTTATCTCACCAAAAAAATCTTCAGTTCAGTTTAGTCAAAGTGTGTGAATAAACCAGTTAGCTTTGGTCATTTGAGGAGCTCTTACAAGTGTATTTGTGCATATATTTAGACATTTATTTAATTAAATAGAAAAAGAAACACAGATATATTTAGATCAACTCAAGTGACTTAAGGCAGTTGGTTTTTTAAACCATTTAAGTAAACTGAACCTTGTCATGAGCTGTTTGTTTATGGGCATGTTGTAGCTGCATAAGGCATTAAGCTTCCTAATCTTGATTTTTAGCAGTGACCATTAGCAGAATAATCATATCACAGGATATGTCATAGGGTATGTTTTTTGCGTTGTTTTTGCATTACATACATTTTATTGTAGGATGAAATCTAAAATAACCAAAAGATTTAATCATAGATATTCTGCACTGCATCTGACTTATCTCTTAAACCATTGTTAATGTTTTTGAAATAAACCCAATTTTTCACAGTATAGCTTAAATCTTAATTATTCTGTGCATTTGCTCATATCTGAACACTAATCTATTTTAAATGTATGTTGTGTGTGGGTGTGTGTGTGTGTATCAGCGAGTCTAGACTCCACAGCACTGTACTCTGAGATCATGATGTATGTGTTGCTGGTGTTCCTCACTTTCTGGCTTCTGGTTGAAATGATCTACTGCTACAGAAAAATCTCCAAGTCAGATGAGCAAGCGCAGGACAGTGCGTAAGTATTTGGCTTTTGAGAGAAGATTGTCTTCTTTTTATTTAAGACTTGTACTGAATTTAAAGGCAGAAATATGAGTCTACGTAAGGTCAGGTTTATTTGTCACATACACAGTTATACAAGTACAACATGTAGTGAAGTGTACCCTGTTCGTTCCTGAGACTGTGCATTTTTTATATATATATAAATAATAAAAAAAATATATTACAAAGGAAATAGAATATGTATTATAAAATGTAAGCATGTAAAAAATGTATAATAATAAATAGGAAACTAACAATAAACAATAAACCTAACAATATACAGTATAGAGTTTAGACAGTTAATACACACCCTTAACAACATATACAGACCAAATTAATTTTAGTTTACAGATAGGTAATTTGCAGGAATATACAGAATATAGAAAGTGCAGATAAGCTAAATGTGCAAATAGCGTAGTGCAAATGGCAATATTCAGATAGATGAGTTCAGTCGAAGAATGCCGTTGTTGAGTTAGGTACAGGATTATAGTGAGGTGTATAGTCCAGGTGAGACCTACTGAATGTGAGGCATGTCCTGGTTTAAGAGCCTTATGACCTGTGGGTAGAAACTCTTCCTGAATCTCTCTGTTCTGGTCATAAGGTAGGTTGTAAAACTGCCATTCTAATTCTAAGGCTATAGACATAAATTCAAAAAGATGGGGTTGCATGTTCTCCACTTCTTGCAATTATGTAATATAATTCTGGGGTTCACAGGGTGGTTGTTGAAAACACTACACAGCTTATATATCTCCCATACCAGCAACACTCTATGTTTATTTGTTGTGTCTCAATTACCGTTGTAGGCTAAAACAGATAGTCGCTATGTGAGTTTTACCGAAAAAGTGACTCTGGCAGTGTTGAGAAAGAGTAGATGATTGCGACTGTTCCTATTTATATTTAAACCTCTGACCAATCCAAAATATACTGTTGTTTAATTTAGTTGTAGCCATTAATGTGTTATTCATTGATCAGATTATAAAGTTCATGTCATATTTATTGTAATATGATAATTTGTTGGCTTATGAGACAACAATTAGTAATGGTTTTTAGATTTTCTTTTTATCAACATCTATAATTTTTCTGGTATTTTGCTAAAATATTTACTGCAACTCTGCTATTAATAGGCAAAAAAATTATCTATGTGCGTGTCAGAAATAACATACACTTATTATTCCTGTTAATAATATTGTTTTATTGTTAAACACTAACATCATATCATGAGAGCATAGTACCTACCTCAGCAACACATTCAGTTTACATTGCTGAAAGGAGGCTACGGTGTCTTGATGTGTGTATATATATATGTATTCCATCTCCAGTATGGGCCAGGGCAAATGGCACATTTGAGTTCAGCCATTACTGAGGAATTATTGGTAAGTTAATGATGCTGTAGATGCATTAGTGAGCACTAATCATATCAGTCATGTTGTGCAGACAGGAAACACTACTGGACTCTCTTCAGGATTATCGGTCCTAATCAAATTCTACACTGATACTCTTCCATCCCCTACTGCCATTTGACACAATACAAGGCCACTGAAAACCCTTTTTTGCAACCTAGCACTTTTTTTCAGGTTCCAGCCATTGTTTGATGTTTTTGTTTGTCAATCATATGTTTTTATTGCTGTTTTATATCCCTGGATGCTGGAGAAACATTTAGATCCCCTGAATGAAGGGTCAAAATGGACTCGATCAGCGTCCATTTTGTGACCGTGCTGGTGGTTGTATTTCCGCACTGATGGTAGCCCTCAGAAGGACCCAAGGTATAATGGAGCAGTAAAGCTGCACCATCTTAGATGCTGCCTCTTTTTTGTACCCATGTGTCTACAGGACAGACTACCTAGCCATTCCTTCTGAAAATAAAGAGAACCCGGGTCCTGCAGTAACGGAATAAAAGTGATTGTCTCACACACAATACGGTATTTTGAATTTACCTCTCGCTCTTCCATGTCACCTAAACCTCACCAACACCAACTCATCGTGTTTGGCTATCTGAAGCTCCCCCTCCTCCACCTCTGTCTCTTTCCTCCATCGATCTGATCTGTCCTGACAAGCTGCTGACCTGAAATTCCATCCATTTCTTCCCATTGCTGTCTGATCCGACCATGCATTCTTTCCCGTCTAACAGTGTGCTCTCTCATGTACTAACACAAAATACCTCACAGGCCAGTCAAATGGGAGGTGAAGTGCAGCAAAATAGAGACCATGGGCTGTTGTCATGCCAAATACCATGGTTGATATAAGAAATGCTGGCTTCTGTGTGGGAATGGCCAAATAGGATATGCAACAAAGAATCATACCGAATGTCCCATGAGTAGTGCTCTGCTTGTTTGTTTTTTTTCAAATGTAATCTCAGGGTTTTTTGTGGTGATGCGCATGGAGTGGCTTGTGTTCTTTTGATCTAATCAGTAGCTTCAGCATTACACTTGGTCTCATGTTACTGTTGTGGAACATTCTAGGTTTAGAAAATTTAGGGAAACATAACATGGTTAATTATAGTAAGTGAAGCTATATTTTTAAGTTGTATTAGTTTGGCTGTGCATATAAATATGTAGTTTGAGGTTACATGCACTGACAAAAATGATGCATTGGATCTACTCAGCTCAAATGTGTACACTCCTATTTGAAAATGAATAAAACCATTGCTATCCAAACTATTGCCAGGAACACTTCACTAAAGGCTAGTGTTCATAAGAGTGCATGACACATACATAAACTATTCATTTTTAGGAGGGGTTTCCTAATTTTCTGTCAAACTGTCTCCAATTCCACCCACCACTTAGGACTAGCTCAGACACGATACCAACACTGGGAAGATACTAGCGAATGTGCTTTTTCCAAGTCACATTTTTTTTTCTTTTCAAGCTGCCATTAATGCGTCAATGGATGGTGTAACATCCTTGGAGGATGATTGGGGGTGGGCTATACTACCTACACAGACAGAGCAAAGCCAGTTGTGCTCTTTTGGACTCTCAGCACCACTTAGACTGTAAGACCATTGGGAATCAGACTCTTGATAGGGCCAATGTTTATGGTAGCTTCACTCAAGAACCCATACATTAACTATTCATGACAACTGATATAAACATACATGAAGATTTATAAAGGCTTATTCCAGCAAACACCAGCTGTCATTTTCTGAGGTGAATTGGTATCAAAATTGATAAAAGCAGCCTTTAATACAACGCATACTTGTTGGAATGAGTCTTTCTAAATATCGCTGGCATTCGTGAAGTGTTACCCAGTGTTACATATGGCAAGATGTGTGAATATTTAGTAAATTCAGAAATTCACTTTTGTCTAGATGATTCACATGCTACCCAGTTCTATAAGATATGCGTAAAGGTTTTTAACGCCGTGGTTAGAACACTGACGTTGATTTCTTTTTCAGGTACTGATGAATCGTCCTGGTGAATGGCCTGAAAAGGTGGAACAAAAGATGATCTTTGCAGGCATGCTGCCGGCGTGAGATAACAGAGAACCTGCCAAAACAAATCCCTGTCATCTTACTCATGTGACTCCACTGCATAAATATTACCCTCCATGAACCTTTTCTTTCACTCTGAGCAGAGAGTTATACACAATTAATCCCAGAGCAAAACGAGGTCTTGTTCGTGTTTACTCCGTTTTTTTGCCTTAGAGGAGATTACAACATCCAGTATGGCAATCAAAACTAACAAGCTATCATGCTGCCTGTTGACGAGCAACGTATTTGCCTGATTTTGATAATAATCATTTTCAACACACTCAAAAAGCCTTTCACTTTCTTTGATATACTCTGTTCTTACCATTTTGATAGAACCAATGATTTTTTTGTGGGGGCCTATGAGCCCATGTCTCTTTTATATAAAAAAAATACTCCCATCACATCCTATGTCATTGTACTCGGCTCCTGCAGTAACCTACACAGAACTTAATGCTTTCATGTGTGAATGAAACTACATAGTGTTTACATCCTAACTGTTGATCACTGCTACTAACTTGTCTTTTTACGTTTTTCAGATGATTGACCGTGAGCTTTTGGAGTTGAGATTGTGTGCACATGTAAAAATAGTGACAAATAAATTGCATTCTTTTTTTTTCTTTGGAGTCTCTATATCAGCAGTGGAAAAATGCATACTGTAACCATGTTATAATCCCTCATTGGTATTAATCATTACTCACTATTCTTATATACCTTACAGATACTGTAAACAGTGTGTGTGCTGTACCTTGTTTCCGTCTACATTATAAACATTTTTCACATATAGAAAGTTTTCACAGGCTATAAACTGTTCACAGGCTCTCTGTACACAAATAGCAACATGATCAATGTGGCCAGCTGGATCATGCAAGGTGACAATTGACTTGTGGATGCGTACAGTTGGTATTTAGTTTTACAGTTATAGTGTGCAATAACTGCTTAATTGTTTTTCCTTCCTATGGAACTGCTGCCATTGCCTTTTGCACTGTTTTATAAGAAGCTGCCACTGCTAAAAGACAAATGTGGTTGGTATGTGACAAATATGAGCTGTGTAACTCTTGTGAAAGCTTGTCATTTAATATTAAAGCGAATCTGCACATTTTAAAACCTTGAGGTTCTTCAGTCTGACTGCTCTGACAGATACTCTGATTGGTGTCTCTTCCGTATGTGAGCTTAAAAGCAAAAATATAAGATGTTGTCTAAAGTAAGAGTAAATAGCTGTACTACAGAACATCGCTAGACCTTTCACAATCATGATTTACTGTCATAAATAATTGCAGTTAGCAATTCATCAAAATCAACTAGTCAGCTCAAGCGATTGCAATCAGACGATTCTGTAATAACTTTGACAGCCCTACACATCATTTTATTACAGAAGTTTCAAACAACAATAGCAGACACTACCACCTAACTACAGAAAATGTCTTACTGCTTATCGTTTCAGTCACTTAGTGTGCAAAGTAACAGGCAGATCAATCTGCTGTCTCTCAAAGTGACAACCAGTCATTTACAGTACAGTTGTTTTAGCTGCCTAAATTGATCAGGTGGCTGATGGACTGATGAGCTCTTTCTTTAACACATATATTGGAGCGATATGTCGCTTGACGTTTACAACGTTGTTGATGATTATGTGGTCTATGTCTCCCTCTGTTGCTCAGAAGATCACAGTGCATGGGAAATGGATTATGCAAGAATAGTTTGCTCAAGAGATTTTACACCATCAGATTAATAATAGACTTTAAGAAGACCGGAAACAGAGTAGGGACGAAGTATGGGTTCTGTGTCAAGATCTCACTCAAAGGTAGAAGTAAAAATGCATGAGAATATGAAAGTAAAATGTATCTGTATGTATATTAAGGTAAAATTTTAATATTTAACAGATTAAGATTTTTTTTTAAGGAACTGTAATATTGAACATGAGCTGGCAAAATCACTATGTGACAGATTAGTGAATCTACTTGGTCTGAACCAACTTGTTGTGAGATGATTTGATGAGATGAATTGGTTGAACTGATCAAATTTGGATAGTAAATCTATATAATTTGCACATTATATATGATCTAGAGAAAAAGAGTTTTGAGGGGCCAAGTGTAGGGGGAAGACATGCCTCCGCGCTCGCGTCAGCGAGACTAGACAAGTTGATCAGCTCTACATGCGAGCCTACCCGGTGCATCTGGCACAGCTGCCAAATGGAAACAAATGAAACGCCCTGTTACTGGGAATAACAGGGGGCAGGGGAACCCTAAAGCACGACAAAAGTCCAGCAGACAGCCAAAACGAGCACCGCTTAAAACCAGTCTGCCAAAGACACGGAAAAAGGTCCGGGGAGACCCTCGGACAAACACCCAAGAGCCTTTACCAAATTACCGGCGAGTCTGGTGTAGCCATTGCAAACCTGCAAGCCACACTTGTACCAAAGACAAGCACTTAAGTGCCACCTGGTTAGACAACCATGTTTATAAGGGCTTTGGCCTAGGTGAAACACATAAGCACGATTGACGTAACCATGCCCCCAGCCTTGCAGACATTTTAACCCTAAAACTAACACTCACTCTAACTTTTACCTCAGTCCAAAGCCTAATTCTAGCCCTCAACCCTGGTCCTAAACCAGGGGTGTTTATTTTTATCTGCAAAGACTTCAGGTTTTCATTCTAACAAAGCTGGAGTTCACATGATCTGTTGTTTGAGTTTTACCAGACAGTTTGTTACTTATTTGAAAATGTTTTGAAGAGATTGGCTTTTAGTTTAACTACACTAGCTGCCAGTTCCATTTAGAATTGTTTTTTAAATTCTCACAAAGTGCTTCACAGAATATTTTCCTAATTGAGCTACCAGATCAGCAAATGCTGCTATACTGAAGGTTCCTAGAATGAAGTACAAAGATTCAAGTGAAAAATTAAGCTTCAACTGTATCACCAAAAACAAAAATGTAAGGTTTTGAATTGTTCGTCACCATCCCTAGTCTTTTTCAAACTTAATATTTTTTCATAAGGGTTTTTGTTGGTTTTTAATTTAATTCTTATTTTTCAGTGAGAAATGTACCCACAGATTCAATGTTTTACCTTTTTAAACCACCTTTACCAAGGGTGCAAACAAAGATGGAGCTGAGTGTGTCCTTTAACATCATCTTTAACCCTAAATTCTTATGAGGCTTGTGCCACACTCACCACTGGATGGCAGTACTCTCTTTGCGTAATGCCATGAGACTTACCTGTTGCATGCTTTGATAATAATATATTGTTTAACAGCAGTTTTGTGGACTGTTATGAAGCTCATTTACATCACCTTCAATCAGAGATGTAAGTAGTGGTCTACTACCTTCAAAGCGGAGTAGTGTGATCATTACATGCATGCAAAATACATAGATTACCCTTAGGATATGACACTTATTTAATGTTCCAGTGGTGCGTCCTTTTCCAGCATGTGGCCTAGACACCAGTGTCTGTAACCTAGAGTTACCTCCTTTGGCCTTTTGTAGCTGTATGCTCTGCAGCGCTACAGCCATGGAGATTAAAGCAGAACGGGCAGGCAGGCAAAGATGAGGAGCCTGATGTCGGGGAGACTTCTTTAATATTCTTCACAGTGCATGCATTCATTCTGCGCAAAGATTTAAACCTAGACAAACTTCTAACTCAACTCTAGAAAGGAGAAAAGACACAAGGGATGTTGTTCTAGTCCTGAACATCAGTGCCATCTGCTTACTGCTCTGACTGTAGGTCAGAGTGCCCATGCTGGCCCCTGTTCCCTGTTGAAAGCACCTACAATAGACACATGAGCATTATAACTGGGCCATGGAGCAGGGAAGATGTGTGACCTGGTCTGACATTTTTTCATCACAAGGATGGCCAGAAGTGTGGGTTGCTAACCTGGGAAAGAGGTGGCATGACAATGTATTGTGAGACAAAAGCAAGTCAGCAGAGGGAGTGTGATGCTCTGGACAATGCTCTTCTATTAAACCTTTGGTCCTGATATTCATGTGAATGCAAATATGATATGAACCACCTACTTTAACATTGTTGTAGACCAAGTAGACCCAAGACCTGATATGAGGGGGGTGCTGGGTGAACCCAACCAAGTTTCTTGACATGCCTCCCAGTCTTTCCTTGACTGATCTTAATGCAAAAAAATTGCTTTGTAACCAGTCATTCAACTTCATTCTTTAAATTGTTTTCCCACTTTGTTTTCTGATTGTTTGGTTGGGCAGCATAAAACACAGAAACATGTCAATCTCCTTTGTCACTAGAACTATAATCACTTGTCAATTTCTTATCCCAAACCTCACCTCATACTGGCCCAAATGATGTGCCATCTAAGATAAAAATACCTTCAGAGCAGGCAGAGCTTAACACCACTGACCCCAGTACAAGCCCTCTATATCTCCTTACTAACATGGCAATAACATCTGACAAGGCAAAGCCAAGCCAAATTCAAAGTTTTGTCAGTTGGAAGGTGGAAAAAATAGAAAACTGAAAACTAAAGTTAAAAAATAAAACTGATGACTGTGATAAGAAAATGTGACAGAATCACAGGTATTTATGGGGATAAAATGTAAATAACAAAAGAGAATTCTTAAATAATAAAAGGTCAGAGATATCCAAAACAAGAACAAGAAAAAGAATTGTAAAAAATACATTTGATAAGAGATGGGGGATGGTGGTGGGTCAAATGTGACCACATATATATATGATATATAATATATGATTGCAATTTAAATGATGTCCTTTAGAAATGTTCATTGCACCCTGAGTCAAAGCAGGCAGAACTTATTCATGGTATTGACATTTTGTAATAACAGTAGCCTCTTTTAGCAGTATATTGCATCCTGCCATACTACAAAAATTGTTCAGGAAGGGTTTGAGGAATAAGACAAAGGTCAAGGTGTTGATCTGGCCTCTAAATTTTCCATAGTCTAGTCTGATCGATTATCTGTGAGATTTGCTGGACACAATAATCCAATCCAAGGATGGGAGACCCTACCTTGCAACGTACAGGACTTAAAGCATTTGCTGCCAAGGTCTTGGTGTCAAATACAACAGCAAACATTCAGAGGTCATCAAAGGTTCAGATAATGTTGTCGCACAAAGGGCACTTCACAATGTTAATCAGGTGGTTTTAATATAATGGCTGATCAATGCATAAAGTAATACTAGAACAAATTATAAGTTGCTCAAAATCAGGGGAAGGGTTATTATTATTATTATTATTATTATTATTATTATTATTATTATTAACATATTAAGACTTTGAGTCCCTACAAAACGAAAAACTGCATAATATTGTTTGTCCTTAAACAAAATTTGCTGCAATGCTAACTTCTGCCTGAAAGAAGACATTAGATTTGTCTAAAGATGACAAAATTGAATTTTCTGCTGGAAAAGCATTTGAACACTCTAGCTTTATTCTTTTAAGTTTATGCGCAATCAGTTCCATCTGGTGAAGAATAACCCAAGTAAAGTGGTGTGGGGTGTTTGTGGCTGATAAGAGCAGAGAAATATAAAAATGAGTTCTCTCATTGTCATAGCAGTCTAAGGTGACTGGAAATCTCCCATTATCTGACTTTAACAGTAGCCTAACAAATGTCAAAATGAGTAAGCACTGAAAAGCATGCAACCACACATGCATGGCAGTCAATGAGGCTTGCCATGTGGGGTCAGTGCACATAGTGAGATTCACTGCAAGTCTAAACTGAATTAATACTGTGAAACTTTGCTAATGTGAATGTTACAGTGGGTGGAAATTTAGCTTAATTTTAATTGAATTAAAAAAAAAAAAATCATCATTCCTAGCTGGTGGTTTTAAACAGCTCTTATCTGTCTGGCCTGAGGGTGGCAGGTTTGGAGTGACCCAGGTGTGCTCTCACCTACCAGGCCCTAGCAGAAGAGAACTCATTAAAACATAAAAAATATAAAATATGAAAATATAACAGACAAACTGACACACCTGAAACTTGGAAGAATATTGCTGTAAAGATCGAAACAGCAGAGCAAATGTTTCTGAGTGCCGGTGTAGGTCAGCTCCTTTCTGTCCACAAAACATCTTCATTAGAGTATGATCAATTATTTATAGTATTAGGGCAGTTGTACTCTTTACTTTCTCACCATTACTGGACTAGCAATGAGAAGTCCACTTTGATATTATATGGAGGTTCTTGAAACTGAAAATGTTCTTCACACTCACATAACATGTCCAAAAAAATTTTCACTTATCTATTAAGTGGTTCCTTAGGCAGTCAAATGTGGATCTCCAATGTTATTGCTCCAAAGAACCCTTTTAGGTACTTTAGAGTGAATAAAAACGCTGTTCTCCCAAGTTATTCATATCTAATCAGCTCCACACTTTCACCGCACATTCAGTACATTTTCACAGAAAAGTACTAAAACGCTCATAATGTGCCACAACCAATGTTGTCAACATAAATGATTCCCAGCTAGGAGTTTGGGTCATGGTGAACAGTTCTCCGCAAGCCTCTGAAGAAAATATTCTTCCTGAGTTTGCATTCTTCTCTGCTTCTACTACTCTATATATGCAGATGAGTATGTTTCTGAAAGTGGTGCAGAAGGGAAACATCAGTGTTTCAGGAAAGTGAATTGCAATGAATCATTAATAAACAGGGTGTAATGAATTGTGGTTGGTTTAGAAGCAAATGCAAGTTTATGAGTTTTTTAAGTTTGTTGTTTAATTTTAACGTGCAGTGCAAAATAACAAGACTAGGAAACACAAAACCAAAGCATACATATACTGGGAACTACGATATGAAACAACAGTGAACAGACAAGGACTGAACCAAAAAAACGGAGGTGTAAATAAGGACACAAACGAGCAACAGCTGAAACACAGGGAGGAGATAAGAGACGAGACACAGGTGTGAGACGGGGCAAGGGCATGGTTAACAACACAAGCACATGGCTACATACCAACAAAACATGGACAGGTCACATGACTAAACAAAACACGGATGGGACCAGACGGACCCTTACACAGGGTGCTTTCATTTTTAATAGTAAAATTGCTTTGGATTGCAAGAGTGTAAATATGCCTCTGAAAGCTAACATAAGCAAAGGTAATAGATATGTGTTTTCTAAGAAATTCTAGATGGAACCCTCAGTTGTGGTACAGTACTACAGTAGGAGAACAGTTGATTTCAGGGACCTAACCTTTCTGATTTCAGGCACTTGATAAAAACTGATCAAATAGGGCTCTGAAATGTATCTTTTAAAAAGGCAAGTTACAAAAATGATTAGGCAAGCAACAAAAATAACTTTAGTTAAATAAAAAATGATTCAAGAAACCAAAAACTACAAAATCATTTTTCAAATGATTTAAGAATATTTCACTTTAGTTCTCAGTTCACTCATTATTATTATTATTATTATTATGCATTTCTAATCAATTTTCTTCCTTTATTTTCATTAACAATTCCCACCCATGAGTTAAGCACTAGATTTTCACAAGCTGCCACTATAAACCTTTTTAAAGGAGAATGCTGTCAGTTCTGGTACAACTTATGCTCAAGTTGGCTAGTGATGGGAAGGGGGAAGGCCATTCCACCCAAAAGAATACTGGGCCTCATTCACCAACCCTTCTCAAGAAGAAAATTCTTCATAAAACCCAACACAGTTTCCACCATAATTCTGACAATTTACTAACGTTGCCTAATTTGGGAGTTGTTTTTAGGTAAGAACAGAGTTTATGCACACTTACTCACATTTTTACCAACAAATCTAGACCATTTTGATGATATATGATAAACCATGGCTCATATTTTATCAAATCAGTGCTGTTTTACAGAAATGGTAATTGATTGTCAAAATCACTTTATCACTCAAATTTTCAGTTTATGCATATTTATTAGTTTCATTTCAAAGGACATTTTTTTCATTGAGTACACCTCTCATTCTTTTTGTTGATGAAGATTCTCTAAACCATAGCACAAGAGTAGAAGCTCTGTAGAAGTCTCTCCAGATTAGTTACCTTAATCTCAACTCATTGACCTCCCTTGTGCTATGGTGACTGGCAGTATACATACTTCTTAAATGTGCTGGGAAGGATTTCACTTTTCAGCTTTTGATGTTACCCAGTCAAGGCAGTTCACAACTTTAGATAAATCCTGCAGAATTCTTCAGATATTATTGTCGTCATTCAGCTTGCAAGAAATTAATTTGAGGACATGTGGCATTCACAATCCACAGGCATGTCTACAAATATTTGAGACTTCACAGAGGAACAGAGGCGTATTAACCTTGCAGAAGAACTCAGTGTGTAGAATTGTGTTTATATAGACCTGAAAAAGAAATTGGACATGCGATAAAATACATTTGATGAGGTCTGGCACAGAGATGATCAAGCTAATTTTCAGTCAAATCCTTAAAAAGGATGGAATAATCATCAAAAGGTGAACTTTCATCTGAGCATCAACCCTTGGACAGTGGAGGAATCTAATTTATCCAAGCATATAAAAAAGATTATTCTAAGGCTGTCTGAAAATTTTAATTTCTTTAAGGCTTAATATTAATTGGTCCCTGTGGTTTAATATATTCCTTTCTGCTGAACCCAAGGTTCTTTTACTTGGCTACTTACCTGAGGATGAACATTTTTGCAATAACATGCTCAAGTAAACCTCTTCTTACTATTGATTTGAGAGTTAACAGCAGCTGACCAAAGTCAAGTTTTAGGGTTTAATTGGGTTACTCAAGCAGAAAGTCCACTAATGAAGCTGCACAGTCATAAAGAATTGAAACATTTTCTACATTTGGAGTTTCTTTTTTTTAAGTGGTTCAGAGGGAAACCAGTACTTCTTGGACTCCTCTTTACTGCTACACTGATGAGGAAAGGTTTAACGGATAATGATGTTTTTTTTAATTATGTGAAGGCGTCTTCTTCTTATTCAAGCTTCATCACTCTTTCAATAGTAAGGTGAATGTTAGTGCTGGCAGTTTTTGCAAATCCAGAACAGAAATGTGCATCATTGTGTTAGAACTATGGCACGGACATGGTGCTGCAGAACCGTGGCTGGTTTAGCACTACACTGATGGCCAGGTGTTCATTACACTAACAATAGAGCAAAGACGTCACTGCGTGCTTCAGCCTGCTCCACTCCTTCAACATTCATTAGCAATGCTGCTGACAAGCCTGGTGTGTTAATGTTCTTTTTGTTTAAGGCATAGACTAATCAGTGCTAGCCTGGGTTTTAAATACAGATGAATGAGATTATAGATATTAGCAAATGAGCACAAGTGGGAAATTCAGGGGCTTGAATTGTCAAGCTGCATGTATGAGTGTGCCCATGAACAGAGGCAATGTTTGTGTTTGATAGCATTGCAATGCTGAAAAATGTGCTGCATTGAAAAGACTTGATTCAAACATGTACATATTCATGCGCATTAAACACATCAGCCCAATTTGTCTGTCAGTTTTCTTACTTTTCATAATGGTATGATTTATTGATAAGGAAATATCTTGGTTTATGATATTAACTATTATTAACTATTATTTATTTATTTTTATTTTTAAAAAAAACTATAATGCAGACTGCACATATCTGCAATGAATGAAAATTTAAACTTTGTTTCCAGCCTCTACTGTCTGTAAGAAATTCAGTCAAAGGTGGCACAAGTTCAAAAACTAGACTTAGGGTGAGGTTCATTGTAGCATTTAAGCAAGTCTGGTAAACTGATCATTTTTTGAACCAGATGAACTTTCTGCAAAATGTTTTAAAATAAAATTATTTATTTTGGAAAGAAACCCTGTTAGTTTATTTATTTTTGACCATAAAGCAAAAAGATCAAATCAAAATGATACTGAATTTTCCACTTGTCTCAAAATTCTCAGATGAGGTCATTATGGGAGTAAAAGCAGGGGTGGCCCGTGGCATAAGCGATATAGGCAGTTGCCTAAGGTGCAAAATGCCCGGAGGGGTGCCGAAAATTGGTATTTTTTTGTTTCTCTGTTACTAGTGTGACTAGAAGGAGTTCAACTTATAAGCGCTGGGTGTTGCCCTGCCTACATTTGTATAAGGCCCACCCCCTGTGCCAGGATTGGCTAATGTTCAGACATAGAAGCAGCTCAACGGAAGCCGATTGGTAAGCTGCTTGTAAATATGAACTACTACCTGATACAAGCACAGTTAAAGGGACAGTGGTAACCAATCCTAGCGTAGGAGGTGGGATTTGTTAGAATACCTATGGATAAACACTCCAGGTCATAAAAATAAGCGCTTTCCAGAGAAAGACTGTCAACAGTCATCTTATTTTAGCAGAAATGTTATTTACAATTGTAGCTCAGGGTTAAATCATAACTCTAGCCTTTTATCAACTGATGTATCTAAGGTCATTTTATGTGTGAAACGGCCATGATGAACATTGTACATGCAAATGCATTATCTATACTTAGTATGCTGAGTTTGTCTAGAACGTACTGGGATTACACACAGTGGACAAACCTAATTTTATAGGTTTTCATAGAAAACACAATATAAGTTAGAGGGCGAGTCAATTACTTTCTCCTATCAAAGGAGTATTGGAGAGAAAAGGGGGGTGGAGAGGCTCTTGCAATACGCAGATCTCTGGGGGCTCTGGTGTTCTGAAATTTGTTCCAGTCTAATTTTTCTTCCTACCAGTAGCATAAAACTAGAGAAAACATTGTAATTTCTCACAATATTTATTGGAATAAGAAATGAACAGCGATTATGATAAAATACACATGCATCTTTTTGCAAACTGTAGGTTTTGCAACCCTTGTGAATTATTATAATAAAAGAAAATAACGAATACTTTTCTGATCTCCAAATCTAGCAGCGTTCAGACTGCACTTAAACACACAGGTGCACTCACGCACGCGGACATTGTAAAATGTATGATACTGGTCATCAGCCAAGTTCACATATAATACCACTGAACGATTCGGTGTGCACATGCGCAATTAACTTTGGTAGGACATTTTCATGGGTATGAGAACATTTTAAAACACCGGGTTTTTATTAAAGTTTGAGTAGCATTATATCCATTCATTATCCAAACCGCTTCTTCCATTGGGTTCGCGGGGAAGCTGGAACCAATGCCAGCTGACTACGGGCCCAAGGTGGGGTACACCCAGGACAGGAGGCCAACCCATCGCAGAGTAGAGAATGATTAAAGGCGTCATTCAACTCAATCGTATTTCCATCCCGGTGAGAATGCGGCGATATTACACATTTGCATTTACCTGTATATATTTGCTAACAGAGACGCTAGTGCCGGTTAGCAAACCGCTAAGTGTTTATCTAGACTTTTCATAGCAAATTATAGCTTCTGGTGGCAGAGACGCTGTCTGATAAAGCCCAGGCTTACCGGAGTGCTCGGGGTTCTTCACAACAGCCCATGGGGGGTTCACCCCTACCCTCTACCCGGACATGCTTGATGGGCTAGCCAACGCTGGATGGACTACAACACAGCAGTGACCCCTGGCGGCTGTACGCGGAGGTATTTCCATGTAGGCCCCTGCGTACGGAGTGTACGCACACGGACTGTGAGTAGTTGCAGTTTGCCCGGAGTCAAAACAGGCCACTTTTTTTGTTTATTTTGCCGGCATTTTGTGACGTTAGGGGTTGACCGGTCGCCTTAGTTCATTTGAGTATACAGACTGATAGAAACAAATTATACTGTGCCGTACAGTTCTGTAGGGTAATGTGTTTTACTAGTATGTTGAGTATTCCGAAGAGACCTGTAAGAGATTGATTCGGACCAAGACAGGAGGGAGGCTGCCTTTTGTTGTTGTTTTTTTTTGCCCTTTTCTTCTTTTATTAAGAGATTTATTTGATGTTCTAAAAGTGCACCACTGTTCCCTTTTGCGGCATAGTGAGAGTTTTCTTTTACAATACTGGTAAGGGAGTTTAATGCTACATGTAGACTTAAGTTTGCTGTTTTCCTCATTGACTTGAATGTAGCGGGTGTTTACATTGTGATTTGTAGCTGCAGCTTCTACAATATATTTACTTATGTAAGAAAAGAAGAAACACTGGAACCCATTTCCTGAGATTTATTAGTTCTGATTTAGGTTTCGTTGTATATTAGTCGGGTGAATAAGCAGTTTTGAAATCCCGTTAGGCTTATTCGGTTCAAACCATACCCGAGGGTTCACCTGGAACACCATTTTCCCTGTGTGGTGAGAAAAGGGGCTACACCAAAAAATCCAAATGTGAGGGGAACATTGGTGTGTGTGTGTGGTGTGTGGTGTTGGGGGGTGGAGTATAAGGTAATATGAGTATAAGAATGTGACCATAAGCATGCTTTACTTGGATCTGTTTAACTATATAAATAGTCATTGTTACATTTGACCCTGCTTTAGATTGTGCCCCTCTCAAGTAAATTCAATGGTTCATATTTTATAAGTATACTTAAAACATATAATATGCTGCTCTAGGGATAGATGTTGTTAGACTGTGGAATTGGGCAAATAAGAAGCTCCATAAGTCATAGATTTGGCTGTGTACATGCATGAGATGAAACTGCACTAAAACTGGGCCTGAAGCTTAGTGAAGACAGGGCTGTCACACTGGAGAATATAATATTTTTCTATTAGGAAGTAATGATCATATCTGTCAAGCCACACACAGAGAGAATTAAACATGTGACTTCCACGCAGCAGCTCAGCATGTAACTGACACATGTAAGAGGTGCTTTTGAAGCTTTGCTGTGTCCCATGCTTTCAGTCATCCAAGTAGTCATCCATCATGCTTAATGGCAGAACGGTATTGAGAAGGGGCCAAAAAAAACCTTTTATACTCAGAGCCTGTGCTATTACCTCTGTCTTTCTCAAACTTTAACTCAGACATTTAATGGAAATGACATTTGTCTGTGAAACCAAAACTGCGATTCTTGCCAGCCCGGGAGCTGGAGCAGCGGGGGATTTTAGATCTCTGCCGGGCTGTGATCGGCTCGCTGGATTTGTCTTTTCTTCCCACTGTGCATGCCTTCACCCTTGCAGCATACTGAGCACAGACTGCGAGTTGGGCCCAGAAGCCAGCTGGCTCAGGCCTGTACCTTACAGATGACAGCTGCCTTATCAGGATTTTTCCATGAAAACCTGTCGCCTTACCAGCCCTGACGCTGGTGGTGCTGATGTTTTTGGGGACTGTACTGTAAAAGTATCAACTAGACCAAAATACACTTGTGTATAGTAAAAAGCAGTTTAACAACTCTTATTCAAATCAAACAAATGCATTGATTATAATGAAAAAGGCACAAAAATGCTGCATATAAAAAAAAACAAAACAATATTATTTACTAATCCAGTTCTCAAAAACACTTTTTTTACCAAACTCTGCTTAATTCCATTTTATGGTAAAGCATGTTTGGAATCTGGAATTCTGACTGTTCTGAGTCCACGCTTCAGCTTATTTTTGGGGAAGATATGCCAAAAACAAAATGGACAAACCAGATTATTATCACCGTTATCAGGTGGAAAAGCCAGTATGTGTATGTTGGTGCCTCATTGCCCATGGCATGGGTGATTTGCCTATGATGATGGTACCATTGAAGAAGCATATTTTGGAATTTTAGAGAGACATATGCTGCCGTCAAGGCAACAACATTTCCTAAAAAGTCTGTGGTTATTTCAGCAAGACAAAGCCAGGCCTCATTCTGCATACACTATAATGGTGAGTTTTGTAGACACAGAGTGCCTGTGCTTGACTGGCCTTTAAGGAGAATTAACAAATTCGCAAACACAGATTTTTGTATTATTGACTTTTGTGGAACTGGGATATGAAGTTAACAGAGACATAATACTTTGTTTGAAGTCCCATAGCAGGAAGACTATGGTGTTGCAGATTGCTGAGTCCTCTAGACTCAAACTAGCAATGTTTTATTTAGGGCAGTGGTTATCAGTCTTAGTGCTGGAATACCACTATCCTATATGTTGTAGTGTTCTTTTTACTCTAACACACACAGGTTGCTTTATAAGGCTAAGTACATTTGTTGCATCAGGGGAACCCTAAAATGTGCAGGGCAGTGGTACTCCAGTGGATTGGTATGGTTTTGCCAACATGTAGAACAGTGCTGTTATTCATCTCCCTAACACAATGGTCCAGTGTAATAGCAGATTCTTCTGTTTTGTCATATTCACACAGTGTGTACTAAGTTCCTTTCTTCCTTAGCATCCCTGCTGTTTTTTGCCTGTGGCCATCCAAATCCCAGCTGATGAAAGGAATGTTCATATCATATCATAACGAACCTTAACTGGAACCAAAACTACTACTAATGTTTCTCCATTCTAATGATGCACACAAAAGCTACTTGAGAACATTTAGCCTCCTAGACTTAACTGAGAGTGAGTTACAAAGTAAATATGGTGCACATGATAAAAACATATGAAAAACAGCATGAACAGCATAAAACCAACTAACCCTTAACCCAACTGAGATTTACAACAACCAGCCTGATCAAAAATAAAAGCCTCATCATATTCATCAAATATGAATGTATGAAATCTTTATGGTAATCAAGCAAAATGACATGACGACATATACCTGTGACATACCATTAGCCACAGGACAGAAAGACTATAAAACCGAACGAACTTACCAGTCTGCTAAAAACAAACAGCAATAGCATTGAATTATAAAAGTGCTTAGGGGAGCCACACCAAAACCTGGTCGTTTTCCAATTAAACGTGAATCATGTCAACTTGACATTAAAATTTTCAAAGTGTTCACTTGCAGGGATTTAAATTAGTGCCTCGGCTGTACTGGCAGACCATGTTCCATTAGTAAACCTAGTGCCTCAAACTTTTAAAAGAATGTGGCCAGTCATTTAAAAGTAACATCATAATTTCACTAAGCAACTCCCACTGGATTGTTCTAGGGTGTGTTCTTCAACTGCTCGAGTGCATATTTATTCTGTGCTGTTGACTGGAGAACAGTAAGATTGAGCTTCACAATGTCAGCTTGCTGAATGACTGAATCCATGGGGTGCTGTGAAAAGAACCTGGCTGCAGCATAAACACCATATATTCTTGTAAATATGATTTAGAAGCTTGAATTCATTGTTTGACCCTCCAGACAGTTTCACAGGCACATTCCAAACAGAAACAAAAGTATTTAGTAATTTCTTTTTTCCTGCTTGTAGTAACTAATGGGGGGGGGGGGGGGGGTGCCTTTAATGGACTAAAAACCCTTGTCCAG
>JBBPDA010000001.1:22710288-22720951 GCA_037974385.1 Arnoldichthys spilopterus | reverse complement strand
GTTTCTTTCTCTGCCTAATTCCTATTATTTTGCATGCAATGAAAAGCAATAAGGCCCCATGTCACAGAAAGTTTTTCCTCACATTTTTCATGAAAGTTTGATGAATTCATTGGTTTTATGATGTCATGGAAAACCATTCATTTACATGTATTCTGTTTAGTCTGTTCAGTAGTTTAGTCCTGCCAGCTCAAAGTGGAGTTATGAGGAGTGTTTAGGCCAGGACTGCTTTTTGAATGAAATAATACTCAAGACATTCAGTCAGGATAAATCATTTAAATATATTAGATTTAAAAGCACAGCAACAAAAACACTCTGGTCAATTCCAAGGAATAAGATTTAGAAAATGTCATAAAAATTAATTAATCTGGTACAAAGGTGGCAAAAGGTCCTGAGTTCAGCTCCTGTGTGGAGTTTGCATGTTCTTCCCATCTCTGTATGGGTTTCTGCTCTGGTTTCCTCCAACAATCCGAGGACATGTACATCAGGTAAACTGGAGAACTTAAATTGACCCTAGGTGTCAATGTGTTTTTCTGTGTGTCTGCCCTGTGATGGACTGTTTGAGGGCCTTTTGCCCTTTGAGCACTGAGATAGGGTCAAGCACCGTTGAAACCCTGGTTAGGATAAGCAGCTTGGAAAATAAATGAATTATCCAAGGGCAGCCCACACAAATAGAATAGGAATAAGGCAAACACAATAAACTAAATAACTGTATCCAGAGGAAAAAGACAAGTAAATGTTAAGCAATTTGTATTTTTTAATTGTAATCATTTCCAGAAATATTGAATGTATTTGTAAAATATTATTTGTATATTATTATTAATTATTTATTTATCTATTTATTTAAAATAGATATATTATAAAATAAAATATTCTCACATGGCCTCTTGGTCCCTAATTGATTACTTATATCACTTATAACAAGAAACATCAATGGTTTTAATTACAAATCCTAGATTTGTCTGTGAGTAGTTCTGACTCTAAGCATATGCCAAGGTGAGTAGTTAGTCACATGAGTGCAGCTACTGCCACTGCATCTCACACTTATCATTTTGAAGCAGAAAGCTCAGTGCCCCAATAGCATAGTTCAGCTTAACATGCTTAAACAGACAGACTTTAGAGCCAAGCCCCAGTTCAGCATTCTGGGTCAAAGACCTGAGCATGATGAGAAGGACCTGGGGAGCTAAGAAGATGTGCTCTTATCAAAACTTTACCCAAGGTCTCTCTCAAAGTGTAGCATTCAGTAAAGAAAAAATGCACACTACCTTTTAAAGGAATGTCTTAAGGTTGTGTTTTATGGGGTAGTACAAATCAGTGAATTAAGCTAAGCTCATATTATGTGTAGAAATTGATGAAAAATGTCTGGCTACTTTGTTTTTTAAGTCCTGGTAGATTAGACCTTGTATTACTAATTTACATAAAGATTCCAATTCAGGAGGCAGAAATCCATAGGCCCTAGGACATTGCAATACATAATTCAAGTTTGCTTCTCATCATAGTGGTTTTATGCAATAAGTTAGAGTTTAAATTTTCTGTCTGCCATCATTGCAATCTAAGGAAAATCTAAAAGCCAAAACCAGGCAATTTATCAAACTAGAAATCAATGTTTGCAGGGCTATTTCCCCCAATTCTTACCTGTTCCGCCTTTTGGATTATTTCGATTCTGTCCCGTCGTTGTCTCTGTGATAAATGGGCTGGGTATGAAATTTAGAGTATATCTACCTATCTTTCTACCAAGCACAAGCAGGTAGAAATGTGTAATGCAGTATGACCCTGGAACCTGTGAAACCACGTCATTAATATTGGATGGTACCGCATGCCCTTTATTGATAATATAAATAGTAGGATTAGGCACATAGAGTTTATTCCTATTCACTTAAACAGCTATGTACTGAAACTAAAATGATGGATGGCCCGTATTTGCATATGTAAATTGTATATTATCCATTATGTCCCCAAGTCCAGATTTTAATTACAGACATTTAAATGCATATTGGAAAATGGGGCATGGCTCAAAACAGCCAACTAAGACTCAAACTGACAGTCACTGTGATGAAGCCTACAGTGACTGACCTTGAGTGGATGAACTGTAACTTCACTATAAGTAAGATTGGCAATTTTTGGACACTGTACCAAGGTTTTGAATATTTATCAGAATATTTTACTGCATTGTCTGAAAAAAACTACTTTAAACATTCCCTCATACCCCTGGCTATGTTAAGTACAAGCTAGAAACTACAACATGTGTTCAAGTGTTTTTTTGTTTATTTTATATTTTTATAACAAAATGCATTTTCAAATTGTCCAAAAAAAAAAACAATGCCACTGTAACAATGGCAAAAAAAAGTGAAAAACAGTGCAAACTTGGAGCAGACATGCTGGTTTACTGTAATCAATAACAGTCATGGGTGTCTAACTGGACTGAAAGGTTCGGTTTGTTTACCTTGGAATTTGCTCTGGTACTGGGTCACTCAGGGATTTCACACCATATCCACAGCCTGGATAAAGTGGGCAGAAAGTTTGTTTGCAGGAATGCACCAAACATCAACTGGCTTTTGCACCAGTTGTTTTCATAGAGCTCTTCAGATTTTTTGGGAAAGTCAGTCTTGAAAACTTGTAATGTTGTCTTTGCTACCTGTCTACTGTTATGTTTTAGAGGTCTTAATTATACACTCTGAACGTTCTCTATTGGGTCTGAAAAAGCAGCTCCACTCCAACATCTTTGCCCATGAGAGAACCCAGGTCTTTCAGCCTCTTTCCTTTTTCTTTCCTCAAAGCGTTTTATCCTCTCTTTTGCCAATTTTGCTGTGTCAACCTATGTCATTTATTAGAAGTTTCATGGCACTTACAAACTGCTATATAAACAATGGAATGTAAGTTTTGTAACCACATTCAGTTATGACGGTCATTGAGGCTACTGCAAGTTGCTTTGCATTCATATAAGCTTGCTCATCACAGAGGCTTAATACAGGCCATTCTGACAGGCGTTTGATGTAATAGTATACCAATAGGTCTATTAAATGATTTTTGCTAAAAACCCAAGGCCAGGAACTTGAATATAAAGTGAAAGTGACTTATTTGTCATTGTGAACACACTCAGTCACATAGTGCACCACAATGAAATGTGACTTCTGCATTTAACTCATCACATATGTGCATGTGGAGAAGCAGGCAGCTATGTAAAGCACCCAGGTTGCAGTGTAGCGGGGCTATATCTTGTTCAAGTGTACCTCAGTGGTACCTGGTTTGGGACTTCAACCTGCAACCTTTTGATCACAAGGGTAAGGTCCTAATCACTAGGCTACCACTGCCCACTAGGTGGTCTAATGTACACTTAAAAAGATAATGCTTTAAATTTACTTGATTAAAATCTGTACAATGTAGATATTATATCCCATCAACATAGTTACTGCCAAAAGAAAGTAGAATAAAAAACAATAACTCATTGATGACCAACAAACCAATACATGTATTTAAAAGAAATACATTCAAAGCACTATATTTGTTTATAAATGAAAACCTTTTCTGGAATGTATCCACTCAGAGGTTATAAACCCTTTCAATCTGTTTGATTAAATAGAAAGTACATAGGGCTTGAAAATCTGAATGAGTATAAATTCCAGCACCATTTTCTTCTATTTCCAATACAATCCAGCCATGCCCCCAGAGCCATTTAATCCATGAAAGAAGAATGTACTAAACATTACATTAGATATATTGTACTTTACAGTGACCTTTGCCTGGCTATATTTTAGCTAATTGTTTCTTATTAGCTTTTTGCCCCTTGGTCTTCCTCTTGTTTACTTGTGTTTGTCGTGTAAGCTGTTGTGGGCAAAGGAGTGATCGACAGTGTAGAATGAGAGCATGCACAGGGAGTGGGAGCTGCCTTCAATGTGTGCACAAGCAGTGATTGACACTCTGTCAGACTCTCCTCCTGGCTCTGATTGGATGAGTTGTGAGTAATACTTTCTCAGCATGTCTACCTTCAAGACAGAAGATTCACACAAAACATTAAATGTAGAGAGAATCATATATGTATTATATGTTGTCTCTGTTTTTCATTATATATGTCCATTGTCATACTGTAATGTGGCCTGGTGTCTTTCTTATATTTCCAGTACTCATATGTGGTAAGCCAGCCTAACATAAGTGTCTTTCATTTTTTACTCTTGTTAAAAAGAGTGCTGACAGAAGCATTTCCATTTAAGGACTCTGAAGGACTTCTCATCTTTCCTCAGTGGATGGTTTGAGCGTTCTCTCTACATTCTCTTCATTACCAGCTTGGTTTTCATCTGTTCAATTTTGTACAAGAACAATTCATCTCAGACTAATACTATGATAATATTTAGCACTTTCTACTCAAATGTACTACATAAGTCCAGTTCAGAGCAGCTTCTTGGACCTTGTGTCCTTTTTTCACTAAGAGGAACAGGGCTCAGGTTTTCGTCAAAGTTCTGTCAACCATGTTCTATCATCAGAGATGGTGGATTCTCATCATTTGTCACAAACACCATGGCTTGCAGACTGGATCTGTGGTGATCATCATGAACTCACAGAACCACACTGACATTTACAACTACCATACTATTTCATTATTTCATGACTGCAGAAGGTGGAATAAACCCTATGCAGTCACAATAACTGAAAGTCATCTAGCAGGAACTTGAGCAGCTTCACATAATACCATGGAATTCAATGACCAGGACAATGCACAAAGAAATGACCAAGTACATTTTATGGAAGATTAAATATTTAAGAGGTTATTTTTTGGCATACTGGAAAAAATCAAATGTAGCATAAGTTAGTCAATACGGACTTTGCCTTGTTCTGTAGCCAGCTACCTACAAAAACTATTTTAAAGCTATTCAGGAATTGTATAAATATTATATAAATATGAATACCCCGAAACTAAGCAAGGCAAAGACCTTTTAAAAATAATTTTTAAAATGTTTTTTTCCCTTAAAGTACAGAATTTGTGGGACATTAGCTTATGTATGTTGATAATTATTTTTTAATTTAAATTCTTCTTTCTTTCTCCACAACTATCTCCACTATCTGCCACACAGTAGATCCACCCCATGCTTAATAGCGGGAAAAATGTTGTTTTATTGAAATATTTCTCCTTTTTTTCTTCAAACATACCTTTGGTGAATGCAGCAGAAGTGACTGCAATTTGAACAGATTCTAAAATGTGTCTGGTATATTTAAGTGCTGTTGCATGTGTTAGCATTTGAGTTTTGTGACAACACATTTATAGCTACCTTCTTATGAACAGAAGTCATTATTCCCCTGTCAAGTAGACCACTTGATTGGGGGTAGTGAGGGATGCCTGTTAACCTTCCATCATATGAGCAGAGATAAAGATGTTTTTTCCTGGACTTTGAGATCTTGTCTTGCCCTCCTTTACTTCTACTTCTAAATGGCATCTTGGACATTTAGAAATTCATTCAGGATGTGTTGGGATATTTTTTAAGATCTTCTCTTGCTTTGTAAGACTCAATTATCTTTAGTGTTAGATAGATAAGCCAAAGGCTATTGAGTGCAAGCACAACAGCCTAAAAGGTTTGGTGGGTCGCATAGTTTATTTCCCTCTGGAATTGTCCACACCTAACATGGATGGAAGACTAATGAGTCGACTAAGCTGAGAACTCACAAGGAACAACACTGGATGGTCGAGTGAAAGGGTGCCCAAACTTTCGAAAAAACCACAATATTTGACTTGTTTAGCAAAATGTATAAAATATAAGGCCTGTGCAAAATTTGTCTCAGCTTCTTTTCTCTTACATAATCAATAAAACATGTAATTCAACCAATAAAGCTGAAACTTTTATATTACTTTAGAAATATTTACTGAAGAAATGACACCTGATTTGTCATAATGTGAGCCATGGTCATCTTAATTCAAAGACAAGCATAGAGGCGTGTGTATTGCTTTCACACATTTAGCTGTGGGAAACACTGAATGGCAGATTCCTGAGTAAGCGTGGGAGCAAAAGCAACACTTCTCCCAAAGAAACACACTAACCAGTTTGCACCATGGCATAATCTACTTACACCATCTTTTAACTTGGAAATCTCCCATCACAGATGTGTTCCGAAAACATAACACTAGTGAACTGCCATAGTAACAAAATACTCCATATATGGAAGCTCCACAGGCTTGTTTGTCAAAGGTCAGGGCTTTAGACATCACAGTTTGGTGTTCTAACCCTTCTTGCAATTTAAGTTAAAATTAATTTTAAAACATTCATTTTACAATTAGTGGGGTTTTAACAATAGGCATTACACAAAAACAATGCAAACAAAAATACTAAATACCAAAAAATCTTTTTTTAATCATATAAATGGACAAAACCCACATGATCTGTGATTTTTGTACATTTTTTTGTTATTATTTTATATAATTGGTTAAAACTGAAAAAGCAAATTCATCATATGTCCTAAGTTGTGCTAAAAAAAGGACACACGCCACTCTATATTCTACATTCCTTAAGCCTTTTAAAATTTGTTAAATCACAGTAAAGCAGAAATGGCCAAAATACCCTGGGTCTTTTAAGGGTTATGTCATAATAATGGCCACTTAGCCAAGTACATGTTCCTGCAGCGGCTAAGTACTACACTAAGCAGTTCATGTTAGCAAAAAGCCAAAACCGATCCTTAAAGAATTCAATCTGAACAAACTGCCTGTGATCAAGGGCAAAATGGATAATCTTAAGAATATGAACCATTTGTATAGAATAACTGGAAAAACTTTGGTCATACATGACAATCCAAACCCAGGAGTTTTCTTAAGGAGTAACTGCAAACAAAAAGACACATGGCGTTAGCCTCAGAAGGGCCAGGGGTGATGCCATGATCACGAATGGCCCAGCCATTTCACTCGTTATGCAAACGCTTCCAAGTTCCCCAAATATGGGAATCCTAACTACATAGTTTCTGATGGTCAGTGATGTGTGACCTAGTGGGCAGGGACTTGCTCATATGATTGGCGGGTTGCAGGTTCAAGTCCAGGCCAAGGTACATCTAAGGTACCCATGAGCAATGAACTGTCCTTGTACACTGGTCCCTGGGCACTGTTGATAGCTGCCTGCTGTTGCACTTGTGGATGGGTTAAATACAGAGACCACATTTTGTTGTGGTACTCTTTGTGTAATGGGGTGTGTTCACAATAACAAATAGTCACTTTCATATGGACTAGTGCTTTAGACTGAACAACATGAGGTGCCCTCAACTTGGCTGGGTCTTTATTTCAGTGAGCTGCTTTGTCTTTTGTGTTGTGCAGCTCTAAGTATTTGAAAACTAGCCTTTCCCCAATGTTGGCTGACAAGTGAGTCTTCAATTCGGAACAGTGAGCTGTAATGGCGATACGATGCTTCTTTGCAGCACTCTGAAGAAAAAGTTGTGATGTCCCCCATCATTTTGTTTTCTTAATGTGGATTTCATCCACTTCCTAGATCCAAGAAGTTAACAATAACAATAACAACAAGAAAACTGTGTTAACTGGTGAGTCTTGCTAGTTTGCTCCCTTAGCCACACATACCCTGGAGCAGGCTTTAGTGTTCTGTGTGATTTGTGAATGGTTTAATTAGTAAACAGATGTTCCACACTATCCTAACAAGACACAACACCTCTTCTTCTGAATCTTCAGTTTAGGAAAAGAGTAAAATTTCACTTCTCCTAAAATGGTCCATATCATAAGTACGTTTCTCCACACACATCACTCAGGCATGTTGTAAACTTTTAAAGGTTTGTCATAGGTGAACCAGCCTTCTTCCAGCTGCTGAATTATGACTGGACAGACTGTATCTACAGGAGGGTTCTTTTCAAAGCTGGGTAAACAATTCCCTGTAGCATCATTCTAAGGTTAGTGCTACAGCATGAGTCAAGAACACTAAATACAGACGCTCTCCATTTCAAAGATAAAATAAATCACAGTAAGCAGTTCAGCAGATTTTAGATTTTAAGCTTTAGATTCCTAAACTGACAAAAAAGCTTTTGCCTCTGGGACACTGCTACTACACTGTAATTGCATGGGTCACACATGGGCAGCCTTAAATGATTTTTAACAAGGTAGGAGGAACAGAGCTGGCAGTACAGGACTTTACCATGATTTCTGCTAGATCTAGTCAGATGTCAGTAGTTGCTTACTTCTACAAGCTGGGGATTGTGTTCGACTCCAATAGTATTTTCAAGCTTGAGAGAACAAGCCCTAGCTCCACACAGTGAAGCCATATGTCACAGCTACCACCAGCGGAGAGGTAGCTTCCGCTAGGGTGCTACTCAAAGGGCTGTGGAGGTATGCTATAGCCGTGACCCATTCTTTATGTTGTTTTCGATATTTAAACAGAGACTTTGTCATTAAGGTATATGTGAAACTTACAGTAGAGGGGCCAAGCTGTCAGCAAGCGATTGAACACGTTCAGTTAGTGCTACTCCATTAGCCCATGAAAGGCAGAATAGGACTGTAAAGCTATGGCACACAATCAATCTGACTCTGATCTTTGGATAAGGACGATGCTTTTCAGTTTGAGCTGTGCGTTCACGCTAATTAGCCAAAACATTAAGACCACCTGCCTAATATTGTACAGGTTCCCTTTGTGCTGCTAAACCATGTCTGACTGTGATGCACTATGTCCTTTTTAATATTAGCCAACTGTTAATTATTTGTGCTACAGTGTGGGACTGTAGTGCACAGGGAGCATATCAGTGAGCCTTCGGCACCCAAAGCCCTGTCGCCAGTTCATTGGCTGTTCTTTCTTGGTCAACTTTTCATGAGTACTCTCTACTGCATACCTGGAAGGCCCTACAAGACCTGCCGTTTTAATGATGCTCTGACTTAGTCATGTAGCTATCACAATAAGACCCCCATGCTCATCTTATGACCCATTTATCCTGCTTCCAGCACATTCACTTTAAGAACTGACTGTTCACTTTCCTCATAATACATCCTACACTCCTGACAGGTACCATGGTAATATGATAAACAGATAATCATCCGATTATCCTCATTGTCATAGGTTTTAATGTGGTGACTGATAAATCACTGTCTACAACACACAGCACGTCCCTTGCAGGTCTGATATTAAGAGGAGGGTCCACTGCTCTTTGCATCACCTGGGTTGGTCCGGAGGAATGAAAGAAAACCCACTGAGAAGGTGTGGGGAGGTGGGTGCCCTGTGTCTTGCATGGTAGTGACATATAACGAAGTCCTGGTAAAGTGATACAGTGGCAAAACCGCAGTTTATTGGTGGGTTACAGTTGATTAATGGTGATATTGAATCTCTGTCATTTTCACATTTGCGCGACTTAATGAGACCTAGAGTAGAGTGTATCAGACCGTCAGGGATGTTTATTCAATAGCCCCGCCTCGTTTTTTCCCCCACCTCTTCAATCCCCGCTCGCTAGCCTCTGAAGGTTACCGGGTGGGTAAACGCGCGCTCACCAGTTCCGGCGCGGGGCGCAGAATTATGCTTTGCACCTGAACGAGCATGAGCGCCCCAGCTGTCAACGACCCGAACCCACGACTGCCACGGGAAGCGCACATTTACGCACGGTGGGTTATCTGTGGATCAAAATGATGGTCTTGCTATTTTCTGGGGGTCGTCTTTGCTGGCGTGAAGCCTCGCCACCGGTGGATCAGCGCACAGTGTAGCGGGCAGCGAGTGAAGGGTGCGAGTGTCCCAGCTGTTCCTCATGGACACGCACAGTGACCGCAGAAAACTGCACGGAACAGACGAACAGCTGCATTCTTCTCCTTTGATGAAACTTGAGGAGTGAAGGTGAGTGAGCGTGCTGTTTCTTCAGTGCTGCCTGAACGGTGAGTCGGTGAACAGCTGTTAGACACGTAACTTAGTAAACGCAAGTGGCCACTCAGTGCACCCCAAGCCCCCCCTCCCCCCATCCTCCACATCGCCCCCACTTACTGTGTACTGAGCAGAGAAGCTGCTGTTTGTGGGGTTAGTTATTACTGCTTTGCTGTGTATTCCAGTCTCTAAGCAAAGTTGCCAGCAGCTGGCTGTACTTTACTGTTTTACGAAGGGCGCGCGCGAACGTATATATATCTGTTTGTGTTAGTGTGTGTTTGCCTGTGTGTGTGTGTGTGTGTACATGTATTTAGATAATTGTGAGGACCGGATGTCCTCTTAATGATAGAAATACAAGAACACATGTAGAAGTTAGGACACTTTGCTGATCCTCTCAAGGAACCGTGTTGTTTTCTTCATTTTTGGGAAAAACTAAAATAGTAGAAAGATAGTTTACTAAGGTTAAGGTTGAGTTTGGGTGTATGCATAGTATTACTAAAATACAGTGTTACAGAAGTCAAATGAATGCACGCACAAAGATAGCAATACCAACCTGTGTGTGTGTGTGTTGAGATATTGAGAGAGAGAGAGAGGTACAGAGGAAGGACAGCGATTGCATCCTGTATCCTATTTCATTTGTAGTTTCTTCTCAGCCTTGGCTGTTTTCAGGCAGTATAGACTGGCTGTTTAATAATAGTGCAATAAGTCAAGTCAACTTATAGAGCCCATTTTAAAACACCAAATAGCTGTACATACAATGTGTTGTATACATGTGTTACAATATAAAAGTCAAGATAGATAGATAGATAGATAGATAGATAGATAGATAGATAGATAGATAGATAGATAGATAGATAGATAGA
>JBBPDA010000001.1:22678347-22708809 GCA_037974385.1 Arnoldichthys spilopterus | reverse complement strand
ATAGATAGATAGATAGATAGATAGATAGATAGATAGATAGATAGATAGATAGATAGATAGATAGATAGATAAATATAGATTAAAAGCCAGAGAGAAGAAATGTGTTTTTATCAACACCCAGCTCAGGAGCTGATCTAAACCTAACCCAACCAGCAAGTTTCCCTCCTCTAGATCTTTCTCTTGAAGAAACATTGCTGTTGAATCCCAGGCCAAAAATGGGTCTGTATTTAGGAATCTCTCTAAATAGGCCAGTTTACTGGAACAGGCATCATTCGTGTCGCACATATGTATCAGGTGTATCACACACAGGGCTCCACTTACAACCCATAAGTCACATAATGTACATGAAAAACTGTGAGTGCATTGTTCAGACACTAAAAGATTATGCTTTTCTTACACTTGCATAAGATACAGCTGAGATTATGGAGACACAATAAATTAATATGTATATACACAGAATAGCCATAACATTAAAACCACCCAGCTAATATTGTATCCCTCTGAAACGGCTGTGACTGCAATGTGCTGTGTGTTCTGGCACTTTTTAATTATAGCCAGCCTTACTTTTTTTGTGCTATAGTAGCTGTTCTGTAGGATCGAACTAGCCGGACAAGCCTTTGCTCCCCAGGCATTTCAGTGAGCACCCATGACCCTGTAACTGGTTTACTGGTTGTCCTTTCTTGAACCACTTTTGATAGGAACTAACCGCTGCATATCTGGAACAGACTGTTCAATATATTCCATCCTTTGACAATTGCTACTGTAACTAGATAATCAATGTTATTTACTTTATCTGTCAGCTGTTTTTAATGTTGTGGCTGATTAGTGTAAGTGTATGTATGTATGTATGTATGCACAACTGCTCAAAAGTTTAGAATTAGTGTTTTGAACAATATGAAACCAGCTTGGTTTCAGATAAATGTAAGAAATGAATTCAGCATGCTAATCCTGTGCAGCGTTATACGCTTGAAGTCATTTTTAGGAAGCTAAATGATGAAAAAATTTTAGGTTCGTTTAGAATGATGAACAGAATTACAAAGGATTCTAAAATGCCTGGACAGGCTTGAGAATGGTGGTTTATTAAGATTAATATCCAGAATCCCTCACACCTGAACAGTAGTAATCAAATTTTGAGGAAGATAACTTGACAAAACACTAAAATAATTACATTACATTGAAGTATATAATAACTCAAAATCTCTCTGTTTTTTAGTAATTCTCTCTGAACTATTAAAAAACAAATTCTAACAATACCCCCCTGGTGTTTACGGTTAAAGTCTGAAATCTACATTGTAAACATTATTATTATATGTCAATATTATGAGTGGTTCCAAACTTTTTAACATTAACATTTAACATCTAACTTAACATTATAAATGCAGTGTCACTGGCTTGCACTTTTTTTGTTAATTATTGTAATTGTTATTGTTTTATTATTATTGTACTGGTTAAACACTATACAAATTGCTGTTGCATCAAATATTATAATGTATAGAGTCCTTATTTGCCCACAATGCATATCGTCATATTTCTGCATTATGACATCATGATATTTCAATGCATTTTTACACTCCTTACAACATTTATAATAAATGAATAGAATTTACAAATTATAAAACTCTTTCATTAGAATGAAATTTAATTTTAAATGTTTTTGCCTTCTCTTGAAAAGTTACCCTTCTGGCATGACTTTTTTTTACAATAATGATATGTTTTGACTTTTGCCCAGTCATTCATTAAGGCCAGATTTAATTTATTTTATTTGAAAGGTTTAGTCGTTTTAATTATGGCTCTTGATGGATTTTTTTTCCGCATTATGCAGTAATTTCACAAAAACAATAATTAAAAAATAGTGACATAAAACATATTAAAATGTTTATAGTATCTGAATGTTGTCCATCAATTTAAAGTGAATATGAAGAATGTATAAAAATTATTAATTTATACTAATCAATACACAGCCTCACAATTATCATGGGCTTTATTGGAGTGGGGTTCCATAATTAATTCATAAGAGTTTACATCAATGATGCAACACTGCAACCTTCCCTCTTTAACCTTAAGTCAACAGAGTGATAAGCTTGTTCAATCAGTCAGTGCTTCCTGAACAGCCTTTGCTGATGTTCTGCTGAAGCTCCTATCTCATCCTGGCCATCTCATTCTGCTTTTTCCCTCACAATAAGTAGCTAATGCAAGTACACATTACTGACTAGCCTGAATCCGTATAGCACAGTGTCAGGGTCACCTGGAGCACTTCAGAAAATGACATTAAATGAGGGGAGAGCATCTGCATTTACACACTGGAGCATCTACTGATGTGTTTCCATCTGAAGTGCATGATATGTGCCAAGACACTAGGGGTGAAAGATTTGGCGAAGATGTAACATCATGATACACAAAGACACTTTCATAATACACAAAATGTATTACAATATGAGCCTTTTCTAAGGTCTGGAACAAACTGGAACAGACAAAATGCAACAGCAGAGCCATATTGAAAGAAAACTAGAAAAACAAAAGTACAACAGATTTTTTTTTATATTGGAGATTTGCAAATATGAATTACTTAAAGGGGGAAAGCATCAGTACAGTGGTTAAAAAAAGTGAAAAATACAAGAGCATAATTTAATTAGCTACTTTTTGAATAGTTATGCAGTTTATGCAATTAACCACTTATGCGGACATACTATGTTTGTTCAGTGATGGTAAATACCATGCTCTGGTTGTTGTTGCTGCTGTTTACAGGTTCTCCAAAATGTAATCTAAATGTCAAATTAGTAATTTTATGATGTATGTTGTTAATGCCTTCAGAAAAGTGTCATGTTATCATGCTAAATAGAAGTGGCACATCCGTTCTAATGGTTATGTGCCGCAGAAAACACCCGATGGGATATAGATAGTTGAGAGGGATGAAATTCTGTAAAAAAAATCTTGCCTGAAATGGCACACACTCGCTTGTGTAATGCCATGTTTGATAGGTGTGTATTTCTTCCTGTGGTTTAGTAGATTATTTGTGTAGTTTGATCATGAAGTACTTTTTGGTTTAAAAAGAAGAGCTTCAATAAACACACCTCAGTTAAAAGCTTAGTAGTTTTAAGAGAATAAATATTTACATTAATATTGGTGAACACTTGCTGTTTTTAGTATCACTTTGTGACACTTTGAAATGCTAGAATACAATTTTACAAAAATATTATGTCACAAAAATATATCAAAAACCATGAGTATAATGAATCCAATTAAACAGGACTTTGTAATTAAAAATGCAGTTGGAAGGCAGAAAGGCATTTTGAGACATATTGTGATAAATTACATCACAATAATGATAAATATTATCATACTGCCCTGCTCTAGATACCTTGACTGAAGCTGTTCTAGAGTGCTTCTTGAAGGCAATGTGCTCCTGGGTATTTAAAACACATCTGAAACCTTAATGTTGGATTAGGTTTACTTGTGTGTGAAGTACAGTTTTTGATTCAATTCTGATTTAGGAGTCTGGCCTTGGCGAGGAAACTGTTTCTCATCCTGGCAGTGAAGGCCCATCTGCTACGGAACCTTTTGTCAGATGGCAGGAGGGAGAAGCGAGTGTGTGGGGTTATTCACAAAGCTGATGGCTTTGTGCAGCCATTTCCAAACCAGTCTATGAAGTATCTACACAGGATGCTTTCTATTATCTTTTTGTAAAATGTTGTGAGGATATGGGGTGGGGGGGTGGAAGGTTTGCTCTCCTCAGACTCTGCAGGAAATAGAGATGCTGCTGGGCTTTCTTGGAAATGGCGCTGGTGCTTCATTATGTGATGATTAAGGAACTTGGTGGGCAGCGGTGGTCTAGTGGCTAGGACATTGCCCTTGGGACCTGAAAGTCACAGGTTAAAGCCCCAGCCCAGTCACTACTAAGGTACCCTTGAGCAAGGTCCTGTCCCACTTCACTGCTCCCTGGACACTGTTAATAGCTTCCCGCTGCTGCACGTGTGATGGGTTAAATGCAGAGGTCACATTTCGTTTTGGTTCTTGAGTGTGTTCACAATGATTGGTTTCCCAACCCTGGTCCTGGAGGCACACTGTCTTACATATTTTAATGATTTCCCTGCCTCCCCACACCTACTTTAACTCAGTAAAGTGATGTGCAGGGCGGTGTGCCTCCAGAACCAGGTTTGGGAAACACTGCTCTAGGCAATATCCTTTGAGGAGCTGTTGATTTTTAGCAGAGAGTGATCTCTGCATGTTCTTCTGAAGTCAACAACAATCATATTGTGTACCAGTCCATTAGCCATTGTGTCTCCTCTCTGTACACTGCCTCATTGTTTCTGCTGATCAAACCAACCACAGTTATCAGTGAACTTGATAATGTGGTTTGAGTTGTGTACAGTTTGGGGTTAACAGTGTTAGCAGCAAAGGGCTAAGCACACATACTTGGAGGGCCCCATGCTCTGCGTGTTTGTGCTGGAGGTCCTGACTGACTCTTCTAGTTTGGAGAACCAGGATCCAATTGCAGAAGGAGTGTTCATCTGCAATTATCAGATGCTGATGAATGAGGGTGCTGAATGCTGAATTAGAGGATATGAACAGTATTCTCAAATAAGTGTTTGGTTGGGCAAGGGCCAGGTGAAGGGTAGTGACGATGGCAGTGATCATCCGTTGACTGGGATAATAGGCAAACTGTCAGGTGTCCAGTGAAGGGTGCAGCTTTAATTTTAAGTGCCTCATGATGAGCATCACCAAGCACTTCATGATGATGGTGGCACAGGAATGATGGCGGTGGCTTTGGGAGAATATTATTGCTCCAAGAGATATTGAAGATGTCTTTAAGGACATCTGCCAACTGCTCTGCACATTGTTTGTGCCAGGAATGTTGTCTAGTCCAGTGGCCTTCTGTGGGTTAATTATGAGCTGAGTTGTGGAAGGTGCTGGAGTCTGTCTGGAAGGTGGAGAAACCCCAGATGGGTCACCAGTCAATTGCAGGCCAGACACAAAAAACCCCACAGATATACCTATGTACAATTTAGCATTTCTAAGTAATTTCCCATGTCTTTGGGCTCTGGAGAAGCTCTGGAGTGGAAAATCATGCAGACACAAGGATAATGCAAACCCTGGCCCTGCAACCAGGAATCGAGTCCAGAACCTTTTAACTGTGAGGCAACAATCCTAACCAGTGCACCATCCTGCCACCCTAATAATATTCTTTAAAAAGATGGCACAAGAACTAATAGAAGTGATAAGGATGCAAAGTCACCTCCTCATGAATTGCTAAAGGGGCCTATCAAGATTGTGTCTGAAAAGCTGTCAGCAGGCTAAGCTTTGAGAAAAGATGCAGAAAACAACAATACAGACTGTTGTCTGCAGATAATGCATAAATAATTTCAAGATGCATAGATTGAATTGCTTAGTGTCCAGAGTTATCTCATTATCATGAAAAGATCATCTCAACAGAGCATAGTCTTATGTTTCCATCTTTGTGAATATCTTAGTGGTTCATTTATTGCGCAGTGTGCAGTATGAGTGAAAACATACATAAATTGATGCATTGATTTATAATATGAGTGGACGCATATAGCGCATTCATATAATTGTGTCCACAAACCGTAAAGCATGTCTTTCATGCAAGACAGAATATGAGTTTATGAATTTTAGCTTCAGGCAAAGCTTTTGGATCTGTTAAATCTAGTTGGAAAAATGTTACTCTAATGTGGGGTTGAACCTCTTATCTTATGGGCTAAACTTCTGTAGTATTCTCAGCTCCGGGGGTAACTGAAAAAAAACACAGAGCACAGATTTATTGAAGTGGTTTTAGGACACAGTATAGAAGCACTGTGCATTTAGGCCATGCCCATGTAGTGGGGGAAAACAATGATGCAATTTCCATTGATCTGGACCACAGTTCCCTTTGTTGCCTTAAAACTAAAATTACAACCATGCCAAAAACCAACTAACAACAAACATTACTAGTGAAGTTTTTAAATATTTGCTCTGGAGCCACAATATATGCTAGAGCCTATCCAGAGGGGGAGACAGAAAAACATGGACAGGTCGCCAAGTCAATCTCAAGACAGAAACACAAGAGATCCACACATCTACACAGTCACATCTAGCTGCAATTTAGCATCACCAATTCTCTGAGGAAACCAAAGCTTGTGGTTTAAACACATTTGTGAGCAAACTCCACACAGAAAGGTGGTTATATGATGAGGGGTCTGTTTGTCTCAAATAAGTTGATTTAACATTTAAACAATCATTTATATTGATGTAAACAGTGAGGTCATGTGTATATTCTCAGGCGACATTACCATCTTGGTTTTTTTTGGGGTTTTTTTTGCCTCTCTGTAGAACATCATGTACCGGATGCAGATTAAGCTGAACTGACTGGTTCTTGAGTAGTCTCTTTTTTAATAAGTTGAAAATTTGCCATCTCAGTTTTGCATGCTTCTGCAAATTCACACCGATTTCATGCAATCATTGTGAATTTCACACTAATGCTACCTGAATGAGAGCAATGTGAAATTTGCTGCAGTGGATGCATACCCTAAGCCTAACGTAAGCTTTTACAGGATTCCAAGATGCAAAAGGTACTCAAAAAGACATTGTAGTTGTCTTAAACCTTTTAACAGACAGTTCGGCTCCCAGCCACATGGACCTTATGAGATCCCTATACTGTTCACATCTATTTGACCGTTCCATTTCAGCAGATACAGTTAGTTAGTTAGGTAGCTATCTGGCTACAGTAGCTTGCTCTAGGGGAACAAGCTATTATTTATCTAGCTACCAAAGTACTCACCCTGGTGGATTCTGAATATCAGTGACTAAATTACTTATCCTCACCCTTCAGTCACTATTAAAAGGTATTCTGGTGAATAACATTGTAATCAGGGTTCAACATTAATATTTGTGCCTTGGACCCACTACATGACTTTTAAATTGTCAGATTGCTGTACTGTTAACACTACACAACTATGTTTTTTGCCATTAGGAGTCTTAAAGTTCTTGTGGTTTGCACACTATATGACTGATCAGCCACAGGAGCTGACACACTACAAAATCGTTCACCAGGAGGAATCTCCAACATGCCTTCCTGTTTTGTCACGACAACACACATAAGAAATGACACAGTTTAGATATGGATTTTTTTCCATAACAGTTGTCAGCAAGAAGTGATCCAAGAAGAAAACAAGAAGAACTTAGATGAGGAAATGGATTATTAATCATAAATTAGCTCCTACTATTTTGCTTATTTGACTGTTAGAGAGAATCAGCATGTTCTCTCCACCTTTTCTCTTTCCCTAAACAGCCTTGGTAGACAACAACAGAAACATTAAAAAGACATTGGTGATCCTGCCAAAGCAAAATTATTTTCAATTTCTTGGGTCCTTAAGACCACATAACTGTTGCTGTAGCTGGCTGTGATGTTATACAGCTCATTCTCTTGGCTAACGCATCTGTCTTTCATCTGCAATGCCTCGGTGACTCTCTCGAATGGTGTATTTGAGCAGTTCCCATATAGCGATTGAGATCTAATGTTTTTGTCTGAGATTTACAAAAACTATTGGCGAGTGATTAATCAAGGCTAATTGAGGCTAATTAAGCTTCTAGTCATGGTGGCTAGTTGAGTTCCAAAGTTAACATTAGTGGCCAGCCATCATTTACACCATATCTTTGGTGCTAATAATACAGTACAGCTCTGCTCTGATGAGTACAATGACAAGGTTTTCTATATATCTGATCCTTTTTCCAGGCAGAAGATTTTAAAGCACAGTTTCCTTCAATTTTCCAGTCACTCCCCTTTCAAATTTCAGAATTTCTCTATGACTTGGAACTATAAAAATAACTAAAGCTTCATCAGGCAACCTCACCACCTGATATTCACAAAGCAGTCATGAGGAGGACTGATCTCAGATTCATTATTACAAAAACTGATTCTAGATCAGCACTCCAACTCCTTAGGTGTTTTTTGTAAACAGACCCTGTTTTTTAAAAAAGGCTGCGTGCACAGTGACGTTTTAATCATACTATTTCCTAAACCACATAGGCACCCTGGAAATGCACACATAGATGTGGTGTAAATGGGATAAGAGAAGTTCTAGGGACACATTTACAGAAACAATTTGGGTGACTATTGACTTCTAGTGTTTGATAGCCTTATAGCTCCAGTGCTTAACTGAAGAAGCAAAATATCTTGGCTGTCAGTTACAAGTGGAAAATGTGTAATTTTTTCCCCAAACTATTTCTTTAAGACTGCAGTTGCTCTTGGTTTAGACATTTGTGCGTCACATACATTTTCCATTCTCATGCAGTCTTTTTCTTTGCACTTCTTAATTATGTAGATAATACGTGCTGAGCTCACAAATATTGCAATTTTGCTTGACTGCACAGTATTTGTAAGTGTGTATTGAATATCAATTGCACCCCACTCTGTCTTCAGACACAATGTGCAATGTGCTTGCTTCGTTGAGACAATTATAAAATGCACTCTTTGCCCTGTCCTTTTATTTAGCATATGGCATGTATGAGGGAGCCTTGTTTTTGCGTACACTGGACATGGTACAAGGAGTGCAGGAAGCTGGGAGGAGGCTTATGTCCCAGTTAGTCAAGGAACACGCAGGCTTTGAAGAATCAATATGGAGAACATGTGAGAGCCAGTGTACCATAAACAGAGAAATGAACTGAGATAAAGTAGGGTAGACCAGGGACAAAGCAGGGCCTAAAACAGTAGATTTGTGCCTCAAAGCAAAGATTGTAGATACTTAAGCCAAATGGAGATTGAATGCCCAGACAAACTGTTCTAGGTGAAATTCACTAAGTCTTACTCAAAAATCAAGGTGTTAAAAAGGGTTATTTGAAGTGATGCCACAGAAGAACTGGTAACATTTTGTTTTTAAGAATTATTTTTCTAAGTGAGATGTGAGTGTAAAGAACCTTTGTAAAGAATCTCAACACAATGTTAAGGTTCTATACCAGCCAAAGGTTTGTTTTAGAATTTTAATGCCAAGAACCATTTACCAGCCTTTATTTTTAAATCAACTGTACATGATTCGGAGTTTGCAAGCTCTCCCCGTGTTCCCGTGGGTTTCCTCCGGGCGCTCCGGTTTCCTCCCATTGTCCAAAAGGCTTGCAGTAGGTTGATTGGATTGGAAAAATTGGCCCGCAGCCAGCTGGGATTGGCTCCAGCTTCCCCGTGACCCGGAAACGGAAGAAGCGGTTGGAAAATGGATGGATGGATGGATGGATGTACATGATTCTGAAAAAGAAACATTATTAAACTGTTTTGGGTATGAACATACGGTTCACTCCTAAAAAAGATGGCACAAATAACACATTATTTTAGTAATATCATAGTAGGGACACATATTCCACAATAAACTTTCTTTGCATATAAGGTGTAATTGTGAAGAAAATATTAAAGGTTTACAATATTCACATCATCTAAAGGTTGTTTCCTAGTGTAAGGTTTTTCCAATAACATTTAGACCATGGAGTTTCTTTCAACTTTCTTTTCATCTCATTTGCAAAAATGGTTCTTTAAAGAACAAAATAGTTATTAAGAATTATAAAAAAAAAAAACTTAATGCACTTTTTTCACTATGTGGAGGTTCTTTAAGTTTTAAAAAGGTTCTCCCCACCTTTGTCCCACCCCTAAAAGGTAGGTTGAAGAAAAAAATAAGATCATCTGGGGTTCCCTGAGGACTGGATTGAGAACCACTGCACTAGAGAACCAAAAATAGTTATAAACTCTATGTTTTCACCACCTTTATTTTTTTTTAGGATGGTAGGTTCTGTATGCTTACACTGAATATATGGCTCGCAAACAAAAAGTTTGTTGTGTCTGTGCTTGCAGGGCCTTTTCCAGGCCTCAGACCTTCTCAGCTGATGGAAGCCTTCAGAGAGTATGCCTACAATGAGAGCTCCTTGGAAAATGGCTTCCACAGCTTCAATTCTACAGAAGGAGGTGGAAGGCACCAGTACAATTACTACGCCATGCTCCTCACCCTGCTCATCTTTGTCATTGTCTTCGGCAATGTGCTTGTGTGCATGGCTGTGTCTAGAGAAAAAGCTCTACAAACCACCACCAACTACCTGATCGTCAGCCTGGCTGTGGCTGACCTGTTAGTGGCTACACTGGTTATGCCATGGGTGGTATATCTTGAGGTAAGTTATACTGGAAACATATTATGGCAGGATTCAACTGATTCAACCTAAAAAAAAAAAAGAAACTTGGTGTTTTTATTGTTTGTATTCCAAACACAAACAAACAAACAACAAAACAAATGTCCAAGGCAGGAGATGCTCAAGGATCGCTTTAGGAACCACAGCTCTACAGTGTAAATAGTACATTCACTCTGTATATTTTAAATTCAATGTGATGTGTTGAACTTTTTAATTTGCTAAAGAACCAACATTTCTATGAGGGCAAAGATTTGCACCCCTAATCTATAGCATACATTTTATTGTAGCTGTGTAATAGGCCACACTTTTACAACCATTGAGACAGACCGTTTCTAACAATTAAAGTTTTTGTAATGAAGATTCTTATTATGAAAGTGTGTATTTCTCCATTGTAATGGTGGTGCTTTGTAAATGAAAAAAGATTATGAACAAAGCCTCAGTCAATAGTCTATTAAGGGTAAGCAGAGATTTGCTGTTTAATTTGCCAGTCGCATATAACTGGTTCATGGCTGGCTACATATCATGGCAAACCCAGAGTAGAAAGTTTCCAAGAATTTAGAAAAATTGTCTTCAGACATGTTTAATTATAGTGATGTCATGTAACATACTGTTATATAGAGACTTCCAATAAAATATATTACAAAAATCTGTTATGTATTGCACAATAATCAGCATTCAGTGGGGTAGTAGAGTAGATGTGTGGCTGAGAGAGCTACTGTGAGATATCCATTCTTAGCCATTCATCGGTTTACACTGTTTATTTTGGACCACAGACTGGAGAAGAGAAGCCTCCCTTGTGTATTTCACTGAGCCATTCTGATTTGTGATCAAATTACCCACCAAATCCATAAGATAGGTGCCTTCATGTTGGGTTCTCTGTTGAGTGAAATTCCTAGACTGTGCAAATTAAAGTTCACTTGGTTAAAGGTTTTAGAAAAATGTTATTTTGTATGATATTTAAGATACTATTTCTCTAATGACTGCAGCAGCTACTGTAAACTATTTCACAGTACAGACTGTGTGAATTTTATTATCAGAAAGTAGTTCAAGTCATAATACATGTTAGATTTTTTGCCTTGTTCTGCTCACAACCACAATAAGCACAACAGGGGCGTTGTGGCTGAAAGGCTGAAAAATGGCCCAAATTAAATTGTGCCCTTCCACGTTTATTAGTGCAGCAACATGAAATGGCTTTCTTTAGTGAGTAGGGCACTCTGGCCCTTGAGTGACCTGTCATAGCTGCTTATTTATCACAGCAAGCAGGATCAAAAGAGGCCTCCTTTTGCAATACATGTACAGTTTTAATTTTCTTTGCTTTGCTGCCAGCAATATTTTTTCATGATGGGTATTGTGAAGCTCTGTTTGAGTGTGTAGCAGCAGAACTAGTTGCGCAAAATAGAAAAGCAAAGCGTTCAAAGCTCTTGAGCACATTCTGCTTGATGATTGTGTAATGATTTTAAATGTTTCTCAATTGCAATTCGGACATGTTCTGGCTACACATGACTTTTTAATCCAATTTTATGCAAATATATTTCAGCAATTACAACAAGAGTCCTGAAAATTACTGAATTACCCTGGATTGAGGATGATTATTGAAACTGCTCAAATGGTTGACCATAGTTCAGGGTTTCTGTGTGTGTGTGTGTGTGTGTGTGTGTGTGTGTGTGTGTGTGTGTGTCTATAGTACTTTTCATTCTTGCCACAGGTCTTTCACAATTATTCATAACCACATAATCAGAATCACATAATTCTAAAAAGAGAGAGAGAGAGAGAGAGAGAATGCAGAAGATGCATTTACACATCATGGTTCTTACACTGACAACACTGACTTGGTGACTTGGCAGAACTGAGTAGTGTTTGTATACTTGAAAAGATTTTCCTCATCAGTTGGGAGCTACTAAATATTAAGAAGCTGCTAAGAAGCATGATCCACATTAACGTAAATAGCGACATACAGTGAAACAAAAGGACATCTGAATTGTTTAAATTAAATTTTTTATATGGCAGAAAATTGTCAGCTGAATTTTTTATGATTGTGACAGGACTAGCTACATATTGCCTCACTACTCAGCACTTCCTCTGATCTTCTTCTTATTCATAGTCAGTTTTTTTCTATTTTAAATCAGGAGAAACATCTAAGTGTAGTAAGCTAGTAGTGGGCCTCATTACAGCAGAGTTAAAAAAACCTGTTGATGAAGTGATCCTGCAGCCACTTTCATTAGAGGTGTCAGATAATTCTTTAATCAATGGAAGAGATGCAAACTCTAGAGGCAAGAACGCAGGCCCATCGAGAAGGGATCTGAGCCCCTCAGCCTGCCTGAGGACACACATTAATCAGAAGCTGCCGTGGAAAGCACTGGCAGGCTGCTCAGGAGACAGGAAGTGTGGATGAGATTGACCTGAGCAAGATTACTTCTCTGCCAAGTTTATAGCACATAACAGCAGCAAAATCAAACCATCTCAGACTTATTGGGTGCAAATTCACTGAGTCTGCTGCATTCAGCTCTCGGCAGAAATCGTTCGCATTCGATTCAGCAGTTTCAGTCGGAATAAAGAACACAACTGGCAGTTTTTATTCACACTGAGGTAATGAAAGTCTGATTTGCGCAATAAAGAAAGCATACACTGAGCACTTATACAGGCTAGTATCATGAAAATATGGTGAATCATTAAGGGTCAAGCTTCTATTAGAAGCATTACCAAATAACATTCCCCCAAGACACACACACATGCACTCCTGAAAGGTGGCATAATATGGCAGAAAAAAACCCTAACCTTCATTTCTAAAGCTGTACATGCAAACAAAGAACTGTTTAAGAATTAATTGATTAATCAATAATCATTCAACCTGTCTCTCTGTCTGTCTTGGTCAATACACATTAAAGGGGCATTACAGCCTAAAACTACAGTTCAATGGTATTTGTCGAACTCATGCATGATTTGTATTGTTTTCCTGTTTATCTTCGTACATGTTTAACATTCTCCCACTACAGAACCCAGCAAGTCTTACATAAATATTTCACACAACCACTGAGAATCCCAGTGTTGTCAGCCAGTCCTGACTGATAGCCTAGCTCCTGATCTATAGCTGGCACTTAGCAATGAGCTGGCCACAGGCACACCCAGCCAAATGGGGAGAGAATATTTATGAAACTGTATTTTTAAAGATATTGAAATGTATATTTTTGTGAGTGCTGTCACTGTATTATGGACAATCAAACTTATTATGCTTTCCGTCAAGCTCCACCTCATTTTCGCAGGACTGAGATTAATTGTTTCAAGCTTTCTTTAGTTCTTTATTACTGTACTAATGTTTGAAACTGGAGCTTCAACTCTGGTGAAAGGATGTACTTTCTAAACTGTGAAATGGCCGATGTAGTAGAGTACACTTAACTCATTACAAAACCAAAATCTTATTTAGAAAAAAGTCATAAGTGGTCATCAGTTTTCTGATAAATTTGGGCCTAGGATGCTATGGTTTTTAAGTTTGCTGTATTGTTTTTCCTCATGTTTATACATCTCAGCTGTTCATTTTGAGCTCAGCAACACTGTCTTTGTTGGGAAGAGTGGTGCTTTTAGTGAGTTTTATGTGTTTTATAGTGCAGAGTGTTAAAGGGTTGGCTGGTTGATTTGCTCACAGTCTGGCTGTTGTGTCTGCATAGAGCGAAAGTGTTGGTAACGTGTTAATTTCTCTGCTGTTAACAGTAGGCTATAGCCTGATGTTATGACATTGCAAGACATTTAATAGTAAGAAAAAATACTTAGTTGTTCTATCCTTTAATTCATAGACCTACCAGTAAAATATATTTTTGGTTTCCACTTACACCACCTTCCTACAAAACAAAACAATCTGCCCCCAAAAATCTACAAACCAATCTGCCCCCAGAAATCCACTCCAAATAGGTGTACTTTTTTAGACATTCCTTCCACTTTCAAGATATAAAATCAATAAACAATTTTCTTTGTTTTTACCTAGAAAAACTCACCCTCATGGCTAATGTGGACAAAGTTAACAAGTCAGGTGGTGGTTAAGTCTTTCCTTTTGACTGGAATGAAAGTGACTATTTGTCATTGTGAACACACTTAAGCACAACAAAATGTGATCTCTGCATTTAACCCATCACACATGCACCAGTGGGCAGCTATCAACAGTGCTCAGGGAGCAGTGTAGAGGGATGGTACCTTGCCCAAGGGTATCTCAGTGATGGCAGGGTCAGGACTTGAACCTGTGACCTTCAGGTCCCAAGGGCAATATCCTAACCACTAGGCCACCACTGCCCACAAAGAATGGTCTTGTAAGTGTCCAGTGGTCTTTTAAAAAGTAAATGCATGTGTGTCAGTTGCAGCCTCTACAGCTTAAGCAAAAAACATAGTTTACATACACACAACACTTTAGACACTGATCAGCCATAGCATTAAAACCACTTGCTTAATGATGGAGGTCCCCTTATGCCCCCCAAACTTTTGACTGTGGTGCAAATGTGTCCTGACACCTTTCAGTCATAGCCAGCATGAACCCAGTCCATCAGTAGTCTTTCTTCCAGCTGGCGTGTGAAAAACCGGCAGCCTTGAGTGGCACGGTGAAGGCTAAGAGCAGCCTGCTGGTCAGCTACTGGCTGAGGAGGAGCACACTGAATAGCCTTTTCATGTGTGGCATTGGCAGAAAAGCCCAGATAACAGATGACAACCAGAACCACGGGCATGAGCACCCTCTAGATGCTGGTAGGCGCCAAGGGCAAGCACTGGCTGCCTGTCCACCATGCTGTTTGCCATGCATGTGTTCACAAACCTGCACTGCTCCAGACAGCTTTGCTGTGTGTCGGTGAAGCAATGAATGTTTGCTGATCACATTTTTTCCAGTAATAAATGGGTTACTGTATCCTGATGCTGCATTTATTGTTTATTATATAAATACACTTTATTTACCATACTTCATCTTTTGAAGACCTTTTACAGTGATAAAATGTTATTCAAGGTGCTTGAGGGGAATTTTTAGCTTGCTGTGAATGTAAGGATGAGACTACAGATTCATTAGACTCTGCAGTTCATGAAGTGAAATGTTAAAGACCATCAGAAGTGCTTGTAGTAAAGACAAATCATGATTATACCTTCCTGAACAAAAGAGATGAGTCATCCTCAGCATTTTCAAACCAAACAAACAGCTGTGAAACTTCATAAACAGCCTGTTTGCTTGCTGCCTAATATATCTCACCCCTTGACAGGTGCCATTGTAACCAGATAATGAGATAATCAATGTTGTTCATTTCACCTGCCAGTGGTTTTAATGCTGCGGCTGATCGGTGTAAACAAAAAGTACATAACTAGACATATCAATTCATGTCAAATAAAACGTCAGCAATTTTTTCCTTTTAAAAATCATTTGTTGTGGTTGTACCTGTACTGTTTTAAAAAGAACTTACGTGGTGTATTTTGTTTGTCCACAGGTAGTGGGAGAGTGGAGGTTTAGCACAATACACTGTGACATCTTTGTCACACTTGATGTGATGATGTGCACAGCGAGCATCCTTAATCTTTGTGCCATTAGTATTGATAGGTAAGTATCTCTGTGATAATCACCCTCATTATCATTAGTGGCTCAGCACTAAAGTTGAGTAATGAGCATCAGGTCCTAGTGGTTTGAAGAGAGCTTTACAAATAAGCTTCAAGAGAAATGTGCCCTTCGCATTTCTTTTAAGTGGACTAAACTAAAGCATGCGATGCCTCATGCAGTCCAGTTCAGAGAATTTTTTTTTTTGGCTGATGTACATAATGGTTAAAACCAATAAAACCTTCACTGGATGGTCTTCAAAATTCTAAAATTACATTAGAACATAATTGAGTAAACTGTATACATGAACTAAACATGAGTATTTTTAAAAAGCTTAGTGCATAATTCTGGTGATAACAGAGAGCTGTAGAACTGCTTATCTAAATAGCCTTAAAAAAGTTGTTAATCGCTGGTGTTGGGGTTAACTGCTTCCCAGCACATTTCATATTTTTTATTTATCTTTCAATCAATGTGTTTATGCAAAATAAAACACCACACAAAAACCTATAAATCAGAACATACAGTATAAAATGAAGATTTATAACATTATAACATTTTACTACCATATTGATATATTGATAAGGTTAAAGGGAGATAAAAAAAATATAACAGAGGTAACATTCATAGCAATAAAAAAGAAAAAAAAGAAACCCTGTTTGCAAACAGGTGTCAATTTTAGGGGACCAAGCACTTGGATTTATTTCTGACTTCTGTGTGTTGAAAATCAAGCAAATGATTTTAGGTGAATGACCTGGATATAATAACACTGCTGAGGACATGCTGAATGGAGTAAATTCATTTTTTCCAGTTATTTTATGCAGACTGCAAAATGGTTTGTCCAGGCTGTCTACACAAATATGAATATTTAAATATGCATTTCAAGAGATGTTGCTGTACAGTTTGAAACTCATCTGGGCTAAAAGCTTCTCCACACTACCATGGGACAAATTCACAAGAAGAAAACTTTTTCAAAATCTACTTACAGTTTTAAACTGTATCCTTTTAAACACTGATTAATTTAGAAAGCTGTACATTTTACCACACATTAGTGGGCATCAGCTTGACCAAGTCTTTGTTCAAACAGTGAATGTTTATTTGCATGATAAATAGAGCAAACACTGTGTTTGAGCGTGTTTTATTGTGTGATTTGCCTGGAATAGAGAAAACAAGAACAGGATTTGTATTTATAATATCTAAACTCTATGAAATGGGTTTAGAAAAACCAAAAGCTTCACCAAGAGGATAATTGATTCAACCATGCATAGTTTTGGTTGGTAAAAAAAATGCTACCCTGCAGTGCTTGTCTAATTTACACAAGACAGTAATGAGATGACAACACTTTGCCACCATGCTGAAATTATAGTATTTTTTCAAGCCAGAGATGTTTGCTGATCTTTCTCTGCCATTGCTTAAGTTCTGTAAAGTTTTTCCAGCAGCGACTATAAAGGAACACATTTGTGGACAGTGCATGTCAGGTCAATTGAGGGGCATAAAACAACAGTGTCAGCAGGTCATAAGATTGGATGTAAGGGCTAACCTATCAATAACTAGTAGCTAATAACACCTATTGACAGTCCACTTCAGCACCACATTTGAAAGCCTTTTCCTCAGTACAGTGTGGAAGAATTTAATGAGCTGTCATTTAAATGTTTGCATTTTGATTTAATGGCTATAGCTGTATACCACTGTAGCTTGGCACAGCAAAAACCATAAAGATAGTTTTACGAATTAGCATTATCGCAGTCACGGTAATTAGAAAAATGCAGGCTTCTAATGTAGCAAATTAAAATGTTTCTATAGAGAATAAAATAAGCTTATTAGGATGTGTTTTAGTGTTTTTCTTTGGTATTTCACATTGGCTTCCAGTAAGTCTAAGCCAATTACATTTTAGACTCAGACATGCTCACCTCTAACATCCCAGCCAGCATGTTCATGTGGGCTCCATATGGGCTTAATGGGCCAAATCATGGCTCCCATGTGGGGCAGTGCATGTGGCTTTGCTCCTATAAACCCTGTAAAATTAAGGGTAAGGCTAAGTGGAACCCAGACAAAACCATTTAAAAAACAATTACAAAAGCAATTGTACTAAAAATTAGCCAGAACTAGGGGCTGTTACAGTGCATTTGACAGTGATGCAGACAAAATGTGAGCTAGATGTAAATCAGCCCCATCTTTACCAATTCTGATTTTTTCTTACCTGTTGCTAAATCTTGGGTCCATACAAGTCCAAAATTTGTTAACATCAAGTAAAATGAGAGTGTGAAATATTCAACCTTATTTTAATGTCTTTCTTCTTGTGATTAAAAGAGGGCTTGGTCCTGCTAACCTATTTAGAAAAGCTAAGAGAACATAAGTCCAAGTGTTCAAGGCTTACTATCCCTGTGAATTTTGAATTTGGTTTGCTCATAGTGGTGGATATGTGAAAACAGTTTGTGTTGATAGACTGGGCATTTCAGAAGTTAATAGCACCCCACTCTGCTGATATGGTTACTTTGTCTGCCTCCAGGTACACAGCAGTTGCCATGCCAATGCTGTATAATACACGCTACAGCTCCAAGAGGAGAGTCACAGTCATGATCTCGGTGGTGTGGATCCTGTCTTTTGCCATATCATGCCCCCTGCTGTTTGGACTCAATAACACAGGTATTTTAAACCATAAGAGCCTAATGGTCTGGCTTTGTATTAGCTTGACTGTTTAGTGGTTCAGAGAATGCTGAGATGTTTTCAAAAGACGTAATGAAATTTATAGGTGTGCAGTTGTTGTTGCATTACATTGTTAATGATTTTTCATTCTGACTTTTGCAGAAAGCCGCAATGATGCCCTGTGTGTAATCGCAAACCCTGCCTTTGTAGTGTACTCTTCTATTGTGTCCTTCTACGTGCCCTTCATCATCACGCTGCTCGTGTACGTGCAGATCTATGTGGTGCTGCGCAAACGGAGGAAACGTGTTAGCACAAAGCGTACATATCCAAGCACCAATGTGGACACAGGCACAACTTTGAAGGTACTTCTTCTTAAAAACCACAATGGAATTCACAATTTCACCTGACATGCCCTTAAATTAAAAATCTGTGATCTTTGATTTAAAAGGTAATGCATTTCACAAGCACAGCAATAATTCATAATGCATGAATACATAATCAGACATCAAATTTCGTAACTACCAACCCCTGCAGGAGCTTTATACCTGCCAATTTCTAATACTTTTAAAGACCTTTAAAGAACCATAGCATTTTCATGTGTTTTATTTTTATTTTAATTAGGTCCAGTGACAAAGTGATAATAGGTTTATATAACAAAAACATTTTCACATGACCATTTTCCAATTTTTCTAATTTTCGTTATTAAAAAGGCAGTTTCTATTGCTGTGCCTTTAAGAAGACTGATGCACTGAAACACTGAAATACGCCAAAACATCTTTTATTTAACTATATAACCAAAATATAAACCACATTTCCAGAAAAATTGGGACATTTTCCAAAATGCAATAAAAACTAAAATCTATGACATGTTAATTCACACAAACTGACAAAAGGTCAAAGAGAAGATTTTCAGTAGATTTACTGTAACTATACACACATTTAGAATTTGATGCTGCAACACATTCAACAAAAGTTGGGACAGAGTTAAAATAAGTTTGAGAGGTGCACAGAATATTCAAGTAACACTGGTTTGGAAGACTCCACAATAAGCAGGCTAATTGGTAGCAGTTGAGGTATCACGACTGGGTGTAAATGTAGCAGCCATCAAAGTCTCAACCCCTGCAACCCCTTTGTGCTAAAATAGGAACATTTCCCAAAGCAAGATTGCAGTGAATTTTGGTCTTTTGAAAGCTACAGTGCGTAATATTGTTAAAAGATTCACAGAATTCAAGGACATCTCTGTACAAAAAGGGCAAGGTCTGAAACCACTGTTCAATGTGCATAATCGTTTGCCTAAGAAACCTGTTGTAACAAATATTCCATCTGGGCTCGTAAAAAACATTGTCTCTTAACACTCTCCATCACTGCATCAAGAAATGCAACATCAAATCTGTGTAGAAATGCCTGCGAGTTCTCTGGGTCCAAACTCATCTCCAATGGACCAAAAGACTGTGGAACTGTGGGCTGTGGTCAGATGTGTTCATATTTCAGCTTCTTTTTAGAAAAAAGGCATCAAGTTCTCCATGCCAAAGATCCACATCAACACCATCTACCTTGTTATTAGATAAAGGCACAAAAGACCGCACCTGTGATGATATGGGGTGCATCAGTGCCCACAGCATGGGTAAGTTACATGTATTGTAAAGGAACCATTGTCTCCGAGACATATATTGGGGTTTTATAGAAACATTTGTCGCCATTAAGGTGATGTCTCTTTCCAGGACGTCTGTGCTTATTATAGCAGGACAATGCCAGACCAATGGACACCAACAAAGGTGTATGTCACATCATGAAATAAAGAATTATACAAGAGAGACCATGGACTGTTGAGCAGCTGAAATCTTATATCAAGGAAGAATACATTTCCAATTGTAGACCTAATACAATCAGTATCATCAGTTTCAAAACAATTAAGAAGTGTTATTAAAAGGAAAGGTGACATAACCCAATAGATAACCTAATAACCCAGTAAAGATGCCTCCATCCCAACTTTTGTTGAGTGTAACCCTAAATTCTAATTCAGGGTTAATCACAAAACACATAAGTAGGTCAGTAAAACTATATATTTTGTACAGGTGAATATGTGCAAATAATTTTTTTTCATACTCAGACTCTTTTTACAAAAAACAGTTCACAGTTCCATAATGTCTCTATATTATCTTGTATTACAAATAGCAAGGAGAATGATATGTCCACTTTAATGAGCCCATTATAGAACACATTTGTTGTTTGTGTAGGGCACGAGTAATGTCTTGCAACTTTCTGACTGTTAATAGGAAATTAGCTCGGGTGATACATGACCTATGACCATAGCATGTCTAAAATAATATTCATTTCATTTCATCATTGATCCTGGGGACATAAAATGAATCAATACCTGCACTTTGGGAAATGAAAGCTGACTCGTATTGTTTTCTCTATTATCCTCACAGATGTTTAATCTGTATATTGTTCTATATATAACAGATAACACACACCCTCCTTTGGAATGTATGTGGCTCTGCGTATGATTTAATTCACTATTTTTCTAAGAAATGAACAGCTTGTATGGCCACCTTTAGCCCCAATTATGTCATAAATGCTGTATGGAGGTGCAACTAGGACAAAAATTTTTCTTTTTCTTCCAGCATTAATAAAGTTAATTTCTCTTATCTTGTTTCTAACCTTTCAGCCAAATGTCTTCTGACAACATGATGTTCTAACTTAATTTATATTAAGGAGAAAAATATATTATGTCAACCCTTTCCCTTTGCTCTCTCTTTGGTGGGACGGATGACCATCCATCTCCTCGCATTATTCACTCAGCGGAATGCTTGCCAGCACAGGCATCTGCTAGTTGGTGTTAACTTTTGCCTGTAAGCATGTTCAGTGATGCTGCATTAGCAGCAGTTTGAAATAATTTGGTGGTTTGCTTCAAGTTACTCAGAGTACATGCTACCCTTCACTCTCTCAGTGTTGGTGGTCTCGTGTGATTGGGAGAATCCTAAATAGTAGGTGGAATTGTACACATCTATTGTGTTTCACTTTTGGTAAGAAAATTGGCACTGTACTGTAATTCCTGTTTTTAGAACTAGTATTACATTGTACAGTGACTTACTGTGTATACCTTAATGCTAACAAATGTTTCAGGGATTAAATTACAGAAATATCGGAAGATCTAATAACAAAACTGAGTGTGGCAAAAGTGAGTGAACCTTTGTTTTAGTATGTGGTGTAAATCTTGGTTGACCAATCCTGCACATCGCACAGGAATTTTAGCCTATTCCTCCATGCAGAACAGTTTTAACTCTTAGATGTTGGTGGGTTTCCTCACATGAACTGCTTACTTTAGGTCGTTCCACAACGTTCCAATTCGATTAAGATCAGGACTTTGACTTGGACATTCCAGAATATTCACTTTATTCTTCTTTAACCATACTTTGGTAGAATGATGTGTGTGCACAGTAGGAATGCTATCTTGCTGTATGACCCACTGTCTCTTGAGGTTCAGTTCGTGGACAGATGTCTTGACATTTTCCTTTAGAATTCTGTGGTATAGTTCAGAATTCATTGTTCCTTCAATGATAGCAAGCTGTCCAGGCCCAGATGCAGCAATATGGCCATAATCAAAGCACTTGCACATATGGGAAAAGATTCTTATGCTAAATTACAGTGTTTTTTTTTCTCCAAATGAAACAGTCCTCATTTAAGCCAAAACGTTCTTTAGCAAACTGTACACAGTCAACAATATTTTTGGGGGAGAGCATTGGCTTTCTCATTGCTACCTTGCCATACACACCATTGTTGTTCAGGTTTCCCCTGATGGTGGACACTTGCCTTCAGTTGCATAGAAGTTACCCTGGGTCCCTTTCTAACCTCTTGTACTATTACACACCATGCAGTTCCCTTTGATGGTTGACCATTTCATTAGTAGGGTAACAATGGACTTGAGTCCAGACTCTTTAGAGATGGTCTTATATGATAATCCTAAGGGTTCACTTACTTTTGCCAAACAGTTTTGTTACTGGATTTTTTTTTAAATAAAAACATGACCAAATATATATGCTTTTTTCATTTGTTTAACTTGGTTTTGTTCTTTCTAGGTGTTCATCTTCTTTTAGGACTTGTTTGAAAATCAGATGATGTTTTAGGACACAATCAACATTTTTATCAGTTTTGTTACAGTAAAAAAACAACAACTTGGAAATGAATAAACTGTAGATTCAAATTCAAATAACAAAACTTAAGGGCATGCTGGGGATCTCCACCCCTTTTTAAACAATGTACATTTTTAACAATTTCCATAGCTTCAGCAACTTATTTAAATAAGCTATTACTAGATTGACATTATATTTTTGTTGCATTTGGATATATTGTATTAATTAAACACACACACACACACACGCCGATTTTCTGACCTCTTTTTATCCTCTAACCCAGTGTGATTTTTTTACTGTATTTAAAAAGATATATTTATATAACCTCTGTTTTTATTGGCTGCTCTTTATTGTGCCTTTTCCAAAATGCAGCTAAAGCATTTTTGTAACTTCATCAGGAATCGTCAGCATAAAATGCTAAAGGCAGATATATGTAAATGCTTTGTTTTTAAAGAGATCACAGCAGCAGTGGTTTCAATACAGGCTGTTTATGCAGATTAGTATAACATGTAGACTGTATAGACTGGGTGATAAATGATATTTTTCAAAACTTAACGATGTTTGTCTACCACATTTAAGTGAAAAAATTGGGTTTAAAGAATATGTGGGCTTTAAATTTGAAAAAGAAAAAAGTAACAATATATTAAACATTGTTAGAAACAACATAAGCAAGTATGTTAGAGCTTGATACAGAGGTAAGTGTGTGATGATTTAGGCATGCAGTTTGCAGAGTGCTAATGAGTAACTATAAGATTTTGTTATGTTTGTCTCGTAGCTCCAGTGTAAAACTAAAGAAGCAAACTTTAGACACCAGTCATGTCTTGGCAGATGGACTACATTAGGTGTAAGGGGAAAATTGTGTGAATTTGATTTTTTTTTCTGCTGAACCGCTTCAAGGCCAAATCCATTGCTCATTCACTGGCTGGACAATTGGTTTTGCTCAAACAGCTCAGGGCATGTGAAAACCTTTAGATAATCCGACCTAGTTACATTTCAATTCAGCACATTTGGCACAGGATGAATGACAAACATCTTCCAACTTTATGTAAAACTCTAAAATGCTGCTTTGACTGCAGAAGCTAAAAGCTCCACTGCAGTGTGTTTATATGAAAGTAATGAGGTAATTGGGGTGTGGTAAAAACCCAGTCGTTAAGGAAAATGTCAGACGTTTGCCCTCTCTTTTGAACACATCACTCAGGCTAGTGACCGTAAGCTCCTCTCTTTTCTGTTTCAGAAATGCACTCACCCTGATGATGTGAAGCTGTGCACTGTCATCGTCAAGTCCAATGGGAATTTCCCTGCTAATAACAAAAATGTGGTGTGTCAGTTTTTTCTCTCTCTCTCTCTCTTTCGAAAAAATAACTCTCCCCAGGGAACCTTTTTTTTTGTCAGGAAGCTGTCAACCTATCCCATCTAATACTTGCTGTAGCTATGACTTTGACTATTGAAATGACATATAAGAGTTATTATTACAATGACAGAGAATTTAGAACCTGTAGTGCATTTTTGCCCCTTTTTGTCAAGATTGACATTCATTTAAAAGTGTCAGCATGTGTTTTAAAAGTCATTTAAAAGTTCTCTGCTGTACACCAATCAACCATTACAACCATAACTACCTGCCTAGTATTGTGTCAGTCCCCCTCTTGCCACTAAAACCGCTCTGACTGTGGTGCACTATGTGTAACACCTTTCAATCAAAGCCAGCATTCACTTTTTATACTGCAGTAGCTCTTCTGTAGGATGTGTCCAGACAGGTTAGCCTTCACTCCCCATGCACATCAGTGAGCCCTAAGTGCCCATGATCCTGTCGCTGGTTCACCAGTCGTCCTTCCATGGACAACTAATTTATAGGTACTACTCACTGGATACCCGGAACTCCCAACAAGACCTGCTGTTGTCTAGCCATCACATTTTGACCCTTGTCAAACACAAGAACTGACTGTAAACTTCTTGCCTAATATATCCCACCCCTTTATAAATGCCATTGTAATGAGATACTTAGATAATCAATGTTGTTCAATTCACCTGTCAGTGATTTTAATGGTGTGGCTGATCGGTGTAAGTACAGTGTAGACTTTTGCTTGGTTTTCCTATGCATTCCATCGTACTTGGTTAGAAATGAAGCAAAAACTATGAGGTTATGAGTGCAGTGTGCAGTGATTCAGTTTACGTCTGTAATGGGTGCCCAATACTGGAACTGGACCCCTTTTTATACATGCTTCCCCATTTTAGAGGAACAAAGTAATCAAATTAGCATGTTTTTAGTAAAGACTTTATATGAGGTACATAGTTGCAAATCCTTTGCACTCAATAATGGCCTGAAGTCAGCAAACCAAAGGATACGACAGATGCTGGTTATTCTCACTAGTGCTGCTGCACCAGGCATGCAGCTGTTATCAGTTGCAGATTGTTTTGAGGGCTTTTTAACTTCATTCGTATCATCAGTAAATAAACTGTATTCCAAATGGAGTTATTGTCAGCTGAAGTACTTGACCAGCATTAAAACATTCAACTTGTTGACTATGGAAAATTCCATAGTTGTGTTAGCAGCATATTTTGGGTTATTATTATTCTGTAGGCAGAGTTTCCCTTGGTTGGATCTGAGCTATTTGGATGCTTCCGTATGCTTCAGAATTCTTCCTGCGGCTGCTGTCAGCATTCTCATCATCTCTAAAGACAAGTGAGACAGTTTCACTGGCAGCCATACATGCCCATGTTACTATGCTTCATAGATGGTTTGCTTTGCACCCCATCTGTTCATAACACTATGTTCCAAAACTTCCAGTACTTCTAGCAAATTGTAAGATGGTCTTTTTAAAGTAAAGAGAAAGTGACTAGCTGTCATTGCGAACATACTCAAGCACCACAATGACCTCTACATTTAACCCATCACATGTGGAGCAGTGAGCAGCTATCAACAGCGACCGCGGGAGCAATGTAGGAGGACGTTAACTTGCTCAAGGGTACCTTAGTAGTGCACGGGCTGGGACTTCTGGTCCCAAGGGCAATGTCCTAACCACTAGACCTCCACTGTTCTGGAAGTTTACACTTCTAGTGGTGTTGTTTTCATTTATTTATTTATTTGTTTGTTTGTTTATTTTTGGATGATGTTTTATGATAGTTTTAACATTAAGGATATTTCTATCTGTCTCCCTCTCACCAGAACCACTCATAATAATGCAGAGCATTGTAAGACATATTTATTAACTTCATTACCATTAGTTTTATGTAGAGCTGTTTATCATCTTTATCAACTCAAATCACTCCAATTTAATTGTAGTTATCATTACAACACCCTTTGAACCAACAAACCCTTTTGCCCTTATGAGATTTCAAAGACAAGAAAGTATCAGGATGAAAATGATTGCTGATCTACCTAGAACATCTGAAAGACTTAAAAAGTTGAAACCCATACATTACACATATAGAAGTTACATGCTAAGTTATGTTGTTGCAATACATGTATATATTGTCCCAATGTCTGCATTTTTAAGTACTTTTTTGTAACAGTGACGGGGCTAGAACAGCAATTTATTAACTTCAATTAACGTTTTGAGAGTGAAATGTAGAGATCTAGTAAAGTGGACATTTTGACAAACTGGGCACCAGACAACAGAATTCAAAACTAACAAGATGGCAAGATGCAGAACCTCTTTTCTCTTGTAAATAAATATACTAGACCTACTACATTAACTAGCTTGCTATCTCTGACAAACCCAGCTCCAGCATTAATATTTTTAATGCAGGGTAGAGTTACATGATGCCACAGGATGACTGCTTTTTACTGCCGTTTGGTTCTCATGTTGAGCCACAGTAACAACAGATTCCAGATGCAAATGTCACATCTACACTCACACTATTTATCTGTTGTGCATGTTTTGTGATGCAACAACACAGCTGGGAGGGGAAAATAGAGAAGCAAATGTTTTACTTACTAATGGTCAACTGAAATGGGGGACTGTGTGTAAGGGCTGAGATTACTATATGGTTCACCTAAAATAGAGAAGTATATTCACAGGCCAAAAAAGATATTCTGTGTTTGAACCTCACAGTCATTATTTTATTTCCAATAAAGTTATCACAGAGTGAAAGGCCATTTATTTTACTAAACTAGCTCATGATGACCACTTGCAACAGCATCCTTTTCCTTTAACACACATCTGTCACGATGTCCGGGATGGTGTAGGAAGTAAATGCAGTGATTAGTGATTTTAAGGGGATTTATTTATAACACAGTGAACCAACACAGGGGTTTAAATAATCAACATGAAATGAGAACACCTGACAAGGGATGTGATTACAGAACGAGAACAGGTGAGAGGCGGGGCAAGGGTGTGGCTAAACAACACGAGGAAAAGGACTAAGGAACCAAAAAACATAACATGGACAAGACACATGACAACATTTGCATGTCTTAATCTAAAATTAGTAGTAGGAGAGTAACAATAAACTTAGTTCACAATTCAGTTTGGTTCACAGTACTGAGTTATGAATGTTCTCACAAATGTAGAATGACATTTGACTAATTTGAATAATGACTGGTGACTGTATTCATGTGATTATGATGCACATTGTCTCATCTCAGTATTTTTAGATGCATTGTTGCACCCATAATTAGTAGCCTTTTAAGTACTTTTTAAATGAGATGGCAGGTTTGTTATCAAATTATATATACAGTTATGTGAAAAGATAAATACCCTTTGCAAATTGTGGATTCTTCAAGATTTTTGAGTAAGCAAATATTTTAACCTCTTTAACACAGTGCCTAAAGAAAGAAGTGAAATGCATGAACAAAACAAGTAGCTTTGAAAAGTAGCTTTTTCAGTCATTTATTCCACAAAACTATCAGTAGATATAACATCTTTCTGTGGAGACAATAAGTACACACTTAGGCTCAGAAGCTAGTACTAAATAACGTCTTATAGGTATTTTGCACCATTTTACATTAGTTTCTGACACTAGTATACTGAAGATTTTTTGCCACTGTTCTATGCAAAGTTCCTTTAGTTGCAAGACGTTTCAGGGTTTTCTTTTATGTCCTGCCATTTTTAAATCCCTTCATAACATTTTAATAGGGTTCAAATCTGGGATTTGAAAAGGCTGTTATATTACCATTTTTTTTCTATTTAAGCCTTTTCCTGGTGGAATTGCTGTGTGTTTAAGACCACCTTTGGTTCAACTTTTGGACAGGTGCTATTAGAAGAACTCTTGATATGATACAGAATTCATAGCTAAATTAATGACTGCCAACTCTCCAGTCCCTGAGACCGCAAAGCAGGCCAAAACATAATTATTTCTATCACCATCATTCACAGTTTGTAAAGGTTTTTCTGAAAAGCAGTCTTTGGTCTATGCCACACATGTGCTCTGCGGCCAAACAAGATTAGCCTCTCCAGAGCACACTGTTCCAAAAAGCCTGGTCTTTGCCTGTATGTTCTATGGCTAACTGTATTTTTGCTACAGTTTGGTTTTTTGTTGTTGTTTTTTTTTTTTATTCTGGCATGCCTCCCATATAGGTGAAATTTCTCTTATCTCTTTCTGACTGTACTGTAGATATATGCACTCTCACACCATCAGTTGCAGTAGTAACTTGCCAATCTAATTATGAAATTTTGTGGGAAATTTTAATATGCCTGGGACCAATCCTGGACAAATTGACAGTTATTTAATACCTATGCCACTAGATGATTTTCCTTATGTTTATCAAATAATTTAGAGATCACCAAACTCTTCAAAAGAAATTGAATAAAAAATAATGTTGTATGTAAAGCTGCTATCATAAGTACTTCAGCATATCATTATAGCTTTTCCCTATAAACCTAGTGTTCTCTTCTGCCTGCAGAATTTCATAAAGGAGGTGGTCAGCAGTGGGGATGACGTCCAAATGAATGAAGTCACAAACCCAGAGCCTCCAAACCAGAGGACACTTGAGCAGACTGGTACCAGCCAGCATGGTCTATTGCTTGGTTCCAACCACAGTGAGACGGATGTGCTGCCTGCAGCTCCTGAGACCACGCTCAGACTAACCAGGAATGGAAACACTAGCGAGGCCGCCAAAGTCACAAAAGCATTTGAGACACAGGTCTCACCCAGTGGCAAATTGCAGACATCCGTGAAGTCCTTTAACAAGCGCAAAATCTCTCAGCAGAAAGAGAAGAAAGCTACTCAGATGCTGGCTATTGTTCTTGGTAAGCACAAATAAGTGTTGAAGAGACAGCAAGCAATGCTGTAAGTAAACAAAGTTCTTTACTATCAAAACATCCTACAGGGGCACAATTCTTCTTAAGAATGCATTACTGCTTGAACTCCAAAAGAGTTTGAAAATTGAAATTTTGTTGGCAGATTTTAGTTGTCTCGCAGGGCCAGACTTGATCTTGGCGTGAAAACTTCTAAGGACATCTATGAGAAAATCTGGAGTAAATGTGGAGGGAAATATAAGGGTGGGAACAGGTGAAGACACAGGAATTGTGGGCAGTGTTGGCCTAGTGGTTAAGGACTTGCCCATCTGATCAGCGGGTGGCAGTCCCAGTCCAGGTAACATTAAGGTATCCTTGAGCAAGGTACTGTCCTGCTAAACTGCCTCACTGGTGCTGTTGATAGCTGCCTGCTGCTTCATGTGTGAATGGCTTAATGTTGTGGTCCATTTTGTGTGATGGTTCACAGTGTTGCGTGTACACAAATGGCCATTTTCACGAGGAATGCAATAAAATCAACAGCAGAGACCTATGGAAGGAAGACTGGTAGGAAGGCAGAAGCGCGTTGGATGACAATGCACATAATGGCCAGCAGAGTGGCCAAAAGTCACAATCCTAGCAAGAGTACTGACAGTACCCACTCAATGGACTTTTCAAAGCATCATGAAAAGTAGAGCTGGATGCCAGCTGTGGAAGCCTTTAATGTGCATGACGTGTGGGTTGAGGATAGTACACTGAGAGCTACAGATAAATGACTTGACCCGGAAAAGTGTGGTGAATTTAGCAATACTCTGAGGGGAACAGACCGGAAGATAAGGATGTTTGGGAGCTTCTCTGCCCAGGGTAACTGTTGATTGAGCCAGCAGTGACAAAGTTTCTGATGTCATAATTCTGCTCAGTGGAGGTGAGGCTGTAGGAGTAGAAGGCACATGGGAGGATCTCAGTTTGCTTAGGCATTAAGAGAGAATTTCTTTCAATGTCAGGAGCACCAACTTCCACAGTGATTTGAAGGTTAGGGAAAAGCTGGATGTAAAATGCTGCTTCAGATTGAGCTAGTCTGCTTCCTCTGCAGGGGACTAATGAGGTTAGTGCCGTCTGTGGGGCAGCTTTTGAAAGACATGGTCAACAGGGGGATATGGAAAAGATCAGAACATCATCCAAATAGATGTTTGAAGAATTGATGAAAGTTGTTTACCAGGGCCTGGAACACGAGAGGGGCTTTACTTAAAACAAAAGGCATGACTAAGTATTTGTAGTGGTCAGAGGCTGTATCAAAGGCTGTTATCCTTCACAAATTCTGACCAGGTGGCAAGCATTTGGATGTCCAGCTTGGTGAACACCAATGCTCCTTGAAGCAGTTTAAAAGCTGAGGTCATCAGGGGAAGAGGGTAACATTTCTTGATTGTTTTGTTGTTGAGGCCCTGGTAGTTAAGGAAAGCTGGAACCACCCTTCTTCTCAATAAAGAAAAACCCTGCACCCACAGACAAAAAGAAAGGATTAATTATGCCTTCAGCCAGGAACTCTTGAGCATATTTATTCAAAGCTTCAGTTCTGGTTTGGGAGAGCTGGCACCCCAGGGATGAGACATATCAGGCATGAGAACTATGGGACAATCATTAGACCAATGTGGGGGTAACAATGTTGCCCTAGATTTGCTGAACATGGCCTTTACGTCTATGTACTTAGGATGAACAACAGAAAGGTTTACATTTACATTACATTTACATTTATTCATTTGGCTGACGCTTTTATCCAAAGTGACTTCCAGGACAGAGGAAACAATCA
>JBBPDA010000001.1:22655468-22678247 GCA_037974385.1 Arnoldichthys spilopterus | reverse complement strand
ATATATATAAACTATAAATATGATGGTGTTCATTCAAAATTTCACACTTTGTGCTGCAATAAATCCAGTTAACCATTTGTATGAAACATATAGCTGGTCAATGTTCTTTAAGTACTGACATTGTTCTTTTAAACAATATGTTAAGAACAGCCTGTTGTGATATACTGTGTGTAATTTAGCACATAATAGATATTGGCATATTAACTAGTGTCAACAGATTGAAATTAGGATGCAGATGTACCGGAGTATGGCCGCTTCTGAGTTAAGATCTCCCACATCACAATGGAGAAGCTGTTGTTAAGGAAAAACAGATTCTTAATGAGGTGCAGCAGACACACAGTGGACTTTTTAACTTCAATGCAATTAAGAGTTTACAAAGTCAAACCTTTATTACAAACTCACCTGTAAGCATCATACTTCGATGTAGGAGGTTCAGGATTTTGAGAAAAAGTTTCTGGGGGAACATAATTAATGTTTCCCCGAGCTGCCAAATGTTCAATGAATGCTGTTTTACTTGAAGTGTCTTCCCATTTAATTAGGCCAAAATCAGAAATCTTAAAGAAATAAAATAGCAAAACATGCAACTTTAAACAATGTCTTCTAAAACATGATATATCATTTCAGTCTTTAAAAAAGGGCTTTGTCATACATCAAATGATGAAAGGCGTTCACTAAAAGGCAGGATTCACAACTAACATAAGTCTACATTTGCATTAATAAAGGCTTTAACAAGCATTGCTTGTCTTAAAGGTTGCTTTTGCTTATTTTTATGTGAATTCAGTGTAAAGACAACTGGTGCTTGCTGGAATAAGGTTTATGTCAGCTGTCATTAATAGCTTATGAAAGTGTAATGTAACCTTATACACTTTGCCCTTAAGTAAAGTGTAAGGATATTCATTTACACAAATTTCCCCTTTCTTCAAGTGTAGTTGGACAGCTAAGAAATGTTAGGTCTTACTTTTTCATATAGGAAATGTCCACCACTGTAGCAATGTGCAACATGCCAACCCAAATTATCACACACTTGTGCCATGTTGTTAAGGCTTTAAGTCAATTGATTTAGGAATGCAGTTTGCACGATGCTAATTGGTGGGGTATTTTAACAAAAAACAGCAACTGCTTCACCTTTACATGAAGATGATCATCAAGCAGGATGTTAGACAGCTTCATGTTTAGATGCAGGAGAGGGGGTTTCATGCTGTGAAGGAAGTTCATGCCCATGGTAACTTCATGGATCATCTGGAACTTTTTTGGCCACATCAGGACATGAGTCATGAGAAGATTGTCCAGGGACCCTTTGTTCATGTACTCCATCACTACAGCAGGTGGGTCTTTGCACAGACCATAATTAGATACCAAATATTTAAATTTTGTCTTCCCTACTTTGGAAGCCTGCACCATGTTTCTGGGTAACAAAGGATAGAGCATGACATAGTACTTATGCACAATAGTATGTGTCAAGTTGGTATATTGTAGGTTTATGCTGAATCTCAAAATTTAGGTGAGAGTTTAAATGAGTACTGGTACATAACATTTGCCAGCTAAAGTCACTTAAGCCATCAGTGTAGCTAAGTTAGAAGATTGCCATACCTGTAATCGCCAGAACGAAAGAAAGTCTTGATGGCACACTTCTCTCTCCACAGCTTGAGTTTCACTTTGTAAACTTGGCCAAAACTGCGGTCGGATATTTTGTCCCAATCTACTTCGAATTCTTCTTTTTTAAAACAGTTGTATCTCTCCAGACTACCATAATTGGAACTGTCGTTCTGTGAGGAGCTGGTTTCTGTCATTCTGCAGTTCTAAAAGTTAAGCTCATAAAGCCTTCTGTCTTCACCAGCTGTACCTGGTACAAAAGCTAGTCCTGCTTTTGGAAGGAGTTTAGAGTGATAGTTTGCATAATAATGTGGCACAGCCAGTTCTTCTTCTTTTTCTTTTTTTATAACAAGTTTTACAGGTGAGATTGCACAGATTCCAGGTACCTGGTCACCCGACCTACTCTACTGGTGTGCTGGAGTTTTTTACATGACAAAGAAATCTAGAAAATAGACATGGTTTACAAAAGACAGTTTACTTACAATTTACTGTCAAACCTGACTCTCTGTGTTAAAGACATGTATATATTTATTACCCATACATTATTTGCCTACAACTGACACATAATGTTAGAAGGTTTAGTAAAATGTAAACAAAAATTTGGATATCATCTAAACCCCATTTTAAAAAATGGCACAGGCAACCTATGAAATTTTGAAAAGGATACACTGTATTGTTTATTGGAACTTGCTCATTGGAAATATGCTCATTTTAAATTTAATGCCAACAACATGTTTTAAAAAACTATTTGGGCATCTTTACTACTGTGTTGTACCACTTTTTCTTTTAACACTCTGTAAGAGTATTTGGGAACTGAGGAGAGTTTTGAAAGTTAAATGGCTCATTCTTGCTTGATTTAAGCTGCTCAAATGGGAAGGATCTCTTTGTTGTGTTGTTTCATGTTGCACAAAATATTTTTAATGGGTGACAGGTTGGACTGCAGATTGTCAGTTTAGAACCCAGACTCTTCTACTAGGAAACCATGCTGTTTTATGTGCAGAATGTGGTTTGGCATTGCCTTGCTGAAATAAACAAGGCCTTCTTTAAAAAAGACTATAGCATATGTTGCTCCGAAACCTGCATATATCTTTCAGTATTAATGGTGTCTATCCAGATGTGCAAGATACGAAATGCCATGTGCACTAGTGCACCCCATACCATCACACATACTGGCTTTACTTTTGAATTGTGTGCTGATAACAGGCTGGTCCCTCTCCTCTTTAGCACAGAGGACACAGTGTCCATGATTTCCAAAATGCATTTAAGATTTTGATTTGTCAAACCACAGGACATTTTTCCACTTCACCTCAGTCCATCTTAAATTAGCTTGGGCTCAGAGAAGACAGCATGGTACAGTTTTAATTTGCAGATGACTATAAACAAGCTTAATTACAGAAAGAAACATTATTTCACTTAATATTTAAACTGCAGGTTTCTGGCACTGATATTAATAGCTCCAATGTGCATCATAATTTCTCTAAGAGAAAACACAAATATTTTTTTCTCTAATAAATGTCACTCATAATAAAAGCTTGCATCCTGTGTTGACTTTTCTTTAGTATAATGTAATTTATGTATGCATTTAATATAAATGGCAGTAAAAATAAACCAAGATTTAAATGGACAGGACGCAATGTACTTTGCATTGTGTGCCTCCCCCATCTGAGCAAGCTTTTGACCAGCCACCCAGAGAGATTATCCATATTGCTGAAATTCATGCAGTTCTGTCAAAAGAAAAGCACCCTCTGGTCATTTTTCGTTGATGTAAGGACCAGAACTGCAGGCGATCCAAGGCCCAGCATCACGTTCTGCTTAGTATGTACACCATGTAGCTGTTCAATGCTTTATTTCGGCTTTAAAACCTTTATGTGTACTCCCCAAGCAGTATGTGTGTGCTATAAGAAGAACAAATGAAGGTTGCTAAAGGTGATTTTTACTGCGTTAGATAAGAAAATCAATAATTAAACCCTTATCTCTGCAGAGTAGAAATGGCTGTCGTTTTGTAGTGAGACTGTAGCAAGGCCACTAATTATTATCTTCCCATGTTCAGGTTCAGTTGAATCATGACTCTTTTAAAGTGACCCTGCTATAAACCAGGCTTGCCATCATGAAAGAAGTAATCTACACTGTACATTTAATGTAATAACAATATATATTGCTATGACCACATCATTAGATGTTACAGCCATGATAAAACAGAGATAAATACATCATAACTTTGTTGATTCTGAATCATTTAGATTTCTTTTAGAATCACATACTTTCTATATCTTATTATGAAAGCAACATTATTTAAGTAACATATTAGGATAAACGTTTACTGTCATACCCTTTCTAGTCTTCCCATTTGCTTCAAATGAAATCATGCTTTGTTTGGATATATACATTCATTTTCAGTATTTCTGCACTGATGCCAGGGGTTTTCATGCTGGGCTTACTGTGTTTACACATTCAATTACACAAAACTATTAAAGATTTTATTAAGTGATCCTCTTCAACACTATTTCCCACTGTTACTTAAATTTGCTTTGCCTCTGGCTTCCCACGCTGGTGATATACTCAGGGCTGCATCTCATGGGCAATGGCTGCTTGTTACTATTTAATTGCTGCTTCCTTTCCTTCATCTACATACTGGAGTTGAAAAATTAATAATGACAAAGCTCATATGTAATAATATATGCTGAGCCAAATGCTGCATACATGTATGGTCAACCACAGAATTATTGCCACCCTTCAAGAAACTGGGCCAAAGCAATCAAATAAACATTTATAAACAATATGTAACTATCCATGTGTAATGTTTAGAGAAATTGCTTAAAGTTTTTGTGATGTACTCAATTTCTAAAAGAGTGAAATTTATTTATAGGAATAATGTATGCTTTCACAGGCATATGGGGCAAATTACTGGCACCCTAGGACCACTCCCTGTTTCTCTGGGATATAAATATTAAGTTACACACATGCAATCCTTTCGCCGCACATTAACATGGGTAAATCCAAGGAACTGATTTCTCAAATGAGATAGAATGTTTGGGAACCTGCAAATTTAAAAAAATAGGTTATGAAATATTTGTAGTCAGTTAGTTATCATTAAGCACAATCAGGGCAATAATAAAGTTTAAAACAAATGACACAGTTCATATTATGCCAGGAAGAGGAAGCATGCGCATATTGTTCCCACAAACAGATGGTAAGGCAAGCAAAAAGGATCCAGAATATTAAAGTTTCTGAACTGTACAGTTTAGTTAAATCTTAGGGTTTTCAAATATCAAAATTCATTATCAGACACCACCTGCATGACCAGACACTTTTTGAGTTCCATGAAAGAAGCCTTTCCTAAGAGCAGGGAAATGACTGTATGTATGACAATGTTAGTGTGTGCATATTGCATGTTTTGGGATGGAGAAGGGTGCATCCTCAAGTGCTGGTGTTAGACACATTCAAGCCCTAATGAGTGATGAGGAACACATCAATTCTGTACGGTGTTTTTCAGATTTCTTTGTGTAATGTTTACTGATATAACAACAGAAAACAGCGGTTTTATTATGTAAAGAACATATAACAAGAAATGTATGATTTGAATGTACAGTTATGCAAAATGTATCTGGAAAAATCACATTTTGCTGATTTTCTAAGTGAAAATTACACATTCTCTGCAGAATACACACTACTGCACAGTATTTTGTGTGTGTGTTTTGTATTATTGCACATTTAATATTTGAAGTTGAACTGTTGGTTTAATCATACCTATATCAGAGTAGCTGGCACATAGAAAGCTCCAGTTCCACATGCTGGTGTATTTCACTGTCATCTTTGGAAACTGTTAAAAGGGACAGTGCCCAGCTGTCTGATTATCTCCAAAATGTTAGTTATAATAAAGCTGTTAATTTCATCACTGACTAAGCTACAGTTTAAGTGCTGCAGACACAAAATGCTCTACAAGAATATTTGAATGCAATTTTGCTCCTGTTTTATTTTGAGAATTCAGAACTAAACAAGCAAATGATTTTATTAAAGCGCATAAAAAAAATGCTTCCTATGAAGGCTGACTACAGTGGCTTACATCAGAGCTAAATCCCTGCACGCAATCACACTGTGTGCTGGAAAAAGCACAGTGTGTCAGGCAGGCACATGCTCTGATCTGCGAAAAGTGGGGTGTAGAAACAGATGTCTTGCCAGTTTGCTTTTACTAAAAATATCATTTAAAGCACTTTGACCATTACATTTGTTTGCAGTTTTGCTGCAAGTAAGCCAAGTCCAAGTAAGCCTATTCATAACCTTCTAGCTATGCCAGCAGATGTGCTTTATCATTGAATTATTGAGTACACCTTCAAAGCTCATGGTAAGAAGTGTTCTGTATTGCTTGAGCAGCCATGTGGAGTCCAACATTGGCCTAACCTGTGTCCTGACCTTTGCAAGTGACGCCTGTAAATAGTCCAAAAAAGCAAAAGAGCTATGCAGGCAAGAAAGCAGCCAGACACTGAACATAGAATCACTGCTGTCTCTGCACTGTCCACTCCTAGGAGGGAAACATATCCAGTAAATTAAAATGATTTTAGAAAACAGACAAATACTCCAGCAGATTGCAAAGTGCAAAGTACCTGTTGTTTCTGTAAATGAAGACTCTTCTGCTTCTTTCAAAACAGGCCCAAAAGAAATGCGATTTCCTGTATTGATGAAGATATTCTCACCATCATCTGTAGAATAGGCCTTTCTCTGCTGTTGACACTGAAGATATTAATTAAAGAACACCTTCAACCCATTTGTATTTTGTGTTTCAAAAACTAATAAAGTAGATATATATATAAACAAGAAAGGATACTAACGGAAAATATAGCATAAACAGGATTCAAAATGACCTTGCTCAAGGGTACCTAGTCTAGGACCTTGCCCTTCTGTTTTGCATATAATAACTGGTTTCAGAGGCCAGCACTGCTCTTGAACTTTCTTTGGCTCAGATGTGTGCATTAGTAATTATGGGCAACAGTCTGGTAGCACCCCCTGCATTTTTTGGCTGCGTAAGAAGGATTCTACTGTTGATGATGATGACATAATCGTCCAACTGAAATGCAGTACACCTGAAAATACTACATAGTGGACTGTTTCTGTAAAGGGGAGCAATTATAAATATAGCTTTTGTTGTGTCTGTGGTTGCCGGAGCAATGAACAAGCTGATTGGTCAGTTGCTTTCCAAGAACAAGAATTTGAACAAACTCCAAAAAGATTAACATTAGTTTGTTCTCTCCTTTTCAGGTATGGTATTCAAATTTGCAAAAACTCTTTTCCCAACCAGTGATTTACTCAAGTACATTTCTTTCAAAAGAGAATCTCCTTTCAAAATGCTGTGTAGTCTAGGACTAGACTTGTTTGGAAAAGCAATGCCTAGAGTTTCTGCTTCAGAACAAGGTGATAAATGTCCACTGGGCTGAAAGACTTTCTAATTCTGGCATTCAGGAAGTCCATAAGAGAAATAATTCAGACCCTCAGCTGAAAGGGTCTTTTTGTTGCAGACTTTGCTCATGGTGTCACCAACAATTTATAGTAAAATGCATGTGATGGTATAAATGGAATTGGGGGAGTAATCATAAACACACAAAAATAAATAAATTAATTAAAAACGATAATAAGCAGATGTTACTGTTAGTACCAAGCATGGACCAAGTGAATGTAACAGAATATATGTCTAAAATATATGAGACTGGAGGCCAAGGAGGAGCTCAGATATTTCGATTCTCACATTGCAGAGTAGCCCAAAGCATGTCTCTCTTTGCCTTTTCAGGAAACATTTGGAAGACGTTCACATTTTTTTCTCACAACACAAACACTACAGTAAAAGTGCCAATTTGTCTGCTGTGTGTTGTTTTGGCAGATAAAGCCATTTTTTGTTTTTGTTTAAAGACATGTTAAAATTTGTCCTAACTTGTCTTTATCTGGCGTAATTATGACAAGTAAAAACATGAAGGAAAAAAAATTTAATTAAAAAAAGGCAGACTATGTTACTTTATTTTAAGAATCCTTAGGATTAGGTCATATATTACATTTTCAGGTCTGTTTCATGCTGTTTCAAGTGTAGTGGGCTCATAATGTTACACTGATTGAGTAGAAAGCTAGAGAAAAAAAATCCATTCTGAAAAAAAGACAAGTGAAAAAGTTTCCTTCAAAAGAAGCAGAGTAATAATGGGTAGAAAATGTGCAAGAAACAGTAAGACCTGGTCATGAGTGATGAATGCTCTCCAGGGTCTTATCACTCTAGAGGAGAGAAAGGCGGCCGAGACTCACCCTCTCACACTCAGAGTTGTTCCTCAGGCACACACTCAGATCACAGTGTAGGTAGGCAGTGGAGTAGTTAATCATCTGGAAAAGATTGATGGTGAAGCCGGCTCTTTTTGACAGAACACTGGGAAGCGGGCGGATGCCTTGTGGATCTATAGGTAACCTAAAGGATTGCGTGCAAGATAAACATGTTATTAAGTAATAAAACCTGTCATGTTATGCACACCCAGTGACTTAAGAATCATCAAATAGTACTAGAAACTCAAAAGACATTTGCTTGTGCTTACATATCCATATAGTGTACCTCCATGCTGTTTTGCAGTGGAAATACTTCAAAGAGGCATGTTTAAACTGAACAGTCCTATGGCAAAAGTGTCTTCTCTGTTGTGCAGCATGTTTTTTTATGTTGAAACTTAAGGCATATACTTTCATGTGGCTTTAAATCCATGAACCTGCAATTACTGCATCTTTGGAATTGCAAAAGAGAAAATTTTCCCCTAAAAAGCATGGGGCTTTAGCGAAAAAAATCAAAGGTGAATTTATAAGTCGCTTTTCTGGGGTTCTAGTTTAAAAAAAACAACAACAAAAAAACAGTATATGGACATGGCAGGGGCTCAGTATCTCTAATGAGGAAATTCTTTGTGCTGGCTCAGTCCTAGTGTAGCACATCATTACCACTGCCTAAACTACAGCGTGGGGAGTTGATGTGATGTACTGTCAGAGGTGAACACCAAGGACACACACATCAGCAATGTATTGCGCAGTTCACAATAAACAAAACTTGCTTTAGATCCAACAAGATTGTTAGACTGAGGGCATTTAGAGCTTTCTACAGTCAAACTCTTTGAGGGGAACTTTTGCTCTGCTGATGCTGTTCCCCTGTGATAAGCCTCCATCGGTTCAGTGGTAGCTATTTCCTACAAGCAGCAGGAGTGCTGATTTACACATCGTGCTCATAAATGTGTGAAATATGGACTCCACGTTCTAGGACCATTAAATACATTTGGCTAAATTTGACAGCAGACCGGGGCATAAGTCTTTTAAAGTGATGGTTTACCTGGAAAACAAGCAGCAGGTGGTGTTGAACTCATCTACTGTGACGGTGGGTGAGAGACAGCAGGACTTTATCTCCAGGTTCACCTGGGTGCTATTTGTTTTCAGGTTGATGACGACATGCAGGTTTCCGAGAGCAGGGATGAGATCTCCCGGCATGATATCCCTCTCCAGGGTCAGACGCATCTCTGCTGTGTAGTTACCACTGCCGCAGATATCATCAGATATCTGAGCCAAGCTTAGACAACACAAGAAAAAGTCAGAGTTATGTGACTACACACATTACTTTTAAGCATAGCTGAAATAAGCTACAACTGATTCACCTTGAGGACAATGGCAAAGCATCGCAGCACTGTTGTGCGGCATTTCCCTGGGGCTAAACCATATTCACTAACTTCCTAATTGGTTGCATTAATTACATCTGTACAGTAAAATATGCATGAAGAATAAATCGTCCCTTTCATTCTAGAGTCATGTAACTACTGTAGAAACCTGTGACTGCTTGTATAAAACATCTTTAACATTTCATACATATCTTTGGTTAAATAGGGAAACGTGGCGCACAAACTAACAGAGTAAAATATACCATGAAAAAGTAATGCAGCTTAGCAGGTTAAGGATGAATATGCTTTAAATTATGGTCTAGTTCACTTAACAGCTATTTCATCTGTGATTTTTGACAGCTATCAGACAGGTTTTTCTGAAACTCAGTGCAAGTTTTTGCTCCATAAAAGTAACTTTTAGTTATAATTATAAAAAGTGTTTAATGCTGTGTTATGTCACCAAATTCATCCCTATACATATATTATTATATATGAAATATGCATGAAAACTTTGTGCATACTCAGTTTGTGCAACTCAATCATGTAAATTGTAGTGTTAGCCACATTTGTCTAAATGGTTAAAATAATAATAATAATAATAATAATAATAACAAATAATAATAATAGTAATAATAAAGTGTTAGGCACTGCCCTTCACTATCCTACTTATGGAATAAATGAACCCAACGTAACTGCTCTTCTTAGTTTAGTTTTTCTTTAGTGTTTTATCGCACTGCCACAAAAAATAATTTGAAAGGACATGATCATCCTCATTACCACAGCAACAGCGATAATATGTCAAGACAGCTTTGTGTAGGCCTGCGCTAATTACAGTTCAGTTTGTTCTTAGGGTTTTTTTCACTTTTAACTTAAAAGGGCTCATATTATTAAAGAGAATAGGGTTTTTTTGCATTTAGAGTTTGATGTAGCCATTAGTACTTTTTCAAAATGTACCATTCACGTGCCTGTCCATATAGCACGAGTTAGAAAGTTAGGCTGCAAAAATTTAACCAAAACTGCTTTTTGAATAAGCCACAATGCAAGGCAGCCAATCAGAACAGAGGCTACTTCAATTAATTATTACATCTATTAATAAGGCATGGTGACAAAACTAGCCTGTTGGATGCAAATGCATTGTGGCAAAAATGTAGGATAAAGGCCATGTACATATAATTCAAGATGTTATATGAAAGCGAACAGTGAAAGTATACAGTAACTCTTACCCACTGAGAAATTCTGGTGACGCAATCCGCGCCCTCCGCTGCATCACTGGCAGGTCTGACATCACTTCAGCTGTCTTTGCCAGGTTTGACTTAAATGGGAAAACAGTGGACAGGTAACTTTCTTTTTCTTCCAATAATTGTAAAGAACCTGTTTGTGGGGATTCTGTTGCTGTTATATCTGATCCTGCCATGCTTACATCTGCATGGTCAATGGCAAAGAATGTCCCTCCTGTAACAGATGACATTCTGGCCTGTGTGGCGTGTTCATTTGTAACATTATCTCCTACTTCAAGAAATGCTAGAACTTGAGGCTGCAAGGCACGTGTATGTGCTCTCATTGTGGTTAAGAAGTCTGTCAGAGTCCTTGAAGGAGTTGAAGACAGTGAGCGTGAGGTAGACTGCATATTAAGACCACCAGCAGGATTGGCTGATTTCACTGAGCCTGTGGTTGCTTTAGTTTGTGCAGAGCTTGATGGATTCAAGGTCACAGGTTTTACAGCCAAAATGTTTATGGCACGCTTCTTGAGTGCTTCTGTGGTGCTTGGGGCTTGGCCTGATGCAGCCTGCTGGGGGGTGTTTCTTGCAGATGCTGCATGTTGGGTGGTTTGATTTAGCACTAGTGGGCCATTAATGCCCTTCACATTTGATGCAACTGTAATGGTTGTTGAGGTAAGACTGAGTAAACTTGAAACCTGATTTATCGTCTGTTGAACAGTTTTTGGAGTTTCAAAGAAAGCCAATGGTTGAGCAGACTGAAAACTCTCAATAGCAGCTGGCAAAACAGATGCATTCATTTGGCCTTTAGTCATTTTCTGTAAATTCTGGCCTTGACTTTGAAATGATGGCACAGTATTTTGCAGCAGAACTGTCACAGGGGTCTGATCCTTGTTTTGCATGCTAAAAGTGTTCTGATCATTTCTGTCAATCGTTACAGAACCAGTGGACCTTTCTCCTTTCACTACAGCTGACTGCTTTTGTTCTGACTGTTGTTTTAAGGGTGCCTGTGTGGAAAATGTCCTTGTTAAATCCATTTCTCTAGGAGTCTTTTGCTCAAGTGTTCCACTCATGTTTCCTATAAATGTTGGCACATGTGCACTATGATTAACATGTTTTTCTTTGGCATGCTCAGTCATTAGTGTCTGATTTGTAAACAAATTTCGACTAATTACACTTCTCTCACTGATTTCTAAAAGCTTTGAGATGACAGCTGGATGACTAGAATGGAAAACTGAATCTTGCGATGAGCTGAGTGGCATCATTTGTTGTGATGCTTTTTTATTTGACAGTGTGAAAAATAAAAGTTTGTGATCTTTAATCAAAAAGGGTGTGGCAACGTTTTCTGCCAAAGTAGTGGTTGTTGGAACATTGGTGGCATATGTATGAGGAGCAGGTGTCACAGCAGACACACTCAGAGGCAAAGTATTACCTCTATCTGACCCTGCTGTCCTGGTAAACTGTGCAAAAAAGGAATTTACTGAGCTTTTTCCTGTTACTGGCCAGGTGTTTGTGGTTCTGATTAGTCTCTCAGAGTGCAATGCTGGCAGTTTCAGAAACACAGTTTGCTCTCTATTTTTGTTTGCAGGAGGGAAACTTGTCGAGGGTTGCACTTTTTTTAATTCCTGAAAAGTCACTGATTTAAGTGTAGATCCACAGAGTCCTAACGGTAAAATCAATGGGTGTTCTTTGAGGACACGGGCAGACCGAAATGGTGTGTGCCCGGCTGGACTTGATGGGAAAATCAAAGGCTTTGCACTTCCCGTCAGGGATGGAATTAGAAGCTGTTTGACAGGACTGTAAGTGACAGCATGGCCTTCAAAGATTGTTGATAAGTTCTGTATCTTTCTTGGAGGGGTCTGCAAGGGAGCTGTGGTTATTTTCTGCTGATCAGGGTGGTCTGATGTAACAGAGTAATGCATACTATTAGAGGGAGTGCTCAGTGAACTTTGGGTTATTTTAGTTAAACCCCTTCCACTGTGGACTGCTGAATCTGAATCACTTGCTTTCTGGGCAGATACAGTCATAATTCTCAAAGCAACAGTAAATGGCATGGAGCTAGAGGCACCAGACATAGATTTAATAATTAATGTAGGAAAATGCTCAATTCTGTTATCTGTTAGGGGTGATTTGTCAGGGCTTTCTTTCCCTTGAGGATATAAAGTTCCATTTTCAATAGAAACTTTACAGCAGTGTTCAGACATATGGAAAACATTGCTGGCAGTGGATGAAATGTTCTGACGAGCTATGAAGACACTGTTTTCAAGTTGAGTGGCATTTTTAACTTTGATTAAAACTGAAGGTCTGTCTGTGAACTTGGATGGGAGGACAGTTGGAAACTTGAGTCTTCCCTCATCTTTGACTAGTGTGGTACTCTGAGGTGACTGAACTGATTGAGGAGGTGAGTGGATTGTCATTCCCACTTGTCTGTCTCCAACTGATGTGACCGTCTGTTCACCTTCACTTTCATCTCCTGCAGACAGAATCTTGTGCAAGATGGGTGTCAAGGATGGGGTTATGAATAATCTTGTTGCATGCAATTTGCCATTCTTTGGAAAGGGTACCTCTGAAGGTTGGGAAAACTTGGAATCATAACTTTTTTTTTCCATAGCAGTAGTATATACCCTCATTACACTTGTATCTCCTTTGGTGGTAAGTGGTTTAGTGGTGTTTGCTGTTACTTTAACTACCTCCTGGCTAGATGATCGCAATGGTAATGGAATGTCAACATCAAAGATAGCGTTGGGATGGGTCACTAAGCTCAGAGCAAGCATATTTTTCTGGCCTGACTGCCCTATTTCAAATTCCTCTCCAGGCTGTTGGGCAACCATTTTAACTTCAGCAACACCACCCTCAGTTACTAACTGTGTTCTGTTTGGTACAGCTGTCAAATGCATTATGGTGGGGCTTCCCTTTTGTACAAAGGTCTTTTCTCCATCAGTGAAGATGGACTCAGTGGCATTCAGAGGGTTAGAGGCTCCCAATGACTTCAGAGTCCCGCTGTCGTTTATGCTCTTTCTTTGTTTTTCCACTGTCTCAGTTGCGTCCCCAAGGTCATCAATTACTGCTGGATGAGAAGCTGATAGCATGGGAATGCTCTTTGCGGGCAAAAGAGTAATCGACTCCACGGCTCTTTGATTCTCTCTATTAAGTGGAGCGTGAAGAGAAGCTGCAATATTTTCCCTGCCTCTGGATAGATGAGCAGCAGCCGTCATGGTGCTGTTCATCACAAGCCCAGATCCAGCCTTTGCCAAGGTTACAACGCTCTCCTCTCCCTTCTCATCAGAGATCAACTGGAGATCTGCTCCTGAAGCTAGATGCATAGTTGATGTGCTATTCACACTTGAGGTGAATGACCCTGATCCATGGTTTGAAACAAACCTTTCAATTCTTGAGCTAATTGCCTCTAAAGCAGTACCAGTCATGGTGTTTAGAGTAGTTGAGTGGTACCTTTCATGTGGTGCATGGAACAAATCTGTCCCTGGAGAAGTGATCAGAGCCTCAGTGAGGTGAGGGAGGCTCTTGGTAGAGGCTTTCCTACTGTTGTGATCAGAGTTATTTTGGTCTTTAGATGGCAGAGCAGCTGGGTAGATTGTGCTCTTAGTTTGCAGTGACTGGTAGTCTTGCAAGTCTTCACTTTTAGAGTTAACTGAACAAAAAAGAAAGTCCCAGCATTAAAATGAAAATGAACTCTAAAGTAAGACTATCAGGTTATCTATATTGTATAAAATACATTAAAAAAATGTGAATGGATATGACAAATATTTGTATTAACTGTAAAATAGAAATTCTTTCAAAATATCTCCTTCTCACAGACTTTGCACACTTTACAAAATATTTTGTGAAGCCTATGTAATAAATAAGTCAACATTCCACATCAGAGATCAAACTGCAAATTAAAACTGCATTAATATGTAATTACAGTGCATTTGCATTTGTTTGTTTGCTATGCATCTTTCATTTATAATCTGACTGCATCTAATAGTTCATTACTTTTCAGATCATGAAAACTGCAAATGTAAGGTTTTTACCCATCACCTCAAATACTACCAAACTATCCTAGAAGCAAATTCAAATACATACCTGTAAGTCCAAACACGAAAAATAAGAACTTTAACTCCATAATTACCAGTCTTCTTTTGCTACTACTGTTGTATAAAAGCAAAGCATTTTATAAAGCTCTGTTGATAAAAACAATGTACTGTAGTATCACATTTATTCCAGTTAAGATGCAAGTTCTTAGAGACAACTGTACTGCTGGGCTGCTCATCACATCCTGTAAGGTTTGCCTGCCTCTCAGCTCATTTATACTTTGATTAGATAACAGACATGTGAACAAAACAAAAAGTCCAATGAAAAAAAAAAAATAGCCCTGTGTGAACATTTTCATTCGTCACCCTGATTATGTACCTTCTGAGTATTATTTTCCATCTGTGTTAACTTGGGTGAGCTGTGATGATAAGCCAGTACTCCCATAATACATTATTAAACAGATTCACAGCCTGCCAGTTTTCCACAGTCCTACTAATGAGCTTATTCAGTTTGCACTTTGACTGAAGCTTGGTTAAATACATTCTCCAGCACAGACTAACCTGACTTTATAATCACATTTATGTCAATTTAGATTATTCTGTAAATAGTACAGTTAGAGGAAAACAACTGCACTTTAATTTTGCACTTTGATTTAATGAACTGTTATCTTAGTAACTGATAATTATAAAGTAGATCTTTAAAGATAGCAAAAGACATCATACAGTTGACATCAGCAGTATGTTTTGACAGTTTGAGGTCCTGTCTAACGTGAAATCAACCTCAAAAGTGAGGCTCATCAGATTTGCGTAAGTGTTCATCATCTATATTACCTTTAATATAATTTCCACAGCAGGGACTCGTACTCCTTTACCAGTGTGCAGAGACTACAAGGCTTCCTGTTTCATTATAATACATTAACAGGTTTATTCATCATTAAAATCAATGCTTGAAATGTTTCTCTATTTAGGAACAAACAGAAGGACATGCAATCAAACCACACAGATACAGAAAGTCAATCTTTTATGTAGAAAGAAAATTAAAACATGAATTGTCCTTGGGCAGTTCGTAATCTAGTGCACCAGTGTTAAGCTTATGTAATTACAACGAACACAGGGAACTATTGCTGGGTAACGAAGGCTTATCTGAAGATCGTTCTGGTTGCAAATCTCAGGGCAGCAACTCAGCACCTGTATATGTACTCTGCATGTGGTTGGGGCTTCTTAAATGAATGAGAGGAGCTTGCTTATGTAATCAGTTTCATACAGGAGTGAAGTATCTCCAGGCCATGAAGTTCCCTGAGTTTCAACATGTGCCTAAAAATAAGCAGAGTCATCAGAAAACTGTTTTTCTTACTCAGACCAGCTATATAATTGCCTAAAACAAGAAAAGAAATGCAGATTACTTTAAACAATGTTTTAAAAAGGCAAATCAGCAGCTTTGCTTGCAAACAAAAATGAATGTACATCCATTTTATTGTTACATAGCCTGGCCTGTCTAAAAATGTTGCAGCATCTATTCCGGTCTCAGTTATTAAACTGTCCTAAACAGACTCTCTTATGCAGACAAAGTGTGTCAGAGACTAGCCAGTGTCTCCTTAGAGATTCGACAGCTTCTCCACTGCAGAAGCTTGGTCTGCCAAGAGTTTCTCCTGAATTACATCACACTGTCTGAGAACCAGATTTTTGAAGACAGACAATTGCGCTATATGGAGGGAGTAAAGTACGCTTCCCATACTGTGGTGAAAAAGCATAATAAATACTGTGTAGTAAGTCATCTGCAGTCACAAAATTAAAATGCCTCTTTATGAGTAAATAATATTTGAGCTCTTTACCAAAGATTTCAGCAAGCCAATTTCAGAGATTGGTGGACAATTATGCAAAAGACCTCAAATAAGTTAATTCTGCACATAGAAATATTACATATGTTGATATTTTTGTTGAATAAATGACTGAAAAAAACCTTTCCTGGTGGTTTAATACCTTTTACTGAATTGAACTATATTAATGAGAGCAAAATGTTTGCTTGTTCAAATATGTTGAAAAGAATCAACAATTTCCAATGGGGGTATTGATTTTTTCAGTCAGAAAGTGGCAATTCAAGGTAAATAGGCCTGCTATAAAACTTTTACTTTGCATCTGCGTATTATCTGCTCTCCTTTGCTTTCCACTGATTACAGGTAATGAAGTGATAAGGCAGTACTGTGCAGGTGGCAGGTCAGTGATGAGCAGCTGCCAACAGTATTTGTTAATATGATCAAAATGAGGAAGATGTACCTGGGCTCAGCTCTGCACAGCTTCCCCAAAGCAATGGCAGCATTCTGTTGCACGGTCACTCTCTTGGCATCGTTAGCGGCATGGCGCAGCAGGAGCAGCACACAGCCTGTGCCGAGGAGAGTAGTAGCAGCTCCCTGTACTGCGAAACAGTGCCCCAGACACAGAGCCGCATTCCCCACCACTGCTTCATCACTGCTGCCCAGGAGCTTCCTCACAGTCACCAGTCCTGAATAAACATGCATAAATCACAAATCTAAGCCCACATTCATACACACAAAGTCATGGTATAGTTACTAAAACTTAACAAAGACCACTGTATTCCACACCGCTCTGAAATACCCTTTCCTTGGCCTTCAATACGCACTTTTGTCAAACTTAACCAGCTCTTCACAGGCCTGCTGGCTGGAGGTTATGCACACTGCAAGGGCTTTAATTGAGTATCTCAAGTTTGTAAGCCCTCCTCCCTGACAGAATGAAGAGAAGTACTTTAACTATTCAGCAAATTCAAATACTTAAACATGTTAAACTGTAATAATCTAGAAAAATAACTGCATTCTGATGCTTTTTGCATTAAACCTTCAATATCTTCAGTAGTCTCTTCACCACTCCTTGCTTCATAACTTCCTGAGTGGCAGCTGCCGACTTGGGAAGGACCACGCTCAGCAACCCTGCAGCTCTCTAAAGTCAAAAGCAAAAGCAAAAAGTCATTCATCTGTAACACCAACACCACTCTCAGGGCTCACCTTCATGTCTATGTGAGTGTTTTAAGGCAGCCTTGGCGGAGGATGACCTATATATGTAACTCCTTGTCATAATTTCTGTTCAGGTGTTATCTAAGCTCAGAAAACTGTAAGTCAACAATCCAGAGCACAATCGTTTCACCATGACTGTATGCTAAAAAATAATAACAGAGTTACAATCCACAAACTGGAAAACCAGGAAGAAAGTGTGTGAAGCTTAATGTACATAGTGAAAACTGTAATGTATCACCCATATGTAAGTAACATTTGATTATGTGTTTACACTGCACTCTCAATCATGTGTCAGTATGTTTAAATATGCTTATATTAACACATTCACATTAATGTGAACTCTATTAGCACATAAAAGGGAATTAGAAATGACCATTTTCTCCCTGTATGTGAAAGCCAGGGAAATGCAAATATAAAGGTTGGCTTGATTTCACCTTGGCCTTGGTGACAACGAGCAAATCCACTCACTGTGATGATGCCTTCATCAATATCACTTAGTAGGACCACACACCTGCTGCAGCCCCCAACAACATGCTCCTGTGTGATAAACAACACCCACAAAAAAATTCTCAGTGCAAATGTTTCCTCCCTTTGCCTCAGATTTGATTACAGTATCTTCTCTCCTGACAGTTCCAGCAGATAGTTCAGCACACTCCCTTCCTCTAAACAAATGTATTAACACAAAGTCGTAGCCAGCGAACATCCCCGGCCCCCACTTACTTGGATGACAGGAGTGGGATTAGAGGCTGTGTTGATCATCAGGCCCAGGAGGGGATAGAGAATCTTTCTGTATTCGCAGCTAGCGCAGTACCCCTAGAACAAAAACATTATTGTACCGGTTTTGCTCCAGATTTCTACTCTATTCCTCCTGTGAAATTACATTAGCTGCACACCTGATTGGATCAAATGAAGTGCTGACTGAGACAAACTCTGCATTTTATGGTAAATACAATAGTAATACTGGACTGTTTAAGAAATTGACATAAAATTACTTTTTACTGCTTTAAAATTATTTATGTTCATTTTAAAATTAGTCAGTTAAAATAACACTTACTGTCCAGATATAGTTTTTAAAATTTATTTTCTTACACACCTACAGGAGCTAAAAAGGAGCTTAAACTTGACATCATAATTACAAGCCAGTAAAATGTTACATACTATTCAGTGATGAAGGACAAACTATCGGTATATGTGTCTATGTCAAGTAAGTTATCACATTAAATCAAATGTACCATAGCACTAAAAGAGCTCTTCCAAAATTCTTCACGGCTTGCCATCTTGCAGCTAATGACTGCATCCTGACACATGGCCTCAACCACAGAAATGAAGGAAAGTAGCAAATCTTGGGTTGATGCTGATACATTTCCCTACACATGAAATGAAATGTTACACACTAGAAAATTAAAGATGTGGAAGGATCAAAAAAAAAAAAAAGATGTGGAAGGATCTTGGAGATTTAAGACATAAAATACCTTACCAGCAAACGTTCAAAAGGAGGAGCAAAACATTTTGTGAAGTTCTCTCTAGACTGTATACGAAACCTGAAAATAAATGGACAAAAATAACAAATTTAAGTCTTAAGGTTTCTTGTTAAGATCTCACAATAACCTCTCACTTGATTCTGAAGTTGACCAGCATATTCTATCATACTGTGAGCACTGATCCAGGAAGAGCTTTTAAATCTTGGATATCTGACTTGCACACTTACCCACTGCGAGGACAAAAATAGCACTCTCCTCCAGGGTAAAATATTTTTATCAGGATATTCACCCTGAATATTACTTTCACATGTGAAGTGACTCAGTGTACTGCAAGGTCATTGAACTTTATTTATTATGTATTAATTTAACTTATTTAACTTATATTGGTCTAAATGATCATAATAGAGTTGGCTTACATTTCGCATTTAAATATTTGGCAGACACTCCAATATGAAATATGAAATATGTTATAGATGTAGAAGAATGTAGTATTAGCAGTCTTGCCCAATGACTATTTGGTGTAATGCAGTGTGCTTGCTTGGACAGTGAAACTGAACCTCAGTCTGCTGAATGAAGTGAAGCGGTATTACCTGCTATGCCACATCAACTGCTATAAATGTTGCGCTGTGTCGCACTTCATAAACAATAGGCTACATTGCAAAGATACTTAATCGTCTGTCTTTGATCCTGTCACAATGAAAGACCTAAAGCTCTGGTTTCTACCATGAATGTTGGATATTTCCCCTGCAACAACTAATCATGAGCCCTCAGTATAATCCACCCTTTACAGCTTTGATTAGAGGTTGAATGGATTGTGAAAGAGAGAGGCTCTTCTCCTACAGAAGAGAGGAGTTGTGGGACACTAAACTGTGATGGATTGATTTGTCTTAAACCTGTTCATTTTACATTCTCACAGGGCCCTGGCTATTGAGCTGAATGAATCTGAATATGTCTCAGTTTAATATGTTTGGCTGTGATGTATGGACAGGTAATGGGGTCTTGGGTGGGTCATGTGCAGGTTTTCTGAGAAGGAGCTGTTCTTCTCCTATCCATCCATCAACTACGTGGACAGGGAGGACAGTGGGCGTAAAGTGGGAGTAAATATATTGACTGAGGATTACTTATTTTCTCCAGCCAACATCTTCAGAATAGTGAGGGCCATGGTTCCTGATGTGACATCCCTACATACGCAATCCATCAAGTTCTCCACCATCCTGCAGATAAAATGAGAAAGTGAAAAGCAGCACGCAGATCCATCAAACAAGTTGAATAAAAGATTCAGTGGCAACAACTAGATCTGTAATAGAAGACTATTTCTTAGATAAATATTAAAGTATATTATACATATTATGATATTATTATTATAAAAATAAATATTGTTGCTTTTAAATATGTTTATTATGTTTTTAATTACACTTCAAAAATGTTCCTAACATGTTTATTGATATGATGCCATAGTAGAACCATTTGACTCCGTAATAAGCCTTTTAATGTATACGTCCTTAAAGAATTATTTTTGTAAATAAGACAACACATAATGTGTATGTTCCTATAACAATAAAAAAAGAAACACTTTTGATTTTGATTTCTTTTTAACACGTGTGCATTCTCCTACCTGTGTAGATTGAGATTTTCAATCACCAAACATCTCCCATGCTGAGTTTCAGAGTACATGCAAAGCAGTGTTAGGCATGCCTGCTGGACTGTTGATATTTGTGAGGCTAACAACTGGATAATCTGTTCTCTTGTGCTGCGGCACTGCAGTAGCAGTTGCTGATTTTCCTCTGCAAATAAAGGTTTTAGAAGGAAATGTTTACTTAAGAACACTTCAATTGAGAATAGTCGTGTGAGGGAGTACAAAAATACGAAAAATTGTTTCCCCAGAAGTCAGACAAACACCTGAACACTATAGTCATTAAAAGGTATAAGTGCACAGCAGAGGAAAAAGAAAATCACCTTAACAGAATAAACAAATCACTTATAATCAACATACAAATTCTTTGTGAACATTCTGCCAGTCAAACCTAAAAAGCAGCTTTTTAACAAGAAAGGCAAAACATGCACAATGGATACTTTTTCAATTGGTAATTGGCACTTATTTTCATTTTTATTGAAATGAATAAAATTTCTGTCAGGTTTAAAAAAATCCTAGCATAAAACTGGACAACACAGAATATTTTCTTGTATAAGAAGTGGTGAAACAAGAACCACGGATTTTCTACTTTTTCATTAAAAACATCTAATGTCTTAATGTAATGTGTTGTCATCAAACCAACACTGTTAGTGTTTTAATGTGATGCAATAAAGTAGAATTCTATTCTATTCTATTCTATTCTATTCTGTTCTATTCTATTCAAACAAACTTACTTGAAAGTAGAATGCTAGTACTCAAAATACATTAAATGTTAAAAAGTGAAGCACAATACTTGCCATTTTGACAGCAAACTACCCTCCACAATCTGAGAACAGACACACACAGCTCCTCGCAATATGGCTCTTTAGAAGTCTGGGCAAGACAACTGAGAAGAGACAGAGACCGATAAGAGGTGCAGGGAATCATAAAGCTCAACACTTGCTGCAAATCATGTTAAATTACAACAAATAAAACTAAATGCACTTTAGAAGAAGAGCCACTAGACATGAGAACATATGTCTGACACTTAATAGATATTAAGATTAGTTTATTCTTATACAGCCATTTAGCCAAGGCTACAGATGAGGAGAGTTGTCTAAAGGCATCTAAAGCTGCAATCAATCAGTGACCGACCAAGCACAATTTAAAGTAATGAAGACAAATGGTAAACACCTTCACTTTCTGCATCACGAAAAGAACTGAGGCAGTGGAAGTACCAACAGAACTCCGGAACACCATTATATAAACGTGTTTCAAATGTTCAAGACTTATCACAGGTTGTCAGCACTTCTTCAGTAACCTTACCTCCTTACCACATCATTGCCAGCGATTATACTGAAGCCATTGTTTAATCGGAATAAAGTCTGCCCAGTGCCTAAAAGAAGCAGAAGATACTGTCAGCGGAACCAGGCATGCAGTGAGAGCCACATATCAACACCAAACCACCCTGATTGGCCACAGAAACACAGTCCCTTATAGTCAAGGGCAAAAGAGACAGAGAGGGAGAAAGAAATAAACAAAAACTCATTAGTAGCCAGGGACAGCACTCTTATCTGGCCAAGAGCAGTACACTTTCTATAGAATGAAATTAGCCCACAAAGGCCCATTCAGGTATTTTCTTTGTCCAGGGGTCTGACTGGGAGCTATTCATTTTAAAAAGCTTTAACGACTATATGGTTTGTGGAACTTGGCTTTCATTCTGCCTTTGTTGATAACTACCAACAGCGAAAATCGTTTTTTTAATTTTAATAGAATTGTGTAGTAGACTTCAGAGCACATTTTATTCAACAGGAGCATTAAATGAATGTTTTGAGTTGTCAAGTATAAGGTATGGCAGTATGAAAAAGCAGTTTTTCATTCTTTGAAAACCTTATTCTTTGAATGTCACTCAGCTTCCATGTGTGTTCAAAGATCCAACAACAGGCTGCTAAGGGGTAAAAATGCAGTACGGTACATCCAGGAACATGTTGATAGGTGCTTAAATCCAATAATGAGCTATTAAGAATTTAGTTGGATGCCTTTAATAAGTTTCTGTCCTGTTTTCCTAATACCATCGAAGCCGCCTATACATCTCTCATCATGCAGTGCTAATGAAGAACAGAGGGGTTCAATAAGACAACCATACCAAGCCCCCACTCCCCCAGCTCCC
>JBBPDA010000001.1:22640111-22655368 GCA_037974385.1 Arnoldichthys spilopterus | reverse complement strand
TCTCATCATGCAGTGCTAATGAAGAACAGAGGGGTTCAATAAGACAACCATACCAAGCCCCCACTCCCCCAGCTCCCCACCCCCGCCATTGTTTTCCTATACACATTGATCCCCAGCAGAACAATATTGTCTTGCCTGCTAAGAATAAACCAAATCAGGTATAGATAGATTCTGAGCAATTCTGCTCTACTAAATGCATTCCAGTGGATGTTCCAGTAGAGCCAACTCCCCTTGCAGCTAAATGGAGATTATCTAACAAAAGAAGTGACATACAGGGTGAGTGTAGGAGAGAGGAAGTGGAGGAAGAAATGTATGAAGGAAGCATTGTGTGCACTCACTGTCTTTGACAGCTTGTGAGAGAAGCTCCACTCCCCCAGAGTAGTAAAGGTTGATCTCACTGGGTCGGTCTAGCTTTTTCAGCAAGTCAGGCACCAGTGTGACTCCTTCTTTGCCCTCATTCAGTGCCTCTCTTGCTGTCTTTTCTTGAAGGGTCTTCTTCTTTTCCAAATCTAATTGTGTCATATAATCTATAAGAATAATGACAAAAAAACTAGTTCTGACTGTAGGTGCTTGTTGACAATTCAATACAGCATTAAAAAGCTTTAAAATAAAGAGCAGCACAAAGGGAGATGTACAAAAATGGTACAATTAATTAAATTAATTTCAGGACAAAGACCAGGATAAAAAGCACAGCTTATCTAATGTGAAACTGCAAAACATCTGTTGGATGACAAAACAGTGATACAGCTTTAAGGGAGTCTTAAACTCACTTTAAACTAAGCTCAGTCTTGCATGAATCACTTGAACCCTAGGATTTATGACACTACTCAGTATCTACTATGAATTCTATGGTAACTGCTATGAAACAAAAGCATAAGTTGTTTAGATCTGGATGTAAAAAACTAAAATATGGGACCACAGAAAAGGGCCTTAGGTTTTGAGGAATTACAGCTTCATAGCAACTTACTCTGCATATTCACAGCCCAGAAGCCTTATCATTATTTTCTCTGCCTTATTTGATAAAGTTCTCCCTGAGCTGGCCTCGGTCAATTATTCCCTCTTAACATCATAACCCCTGCATCAATCAAAATTTAAAGACCTATTCTATGCAGGCATGACTGGACCTAAGGAATTAGTTAAAAAGACATGGCAGACTAACAGACATAAAAAAATTAGTTATAATACTACTGAAGCGCTCTCAAGTCAAAATTTGATTTTTTTCATTTGACTTTGACCTTGAAAAACTGGTATACACTATGCAAACAGTATAAAAAGATTTTATTTCACTCCTAATGGCTTGTATGTGCTTGTATTACACATGCAGTGGAAAGTACTGGTTGTTTAAACATTTCAATAATACTATTTCTACAGCGTACCTTTCACCAAGGCTTCATGCTCTGGCTCTGTCTCCAAAATCTTCTCATAGCAAAGCCTTGACTAAAGAATTGCAGAAATAAAAAGGGAGGATAATGACGTTAATCACAAAGAAGTCCACCAAGATATCAGAGAAACAACCTGAGGCTGCATACATAATCTCAGCAAAGTGAGAATTCAATTATAGCCAAATGTTCGTACCTCATTAAAATGCTTCAGCGCTTGATGTGCTCTTCCCATGTGATAATATGCCTTAATACACTTACCATTGCACTGTGGGTGAGACATGAACATTACCTGCACATATCAATAATTCAACAGGAATTCATCAAGTTACTCTGAAGCTGGGCAAAAAAAGTGTATCTTCATTAAAAGTTTTTAAGTAAAGAGTTATTCTTTTTAATGAAGGGTAAACGAAAAAAAGAAGGTTAACATTAATTTAGCACAGCTTGACTTGAACAAGCTTGAACAAGGCAGGACTTCAGTCCACGTTTCTGGCTCAGCAACTATTCTGTTCATTGAACGCTGCCCTTTCATGGCAGGCTGTAGCTCCCAAATGGGATGGGATAAGAGAAGCAGTGCCTGAGCTGACATTATGATGAATGAGGGGGCACCTCTGACACATTTTCTTGTAGTTACACTTACCTTCAGGGCCCACTCACAGTCACTTATGGCCTCCTTATACATCTTCAGTTTGATAAAGGCCTGATTGATCGCCAAATGGGATACACGAAAGGCAAACATTAACTTCTCACGTACAAGCTTTGCACCATCTCATGAAGATCACATACACAATCCAGCTATTTTTATTGAATAATGTTCCTAAAAAGATGAGAGGTAGCTGACATTAAGTACCTGAGCTCTGTTTGTATAGAGGGCCTGCATGTCAGGAAGCTGCTCTAGACCTTCAGTGTAAAACTTGACAGCCACTTCATAGTTACCCAAAGCAAAAGCCTTATTTCCTCTCTCCTTCAGGGCTGCATGTTAAACAGGGAGAAAGAGACTGTGATGTGCAATTGTAAATTCAGCTCAATAACACCAGAGTGATTTCAAGATCAAAATCTCACACACACAAACACAGACCTTTTGCTCGCTCCTCTTTGGCCTGTCTCCTCTTTTTTCTCTCCTCCGCATCTTCTTTTAAAGCTTTCATGAAATTCTCTGAAGAATTTCAAAACACAAGCACACACTGATTTTTACACATTCCAGATATTACACATATTAAAATATGAACAAACATAAGATAAACATGATGTAATAACAGCAATGTAGTAACAATCATATGATCAAAAGGCAAGTGCATATGGCATAGAAAAATAGTTCAAATCAGTTTAGACAGTCATACAAAGCGCAAACCTACCTGGACTTTGGTGACGATCATATGATGCATTCTATGAATCAAAAAAAGAATTAAGTTAATAAACAATCATTGGTCAAGGGCACTCAGTCCTGGACATCTACCACCCTGCAGAGTTCAGCTTCAGTTCTAATCCAGTACACCTGATGTAAGCCTTCAGTGATATCTGAATATTGCAGCCTGTTGTTTTGGATCTAAATTCTCCAGAGTGGTAGATCACCAGTACTAGGACTGGGCACCACTATATAAATGCATCATTATACTTTAATAAGAATAATTGACTTTGTCCTATGTCGGGTTACAACACAAACCAAATCTTCGCATTGTAAATGTCCGCCATTACATCACTTTCTAATGAGTCTTTGGTAACATCTGATTGATTATGACAAAAATTTGATTAGAAACAATTAGATGTATGCAACTTCAGTTAAATAATGAGTGAGGAGGAAAGTAGCAATAGGTTAACAACTTGAGTAGTAATTCAGCATCAGGTCCAAAAAGTCCTCAAATACTGAGCAACATGTACAGTAGAACTGTAGAAATATTTTACGAAATGCACCAGGAGACTCTCATAAAAGCTAAAAACAGGTTAAGAAAAAACCTTTAGGTACCACATACCAACTGAATAGCTTAATAACATCTTATATCAAATTCTACAAGTCTCTAAATGTGTTCTGGAGATGTGTAACGCCTCTTTTCCAAAATACACTCCTTCACTCTGTCTTAGAGCATTTGATTAACATCTTTTTCACACTCAAACTATTCAGTGAGTCTTTTTCTAGACGAGGGCTATGTCATTCTAGAAAAGGTCACTCCCACCTGAGTAGAAATATTCTTAAAAAGTTGGTCAGTTAGAATAACTTTGTTTTGGCATGCAATGACTCTTTTCACTGAGGGGATAAGTGGACCCCAACCTTACCAGTACATTGACTCATCCTACCATATGCCTTTTCTCCACATATCCCACTCTGTAGATCCTCCTGAGGTTTTTAATACGACTGAACTTTCAGATGGTCACTGGTCTTTGTAATATGAGGTTTGTGCACTGCCACCTTATTATAATACCCTGTAGTTGTGGACAAACTGTTCTTGCTGACAGTCTAATCACATCCTGAACTGACAGCACCCTGAAGAAATTGCTCTTCTATTTTTCTTACTTATCACAAAAATTGATTGAGCATCACAGTGCACATTCCACTACAACTTTAAACCCTGTTTACTGACATCTTTCCCACAGGTCTAAATTCACATCACTTCAGTCAGTGTCCTGTAAAACACTATATTTATATATTGTTTTACAGGACGTCATATTTTTACATACATTTATGCAGGTTTTTCTTTCATTTGTCACCTCTCAGGAAAGAAATAACTCCATGTAAACTCCTGATTTTTGCAAATATTTCACCCTTTTTAATACAATGCTTACATATCTGGTGATATATTCTAACTAATATAACAGTGTAGTCATTTTCATAATTTAAATAAATGAAGAAACAGATCAGTCACAAAGGAAAAGTAAGTGTGCCCCTGCATTACTCCATCAAGCCCATAAAATTAGAAGTAGAATCAGTTGTTCCAGCTTAGGTGCCACTGATTAGGACCTCCTGCAGGTGGAACCAGTCTTATTCAAAATTAAAGTGTGGTGTTCACTTTATTATTTAAATATGTGGTATCGCCACATCAAGATCTAAGGAACTCTCTAAGGTTGAGAAAAATGCCTGAGACTTGGGACTGGGCAGCTTGCAGTCATTGATTCAGCTAGAAATGCTGCATCATATCAAAGAGTGATGAAGATAATGTAAGGCTATCTGTCCAAAAGTAATAATTAAACACTTGCAAATCTACAAAGGGTTAAAAAAATCAAGTTCAGATTTAAACCTCACTGAAATGTTGTGGTGAAGATTTGAAAAAAAAAGCAGCATATGCAAGAACACCTCTGGAATGTTGAATTGAAAAATGGTCAGACATTTTAGCAAGCAAATGTCATAGTCTAGGGATGAGGATCAAGAACTGCTTTCAGCTGAGATGCAGTTTAAAATGGTCAGATGAATCGGAATTGTATGCCTTAGAAGTTATCAATCCCTTGTTTCTTACAATTGCAAACTGAAAAAACTAATGCGCTATAGCCACACACTCTGCACTTATGCTGCTGCAAACGTACAAGAAGAAATCATGGCAAAGAAGAGCAGTATAAAGCTTTATTTCACGAAGAAATATGACTATAGTGCTACTTGCAATATATCTAAAGGATTATTTCCAATTTAGGTGGAAACACCAGTAATACGGTGAAACATCTCTCAACACAACATGGAATTCCATAAAACTCAATGAATGCCAGGTATATGACACTCTATGTGTGCCACTGCATCTCACCTGAACAGCATGCTTATTATTGAAGGTAAATACAAACAGCAGTTTTTTTTTTTTCAAAATACCTAAATGAAAACCAATGCTGTAAAAATATTCTCTCATTTCCTCTAGTTTAGATGATAGACACACTACAGAGACTACAGCAGCTGCTTGACTCACCCATTAGCTCAGAATTGTTTAGCAGTTCATTTGCAAAATTGGATGAGCACCATTCTTTTAAAAAAGAAACTGAGTGTTGTGAGTTATTCATAACACATAGCACATCTGGAACCCTAAATAAGTTTGGCCACACAAGTCATTGCACATTTTCCGGGAACTGCTAGATCACATTTCACACCTGAAAATGACAGACACTAGTAGTGATGTTTCTTTTGTGAATGATTAATTCATTTTCATAAACAATACTCAAGGACTGAGTACGTAAAAAGATCAGACAATAAAAACTTTTGATCAATTCTTAAACACAGCCTGATTCATTTATCCAGCCAATCAGGGTGTCTCGTCGTTACTTCGTTTCATGTCTTGCCATGTGTCAGTCCTTGTTTTGGGTTCACATGTGCTCCCTGTCCTCATGTTTTGTGTTTGTTTTGACTTAGCCCCGTCTTGTCTCCGCCCTTGTCACCTGTTCCTTGTTTCATGTCTCCTCCCTGCTCAGGTGTTCTTCGTTTAGTGTTCCTATTTAGTCTCTAGTGTTTGGTTTAGTCTTTGCCGGTTATTGTGTGTATGTCGTTTCAGATCCTGTTCAATGTTACCTGTTTTCCTGTGTTCTCTTGCCCTAGTTATTGCCTGGTCTATGTTTGTTTGTTTCCTTGGTTTATGTGTAGTTTTAGTCTGTTTATTTAAATAAATAAAAGGAATAAGGTAATTTATTATGATCTAATGTTATTACACAGGCATTCTGCACTGTGTCCATTACATGGCAGGTTTACTGTCTTTTTTCCCCACACACGGAAAAGTGATCACAAATCAATAAGAGAATCATTAAAGAATCGGACTGATAAACATTTTAACTGAAAACAGCAGTGGTATCACATTTTATTAACTCCATATCAAAGACTTAAGGACAATTATGCAAATGTCTACAGGAGGTTATTTGTTTGATTTCTATGTTTAGAATTACATCTTTGTTTATACAAAAAGTATTCTGATTTGCTGTTCCATGGTGGAATCGGGCAGATTTCAGATTACGGTATGACTATTCCAAAATGCTAATTCTTACCTGGGGTTGCTGTTAGTCCAAGGGACAGTTTCCTGGGCACAGATAAAGACTAGTCTAAGAGTAAATTATAATGTGAGTGATGATTTAATACTGAACAGCTAGCATCATCTCTGTCCAGGAAATCACCCCTAAAGTAATTCATAAAAATCCACTCTGTACTTAAGTATATTGAGTAAATTAATTGTCCCACAACACATGCATTTTTTACCATTTGCCCGCTATCACTTGAGAAACTTTTCTTTATGACGGTCCTGTTAAGCCGAGTTTTGCATGTTTCCGCTTCTTCCAAGGAGACAACAAAATCGTCAGCTTTTTTCGCCGCTTTCTCCTGTGTGGCCACATCGCTGGAGTTCAGCCCCCTCATCAGCTCACCTGCAACGTGCCACGACAAAGCTTCTTTTACTTTGATGACAACGACGACAGAAAAGAGATATATCACAGCGGAATGGACTTAATTCACTGTAAAACGCGCTACAATACAGATCTTACTTATAGAGGTTGTTGCAAAATCAGCGTTAGTAAGCAAAGGCCAGTAACAAGCAGCTAACGTTAGCTAGCCACGTAGACGCAGCTGGTTAGTTTATGTAAAAACGGATTGTGGCAAAGGGTAGAACTTTTAATACTTACTTATTTCATCAACGTTCCTCAAAAATCTTTCCAAATCTTCACTCTCGCACAGCGTCATAGTTAGTTAAGGAATTTGGCGCAACATTCACTTTATTATAAACACGCACTTCCCCACCTGTAGCCACAGCAACGTCGCGCGGTTACTTGTAACCATAGCAACGTAATCGATCACGTGGTTCTCAGTGGTCACGTGATCGGAATGTTTCACCTGTCACGCATAGAAAATAGTTAAACTGTCAACAATCTGTTTCAACTATGCACTCATTAGCCGGAACATTAACACCACTGACAGGTACAGTGAATAACATTGACTATCTAGTTACTTCATTACACTGGCACCTGTCAATGGGTTGGGATATGTTAGGCAGCAAGTGAACAGCTAGTTCTTAAAGTTAATATCCTGGAAGCAGGACAAATAGTGCAAGCTTAAGAATATGAGCCACTTTGACAAGAGCCTTATTGTGACGGGTAGACGACCGAATCAGAGGATCTACAAAACAGCAGGACTTGTGGAGTGTTCCAGTTATGCGGTAAGTAGTGCCTACCAAACAAGGATAACAGGTGAATCAGCAACAGGGTTATGGGCATGGTTCATTGATGCATGTGGGAAGTGAAGGCTAGCCCATCTGGTCTGATCACAAAAAGGAGCTCCTGTTGCACAAAATATTAATGTTAGCTGTGATAGAAAGATGTCAGAACACATAGTGCATCACAGTCAGGGCTGTTGTGGGAGCACGAGGGGGATCAGAGACAATATTCAGCAGGTGTTAATGTTATGGGAGATCAGTATACAGGTCTATTCAAAAAACGCTTTCTGTTCAATTGGTATGAGTGTTAAGGTTGGTGCCCATCGGCTATGACAGCATTCATTTTTGACTGGCTGATTCTTTAATGATGTGCTTGAGTAGTTATTTCTCATTTCTTATCAGACGAATTAATGATGGACAATAAATAATTAGAAAAAGTTAACTTTCTAATTAGGCTACCCCTTAGCGACCTGGCATACTCATCTTACAGCATGAAGGCCTATTACCTAATGTCACAGATACTGTACATTTCACAAAGTACACCACAACTAAATTTAACCCATCCGTTGTGCACACATTAAGCAGTGGGCAGTTATCAACAGCACTTGGGGAGCAGTGTAGTGGGATGGTACCTTGCTCAAGGGTACCTTAGTGTTGCCCGTGCCAGGACATGAACCTGTAACTTTCTCTTTGCAAAGGCAAGGTCCTTAACACTAGACCACCACTGCCCACTGCCCAAAATCTGGGTAGGTCAAAATTTGATTTCCCCCAAACATTTGTGAATCTGGCAAAAGGCTGAATTTTAAGATGCAGTACATGTTTAAAGTGAGTTATTTTCCCCAAGTGATTACAATGATGTATATAAATATTCTTAAAAGAGTAAATAAAAATAATAATGATACAAATACCCTACAGACAAAACAGCTGTAATGATATTAAGTCTTGGACACAAATGCAGATCCAACAAGATGTTTATTGGGCGACCAAAACAGGCAGGGGAATCCAAAAATCAAAACCAAAGTCAGAAACAGTCCAAACCATGGGCAATCGTAATGTCAGAGAGAAGCTAAGGCGTAATCCAAAAACAGGCTAAGAGTCGTAATGAAATCTAGGATTTCTAGGATCCTAGGATCTAGGAGACGCTCGGAATACCACTGGGAAAGCGAGTAGTCTTCGCACCCTCCTGTGTTTCAGATAGAGTTAAATAGCCTCCCGGTGATTGGCCCCAGCACGCACCAACTGCTTTGGGGCTGACCCAGAAGGCTAGAACTCAGGCGACGACGACCGGTAGCGACCACTAGATGGAGGCAGTTCTCCTTCTGCCCTCACAACAGCTCTCAAAAGAGATTGTGCTCTGACACCCTTCTATCATAGCCATTAACATTTTGTGCAATAGAAGCTGCTTTGGGATTAGACTAGTCACGCTAGCCTTCACTTCCAATATGCATCAATTTGTCCTTCCTTGGATCACTTTTAATAGTTACTAACTACTGCATACCTGGAACACCCTATGAGTCATATGTTTTGGAGATACTCTGACTCAGTCGTAAAGCCATCACAATAAGGCCCCTGTCAAAGTGTCTCACATCTTTACACTTGGCCATTTTCTCTGCTTTTAGCACATGAACTTCAAGATCGGACTGTTACTTGCTGCCTAATATATCCCATCACCTAAAATTGTAAATAAATAACAAGATTGTCAATGTTATTCACTTCACCTGACAGTGGTCATATTGTTTTTGCTGATCAGTGTATATCTTTCTCACTCATGTTATTGTACCTCACTTTTATTGAAAGTCTTGAATGCTCTGGAAATGTATATGTCTGTCCTCTGTATTTTATGCCCTGTGAGAGTATTGCTAGGACAATGTACTACACACAATAGCTGATGTGCATGTTCGTTTAGAAAGGCCAATGGTGTCCTGTGTTTATGTAAACTTTGACATCATGTACACATGAAGGAACCTCATTTCAAATGCACCGTCATGATTCGGAAGAGAGTTTTAGGCAGTGTGTTTGTCCCTCTGGAGTGGATCAATTTTGCTACAGTATATCAAAGGGGACAAGAAAAAAGAGGCACTTCTAACGAAAAATAATCTACCCAGCAAAAGCTTCTTCACTAAGCCAGAACACTAAAGAGACACTTACTGTAAGAAGCTTCCACAGATATAAATTACTATTTACTTGTCAACATTTTTATTTAACGTAAAACCAAAATTATTAGGTCATTCAGGATACTTGCACACTGCATGGTGCTTTACCTGCAAAGCATTTGAATTGCAAATGTGTTTGTGATACAGGATATATGCCTTAATCATTTTGTGCAGACATCACCTTCAAGAGTTGAAAAATGTGCCATTAGGTACTTCAGCAGCACAATGATAGTGTTACATAATCAAAATTTCATAACTGACTGAAAATGCATTAGCTATTTACAAAAACACATGGTTGGACTTTGACTTTAAAATTATCATTAGGCAATCCAAAACAGAGGCAAAATGTTCCTAAGCAGATCATTATGCTCTGAAAAACAAAACCAGGAGAAAAGAAATAGGAGGAAATTTAGAAGATTTTATAGGAGGTACAATGTCCTCCATCTATTACACATCCATTCAGCTTTCTCTATAGAGCAATTATTATTTGACCAAATTATCTTTCCTCTCTGATTCCAGTAATTTGCAGATCATACTTCATAGTACAACCCAGGAGCTCAGCCATTTACCAGCCAGACCAGGTTCTTGATATAACTTGGAAAATGACTGAAACCTGGGGCAAAATTACAATTTTTCAAAAAATTGTGGATATGGATATGGATCATTTACTTGGCAGCAATTTCAAATTCTGTCAGTTTTCATCAGCTACAACTTCAAGAACCCCAGGCCTGAGAGTCTCAGGAGTTCAGTCAAAAAAGCCAAAACCAGTGCCAGATCTGTCCATAAACACATACACACAGTCTACACCAGACAAATAATACACCAGGCCAATAAGATAGAAGTAATCATACCATCCTTGTCTTAAAAAAGCCTCTTGCCTTCAAGTCAGCAGGTCTTCAGAAGAGGAAAAAAGCTTCCAATACTTCTTTAAGAGCTGATTCTCTGTGTAAACTCTACTGGTCATACAGTAGTCAAACCTGTCAATTAAGTTTCTGTTTAGCACTTACATAGTGTTAATGACTTCAGAATGCTTTATGGTTAACCTGTTTTACAGTAAAACTTATTTAGCATAACAACTAATTAATGGGGGTTAACAACTTTCTGTAGTTCTTTGTTCAACACCGACATGTGTAACATACAAAACCCATTTCTGTAAAAACTGGGACATTTTTAAAATGCAGTAACAACAAAAAACTAAATTATTTTGAACCTCAGAAAGTCCATGGTTATTTCAAGAAGAGATTGCATTTGTGTGATGGTACCACTGACACCACTGACTAATGGTCCCATTAAGGTGACGTCTCTTCCTGGGAAGTCCACTGTTATTTCAGCAAGACAATGCCAGATTTCATTCTAGACATGCTTCATGGCTTCATAGGCACAGAGTGCATGTGCTTGACTGGCCTGCCAGCAGTCCAGATGTGACTCCTATTGAAAATGCATGGTGCTTCATGAACAGGACAATGGAGTCTACGCTGCTGAGCAGCTGTAGTCTTGTCAAGCAAGGGCTGGGAAAAATTTCATTTGCAACAATTAGTATCCTCAGTTCCCAAATGATTAACAAGTGTAATTGAAAGAAAAAGTGATGCAACACAGAGGTAGACACACCTCTGTTTCAGCTCAGTGTTGCTCCTTTTCTTTAGCAGTGTGATGCAGGCATCAAATTCTAAATGTCTTTATAATTCAGAAACACATTTAAGCAGGTCAGAAAAACATTGGGATTTATTATATTTCTGTCAGTTGAATAAAGGTTTAATACACAGATTTGTTTTTTGTCTTTACTTGTTTTTATTGAATTTACATAATGCCCCAAACTTTCATTGTATATGTTTCATGATTTTCTTTCAATTTATAGACATATTTTCCTGTACATGCTTAGTTTTGCTCTCTATATCTGGTCAGTAAAATAAACCTGATCCAAAAGAAAGTCATCATCTAGACTTTAATGCCACCATCCATCTCACAGGAGGCAACCTGCTGTAAATCTGATGAGACAGTTGGCCTTGTCACATTTAGCGAAAGGCAAAAGTGCTCATATTTCACAAGTGATCCGTCACTTTACTCTGGAGCACTGTCCTGGCCGTCTGTGCTGCGCTTGATTGGCAGCTGGCTTTCACTTGAGCTGACCTCCAGGTTTTTATCTCTCAGGAGACTCTCAACTTGCCGGAACACTGAAGCCTCTCTGTGCTTCCGCAGCATCATGGCCGCATCCTGTCCAAAAAAAAATATTAGCCCTTCTCTAAATTCTCAGTCTGTTCAGCTAGTAACACTTCATCAGTCTGTCCCAGCACTTTCCATAGGCCCTTAAATCACCAGGGACCCACTGGTAGGACAACAAGCCACAGGTATGGTTGCCACAGGTAATTGCACTCACATCCTCAGACAGAACCCCTTGGCTGGGTTTCTGCACCCTTTCCAGCAGGAGGCCATTAAGAGCAGAGTTGGTGCCTGCTCCACCTTGTATACTCCCTTCTGAAGAATCAGCGGCCAATCTGGCATAGAACAGCTCGCTTAGACACACTTGTAACACCTGGGGAGGTCAGAGAAAAAGAGATAAAAAAAGATACCCAAAAGTCAGGAAATTGTGTGTGTACGTGTGCCTGTGACCTTAAAGATGACCCTTTGGAAGACATACACTCCAAAAGAAGACAGTGCTAATGCTCTCTAGGCTAAAGAAATGTTGTGTGTGTGTGCACATATGCCAGTGATGTACCTTAAAGAAGGCTCTTTGGAACCCAGGAGTGGCATCAGCGCTCAGCTGGCCAGTGGAGATGTGAGCAGCACAGTGCAGGAGTAACAGAGAAAATCCTCCTACAGACTGCAGCCTCTGACATCGCACGTGCAGAGTCTCTTTTATCTCCTACAGGCACAACGATACCTTGGAAACCCGTGCTTTGTTCTGCACTTGTTAAACTAAACATTTCTTCTAGTTTTTTACATATATAGGTTGACTTTGTAGGGATACAGTTACTAATCCTAGCCCATCTACTCTTTTTGTAAGACACCATTTTCCCTCTCCACCAAAGGAAACATACCACAATAAACCAATACATTTTTTAAGTGGTGGACCATTTTCACAAGCGCAGTGACACCCACATTTTAGTGTATGTTGCCTTTGGAGTGGGTCAAGTGCAGCGGGACAGTTCCTAGCAATACAGTGAATGAGTGAAAGTATAGTACCTATTAAACTGGCAAATAAAGGTTGGTACCTAAAAAATGCCAAATAAAGTGGCTCTGTGAGCACGAACATTCATGTGAGCATGACATTCTTACACACTGATAGCAATGTCCTCGCCCTTCCCTTGGGATGATATATTGGCTTGCCCATAATTTAAAGATGTAATTGCATTAAATGAAACCTTTCATTCAAAGACACTGATACAGCAGTTTTTACCAGGGCAAGGGCTTTTTGAATTGTTGTCATTCACCTTCAAGACATACTATTACAATATCTCTATTGGAAAAAAAAAACCTCATATCTAAAAAGTAATAGTTAATGTTAATGTAGTTGATGTAAGTTTAGATTCATATTTGGGCTGTCATGCTGAAGTTTAGACATGATATAAGCAGCAGCTCATTTTTTCAAATTCTGTATAAAAGTGTGGAGATGCAAGTTATTGTTCTGACACTGACAATATGTTTCAATGTTCTATACATACCTGGTAATAAAAGGAATTACGGAAGGCATTGCAGTGATAGTCGTTTGCTGGAAGACTTGAGGCAAGTTGCAGTTTAACTGCTGGTGCCTGTACAGCACAAAGCCAAGCATTACTAATTTAAACACTTTTTGTAGGCTACACTCCAATTCATTCACCACTCCATCATATCATTGCTCATTGGGTGTGAAATGGTGAAACATATTATCTTGAGAAGGGTGATAATAAATCAGTGTATGTATGCGTATGAGTGTAAGACTTCCAGACCACTTTGTGTGACTGAAGCAGCTGGAGCAGAAGCTGCCCATGCTGGTAGATCAAAAACTCTCGAGGGTTCAGGGCATCAGTGCTGACTGGAACCAGGTTTCCTTCACATTCCCACTGAGCATCCAAAAAATCAATGAAAGGGCGCCTCAAGCCTGCAGCACAAAGATGACATCAGCGTCATCCATGCTCATTCAGGAGGCTAAAGTCAGAGAAGTACCAACTGAGACTTGGTCGTATTTATTTCTTCATGCTGTATCCCATTATATAGTAGTGTGTTTTTACATATATACACCAGTTGGTAATATTAATATTTAAAAAATAATCCTTCATACAAAAATCTATTATCTATAAGCTTCATGTGGCTTCTTCAAAATCCAAATATTATAATTTGGCTACACCATAGAGTTCAATAGTACCCTGTAGTGGTGAATGCCTGTTACAAGTGTTAGGCAAAAATACTTCCAAAAAAAACTTTCTCCACTATGTTAGAACTACTCTCTTCCTTTGCATCCTTCGTTGTGATTGCATTTGTGCATTTCTTTCAGCCCAAAATCATTTTTGTATTCAGTGCAACTGCTTTGATAATGGTCCATTGAGTCAAAATCATGGTTAGCTGCATCATGACTGCCTGCCAGTCAACAGAAAACCACTAAAATGCAAAAAAGTTATAATATTCATATTCTTTCAGCACGTTGGCTGATTTCTAAATGGTCTGTGGCAGCTTTTTTTTTAACATTGTGGTCATGCACGATAAACCTGCAAGACAGCCTACTTTCCACACTCGAAACTCAAGCCTGTTCATATTTTCTGATCTAAGCAGGCTTCTCTGTGGTCTTACTACATTATCCACTATGACGAAATGGGTTATAGGAGAAAAAAGGGTTTTGATTCAATCTGCAGCCTGTAAATTAAGAGTTGTCATTTAGTCTGTCTCCTTATTCTAAAAAAAACAGTGTTTTTGTTAGTTTTTTAGTTATTTTTATTATATAAAGCAGGACTGTCCCTTGCATGTTCCCTGCTCCCTCCTTGTCATTCAGTGATTGACATGGGTCATTAGGCTAGTATATAGCACATGATCTCACAAGCCTATTGTCAATCATTATCTCAGTGCAAAATTGTCACTGGTCAGGACTGTTGACATCACCAAAGCCTACCAGTGTCTGAATCTTGTGTAGAACCTGACTGGTCGGCGCTGAGCAGGCCTGCTTTCCAGGCTTGGTTTCTGATCTGCCGGTCGACTTCTTTGATGAGCTGGAAGAGTGGAGACTGCTCTAGCAGCCCAGCCCAGTCCTCGCCTGGATCAGAGCAATGCACAAACCCCCAAAGGTGACCAAACCAATGTAAAAAAAACCAAACAAAATAAATAAATAAATAAATAAACTCACTTCTAGGTGTTTTTTTTTTGTTTTATTACATTCAAAACTTTTTATCCTCTCGTTTTCATTTATAATACATAAAAATATTCATTTTAGACTCGACCTGTTACTTGAAGTTGGTCCTTATTGCCCCCTAGTGGTTGGATTATGCAATGACACAGTCAAGCAGAGCACATGATTTAGCTCACTCAGGTTTAACAAATATTCCTTTTTCCAGACTATAGGTGCTAACCCAAGGATTGGCCCTGAGACAAAATGTCTATACTTTGGATTGACAGTACCATGTAAAGCTACAACTGCCCCTCTCAAGAATTTCTGATGAAGTTGACAA
>JBBPDA010000001.1:22626537-22640011 GCA_037974385.1 Arnoldichthys spilopterus | reverse complement strand
AATGTCTATACTTTGGATTGACAGTACCATGTAAAGCTACAACTGCCCCTCTCAAGAATTTCTGATGAAGTTGACAAAGCATGCTAATGAATAAAAAAACTCTGACCTGCCAGTTTGGGCACAATGACGTGCATTGGAAGCCCGGGCTCCTTGAGATGTTGGCCATCTGCGTAAACAGAAAGAGGTGAGTGATCTGAAACACTGTTGTTAGTGATCTGACTGTCTGAAGACCTCCTTACCCTGGCTTTCAGCTAGGCCGCTTCCCTGTCCTCTATGTGTAGGAGATGTGCTGGGCAAGAGCAGCTTTGAGCTGTTCAGCTCACTTACAGCTGAGGCCTTCTCATGATCTTTCAGTGACTGAGAGGACCTTCCTTCACAGCAAGGATAATACAGTCAGGTAAAAACATACTGTAAAACAAACTAGGTTGAATAAGAGTAGAAATCCATCAATGCTGAACTGCCACCAATTTGGGCCAATATAATGTACTGCATAGATACATCCTATGATGATAAATAATAAAAGCATGATGGATTGTTTTTCTTTGTCTATATTATAGTAATGTGCAAACACATTCTCCACTCTAATGTGGAGATTCAGAATATTTCTGTCATTTCTCCAACAATTATTATTATTATTATTATTATCAAATCATTTTAAGGCCACAGGTTTATACCCCTTTGAGCAGTGGTAGTCTAGTGATTTGGGACCTGCCCATGTGATTGGAGGGTAACAAGTCCTTGCCAAGGTACCACTGAGGTATCCTAGAGCAAGGAACTGTCCTGCTACACTGTTCTCCATGCACTGTTGATAGCTGCCCTGCTCCATGTGTGGATGGGTTAAATGCAGAGGTCAGATTTTGTGGTAATGTACTTTGTTTCATGGGGTGTGTTCACAATGGCAAATTTTCACTTCCCTTTTTGATGGATACAACACAATACAAGTCATGGAAATACTAAACTGTTTCATTCTCACTGTCCTCACCACTGGTTTATTCAGTCAAGATAGCATATTATTACTTTTAGCCACTGGGACAGACACAGTCCATGTTCTAGAGCACATGTCCTGGTCAAACATTTGCTTTGCAGACAGTTCTGCAAAAGGCATGGTGAAAACTGCTTAAGATAGCGAGACACACTAATTTCCATATCTATACTGAGGGGATGAATGAGTGCATTGTACCTGATCTCTGCTGGCGCCGGGCACTGGTGGAGGGGCTGGGGTGTTTGCCGTCCTCCAGCAGCTGAATGAGACGCTCCAGTTGAGGAACGATTTTGTGCTGAGTCATGGCCACTCCTTTTAGAGGGTTCCTGCCACCTCTGGGTTGCATCAGGCCATAGTCCTTGTACCAGAATGAACCTGACAACATAGCCTAGAATATAAATGAATTAATTTTTTTTTGCTTATCTCAGAAAGACCCTTGCTAACAGAATTGTACAGTGCCATTCTACCATTCATGTGTCAGTTTTTTCAAGTAATTGGGTACTGTGGGAAATCTCCTTGAAGTAGTTAGAGACTAACCATTAATCCAGCTCAGTACAAGTCCTTTGTGTATTGTGCTTAATGTTGCTCAACAGTTATCTAAAGTTTGGACAGACTAAAGAAGAACTTCTTTTTTTGTTGTTGTTGCAATTTTTTACATTTTAGAATGATAAAGAAGCCATCAAAACAATAAAATAACATATATGGAATCACACAGTGAGCAAAAAGTGCTAAACAGATTAAAACTAAATTATTCTAAGTATCTCCCTTTGCCTTGGCAGTTGCTTTACACATTTTGCTTTCTTTCAATGACTGTTATGAGGAATAACATAGGATGCCTTTCCAACAGTACCGAATGGCCACATAAACTGAGCATTTGTTTATGGAGGACTTGGCATTTAAAGTTTTGAAAGTAAACTCTGATGACAATTTTTTACCACAGAAAGGAGCTTTCGTCATGTAGATGGATTATAATCATGAAGTAAATTTATTAGTTTCTGCCGTGCTGTGAGCACAGCAGGAGAGGCAGTTCATGAAGATGCAAACAGCTTGAAGATGCAAAAAGCAGTTCTTAAAACATTGTGTATGTGTATCTGGCTATCCCGTTGCTGACTGGCTTTTAAGTATCCTGTTCATTGACAAGAGAAGACATAAATTATGTGGCCTGATTTGCATTTGCCATCCTGAGTCAGGTAACATGATTATTATAAGCAGTAAAAGCGCTTTAAGTCAGAGTGATATATGCTGACTTTGGAACGTCCCAGGACACATTTCATTCTGTCTAGCATGAACAGATACATGGTAGAAACAATTCTAACCACTGGTTTTACATGTAAGAGACTTTAAGAACATCCACTAGATGTGAATAAGGTTTTTAATCAAGATAATGACTCATATTTCTGACTCTTTCACTCGTACATAGGCAAGCTATTTCTTAATCTTACAAACCAATTTTACACATTTAAATATCTACAGTATGTCTTGATGATATGAAACAACTATGTGCAAGTCAGGGTTGTCCAAACTTTTGACAGATATTGCAGCTTAAGATGTCTTACCTGTGCAGTGTCAGCATGGAGCTGGCTAAGCTCACGGGTCCAGTGTACTGAAGACAGGGCAACGTCCAGCTCAGCGTGTCTCTGTTGTAATTGCTCCCACAGCTCCTGGTGTCTGGTCTTCTCATTCTACAGCACCAGCAGGTCACTCACACATTAAAAATATGCCAACTGCATGCATTTAAAGAAAGAAAAACTTCATGCTGCCTTCATATTAAGCCATTGTGAATTATTCATCTAAAATGTTACAGACATCTGCGACAAGAGACCATATCAGTGCTCAGCAGGCACACTCACTTTATGACTAATTAGTGTTGTTGAGAAGCCTAGGGTAAATGGAATCTAAACAGCTCATTCATTTATGCTGCTTATTTGATAGTCCTAGTGACTACATTTGCTGGATAAGCAGTTGCACCACAATGGAATCTAGCAAAAAAATCGATATTAAGCATGAGTCAGTCATTTCCTAGCAAAAACACAATATTGCAGGCATTGAGTGATCTGGGATTTACTGCTTTTTTCTTTAATTTGTGGTGGAACCTAAATGTTTTAGCATATGCATTTTCAATGCAAACCAATCTTGTCTCTTTTTGCAGCATTCTTAGTTTACTGCTAATTATCACAGATGACTCCAATACACATTGCCCTGTATTAGAAAAGAACAAAAAAAAACCTGATAACTCTGAACACAAATATAAATTCTGTCAATGTTTAGTCAATGTTTTTCATTATTTCTTTAGTTAAAGGTGTTTGGTGCTATATTACTGTGCAGAGATACAGGATAAAAGCAAATCTTACACATCAAAAAATAAGGTGGCAGGTGAAAATGCAGCAATGACAAATTAATTTAAAATATTCCTTTAATTATATATAAGAGTGTGGGTGTGTGTGTGTTTTGGAGCTGAATGATCTTCTACCAGTGTTGGTTGATCCTGCTCCCACTGCTGCCTTGCCATCAACACACTAATTCGGTTCAACACAGTTGTCAGTTCAGTGTGCCAGTGACTCTGCTGCTCCCACTCTTCCTCATCACCTACACACACACACACACACACACACACACACACACACACACACACAAAAAAAAAGCAGGCTGTCCTTTATAAATAACACCTAACACATGAGTGGTGCTCTCCATTGCGAACCCATATGGCAAAATATGAGCAATTCACCTCCAGTGAGAGTGAGTAGGACGTGGGCGGGCAAGAGAAGTGAGAGCTCTGAGTTCTGAGTACTTCTTCTCTGAGCTTCAGTGTGGGCTACCTCCTGAAGCTCTGCTGTGGCTTCCTTCACTTGCCTCTCCATGTCTATCCACACAAGCTATCACACACACACACACAAACACACACACACACAAACACACACACACACACACACACACAGAAAATTAGGTTGAAAGTGGAGGTCTTTCCACTGACATTACCACACTGAGGAACTTGACAGATGCTTTGTCTGCACAATTGGCACTGTAAGACACAGCTATTAGTCATTTCTCATCTCAGCCACCCAAGTGAGCCTCACACGGTCTGACTCCTCCTGCATGACTGTGTAGAGGCAGTTCCTCATGGCCCGCTCTAAATCTGCCATCAGTTCTTCTTCTTTCACTCTCTGCTGTCTCCAAAATCGACCCCTCACACTGCACTCCTGCTGCAAGACCTCCACCTGCAACAAATATATATGTATATGATTTACAAAACACATGGTACTGAGTATTGCAACCCTCACATTAACATGTTCCTTGTCCTTAATTTTACTTCCCATTATGTTCAGTTATTATTATGCCTGTATGGTTTTATGCACCAAAATATGATTGGGCAAAAAGATATGAAACATATTGATAAGTTTGGACTAAAATTCACAGACATGTCAAAAAGATCTGCTTCAGCCTCTCTTTACAGATGTCTGGATCTTTTTTTTTAGGCTGTAATGATTAATTTACCTCTAAAAACTCAAGAACTGCATGTTTAATCATTTCCCCTTATTTTCCTTCACATCTTCTTTCATATGTTTGCTACAGACTGTCTGCAGTAAAACTCATCACTTCAAAGTGATTGTGGAGGTTAAACTGCTGAGGACTGAATGGAAGCGATATGTTAATAAATGTAACTCATGTTTGGGACATCACAGGGATGACTTTTTAACAAGTCTGTCTTTATACCCCAGTTCCCATCCATGAATTACACCCACTGATAAATGAACATTTTAAACCTGTAACAGTGTTTGCATCATATATTGAACTCAGAAAAAAGCAATGAAAAGTTGGTTTCCCTTTTATGTTGGAGAACTACCTTTACCCTATGTGCCATTAAAAGGCCACAGGTTGCTCACCAGCACACTGTCTGGAGTGTCTCCTATGGTCAAGCACTGGGACACAGTTATTGGGACTGCAGTCCTCTTCCACACATCTAGCCGAGCTCCAGCTACCGGAGCCAACACCCCTGTCACTGGGTCCACCGTCCTTGCTCCACAACGAATGGGGACCAGTCCTGGAAGATATCCAGAACACCATGAGAGACAGGGCATATCATTCCGACTATGAAAAAAAAAAAATGGCAAAGTCAAACTATGCCTGACCTTTGCCATCTGCGTCCTCCATGGTTCCAATCAGAGGCACCATGCACCCAGACATCCAGTCCAGCTGGGCTCCGAGAACAGGGACAGACAGGCCAGAACCTCCAGGGTCTGGATATTCCATTCCTGGCAGAGCGGGCAGAGACAGTTCTGTGCCAGGCAACTTGACCTCACCTAAAATGGCATGCACAGAGGACTTTGTACAGATTCAACTTTTTTCTACAGCAGACATATCATGGATTTACAGAAATCCAGGTCCACATAATTAATGTGCAAGCCAAGAGAGAGAGAGAGTAATTTAATAAATGAGAAAAAACAGAATCAGAGAAAGATTAATGAGATAAGGCAGTGTTTGATGTTATACATGGTCGGAAAGCAGATCTGGCAAATGTTTGTGGCAAATGGCTAAGAATTAAACTCTTTAAAGTCTATTCTATATTGTTGAATGGCAATATTGTTGCATGGCAATATAACAAAAATGGATAGTCCACCAATAAAGTGTAGCTGACATGGTGGCTTTCAAGCTATTCTTTAATAGAGTTATTTTTGTACTGAAAGACCTGCAACTACATTTGCAATCTTTGATTTAACGCTTGTTATAGCGACCTTTCAGACCGCCAAGAGATTATATTAAAATTTTGTAAATGTTGCATAGGGTTTAAAAGACTAAATTAATTTTGAAGATAGATAAACTTATGTCAGAGAAAAAGGAAAACATGCTGCAGTGACTATAGTGACTGTAATGGTTGATTTTGAAATTGGGTAAATAGCATGTTTATTGGCCTACAAAATTTGATTAAGATAGATACCTCCTATAGATTAAAATTTATCAAAATGTGGCATACAACTAAAGAGAGCAGTAGTGATGCAGGGTTCTGAAATTTCATCAGCTAATACGTTCTCAATGGATTTAACAAAATTCAATGTGCTTCTGAAGAATGTGGTAGTGACGCAAAGTGTGGTATTTTATGATATTTGAACCTTTATGTCACAAGATATTTGCTAGTGAAGTGCTGGATTCACTAGATGGCACTACTCCACAAATGGTTGAGGGTCATGCACTTTGTAGAGGCCAACTTGCTATACAGGTTTTGGCATTTTTGTCTAAACAATGGTTGAGCTTTTGCCCAAAAATTGCCTTATGCCTACCTCAGTGTAGGGGGTGCTAGCATTAAGGAACACACCCACCATAGGACAGAAATCTATAATTTGTTATCAGCCATGTGGGACTAACTAAATATAGGATATTGTCAACCAAAGCAATGGGGGTAAAAAAGGGAAAAAAACAACTATAAGACCATGCTCCTCTGCAGTCATAGTGACAGTGATATTTGTTAGTATAGCTAACATGACAGAATTGACCACATGCCAGTATCAAGGTTCATATTCTGCATTTATTTTCCTAATAGTTTAAATCCTTTGGAAAGCTGCAGTCACACATCTGCTTTCTGACAACCTGGAATAGCCCAACATTTAATTATTTTCCCCTCACATGTCCTGTTACAATATCTCTGTGGCAGCTACAGTCAGTCTCTTGTGGTCACACTTCATAATGAAGGAGTGGGGGAGTAAGCTTTACGTTTTGAAATACATTGTACATTTGCAAGTGTTACATTGTTATGAGTTGCAAAAAAGTTTTTTTTATTATATGTACAATTTAAGTTAGTTCTGCTGGGCCCAATAATGCTGTGGCTGTAGTAACAGAAGTGAATAACTGTTGCTCGACCTTACAACAGTATTGAGCTTGTATCTACCCACCTACACTGCCACCATCCTCAGCCAAACCCCAGGCCCACTCCTGCTGTGCCTCCAGGCGGCTCAGCAGCTGGAGCATGCAATGCTGGCTGCTCCTCCAGGCCTGCTCCAGCTCAGAGGCAGCTGTTTTCAATCTGCTTATTTCTCTGTGCAGCTCCAGAGTCCCAGAGCTCCACTCCTCACAGCAGACCCGCAGCAGCTCCACCAGACGTACCCGTGCCCCCAGTGCTTGGCTGTCTAGCACAGCCTGGAACCCCCCAGAATGGGGCACTACCTTTCCCCCACGAATGCTGCCTCCACCAACACGTACCAGCCTGCCACTCAAGGGCTCGATGAAGCTTTCACCCAGCAGGAGGCCCCCTACTGGAAGCACCATTCCTGAAACACAGAACATTACACCAGCTTGGTTCCAACTTGCTGCGCTGATGGCACAAAGAATGCTATTTGACAAAAAAAGCTTAAAGACACCTGCTTTATGACTAATTTAAATATGGGAAGTCTACCACTGGGAAATGTGTTCCATTAGCAGTTCCTGATTAACATGGTAATGCAATCACTAACACAGTCTAGAGAATTGTGCAATCTTAGTAACACATTCTGATTATTTCTATTCCTTCTGTCATGAACAGCAGGCATTATATACATATGCAACATTTGCTTTCTTTTACATTTTTCTTAATTTTCATATGCTTGGCTTATGCCTTTTTTCTAAAATGGTCAACAATCTATAGGCTTAAAGTGATTTATTTTGCTCAGTACATAAACTAATCAGCCATGACATTAAAACCACCTGCCTTATATTGTGTATATCCCCCTTATGTAGCTAAACCAGCTTAGACTATAGTCCACTGTGTGTTTTTCTTTCTGTCATAGCCAACATGAATGTTTTGTGCTACAGTAGCTCTACTGTGTTTGAAACAGATGGGCTAGCTGCTGCTCTCCACATGCATGAGTGACCCTATGACAACCATGACCCTGCAATCGGGTCAACGGTTGTCCTTCTTTAAACTATTTTTGGTTTGTACTAAGCACTGCACACCAGGAATGCCTCACAAAAATACAAGTTAGTAGATGTTCTTACACAACTGTCTAGCAATCACAGTTTGGCTCTTATGATATTGTAACAAGACAACAAGTAAGTCATAGGGGGGAAGCCAATCCCAGCCTGGAGCCTGGAGCCAACTTCAGTTGGGCCCAGGGAATGGTACACCCAGAACAGGAGGGCAAACTATTGCAAGGCAACACAGAGATAGGACAACACATTCACACACACTTTCTATGGGCAATTTAGAGTACCCAGTCAATCTATTGCAAGCCTTTGGACAGTGAGAGGAAACGGGACATCCTGTAGGAAACTCACATGAACACAGGGAGAGATTGCAAACTCCACACAGAAAGGCACCCATGATCAATCCAGGGATCGAACCTAGGACCTTCTTGCTGTAAGGTTAATGCATTAACCACTGCACCACTGTACCACCCAGAAGTTAGTCAATGCTATTTATTCTAACTGTTAATGGTTTTAATGTTGTGGCTGATTGGTTTATGTAATTTCAAACATGAATTTAAAAGTAGTTCTGACCTGTGTGGGGGTCCAGACTGACCCCTGTGATTAGCGCCAGATTGCCAGTCCGGGGGTCCAGCATGGGGCAACCAAACTGGATGGGCTGCTGAAGACGTGAGATAGGGCACATGTAGACCCCACCCAGTGGATACACCATACCTGTTTGAGGGTGGATGGTGACTGCCAGAATGGGCACCAACACGCCAGTGTCATAGTCACACATGGGTGCCCCCAACACCAGTTTTTGACCGCTGTGGAGGCCCCTCAGTTTAGAGGGCCCTGGGAGCTTGGCATGGCAAGATGGAGGATAGGGAATGAAGGGCAGCAGCGGAGACTCCCATTTTCCCACCTCATCTGGGGTCAAATACAAAGAGTAAAGGCAACAATAGTACTTGGGAACCATGGTAAAAAAATGTTGATGCTTATCAGTCTGCAAAGTTTAAAAACTTTCTAAAGAGTTTGAACACATGCAATCCACAGTCAGACAGCCTGTGTTCAATAAGGGGAATTCAAGACTACTGATATCCTCTCAAGGAGTGCTTGACCAACAAAGATCACTGTAAACATTTAATTGTCTGCAAGATCATATTGGAACACTGGGTAACTCCTAAGCAATAAAAGGACCCTCTTACATTGTTAATAATTATGAGTCCACTATAAGTAAACGCAAAAAAAAAAAAAAAATAGAACGTCTTGGTTTAAATGAGAAATGCAATTTTTGGATAAAGGAAAATCCTGTATATATAAGTGGTGGGCATCCTGATTTGCTACATCTAATCCAGGACAATTTGTCGTCATTGATGAAATAATGAATTTTATCAGTGAAACATTAAGGAAAATGTCAGATCATTTGTCTGTGAACTGAATTCCCAGAGAAAGTGGGTCATGCAGCAAGACAATAATCCTAAGCACACAAGTTTACCAATGTTTTACCAATGAATGTTTAAAGAAGAAGTTATTGTTTGAAATGACCAAGTCAAAGTCCTCATCTTAAGCTAATATAAATGCAGTGTTAGGACCTAAAACAAGTTAATGTCCAGAAACATCCAAGAGTTGAAGCTGTTCTGTATGGAGTAACGAGTTAAAACATCTTAAACATGATGTGCTGAACTGACCAGCAGTTACCAGAAACATTTCATTGCAGTAATTGCTGCACAATGTCACACCAGATACTGAGAGCAGAGGTTTTTGCCACACATATACTGTATGTAACATCAATTTCCTCATTAAATAAATTGTGAAGAATAAACTTATTATTATATTGGTTTCTCTTTACTATTTACTAGTAGGACTTTTCATATTCATGGTCATATTTATGCAGAAATATAGAATATTCTAAACGATTTAAAAACTTTTTCTTTTAAATATTCCAAACTTTTAGACATCAGTATAGTTTTTTTACATGATTAAAGTGAGAAATATGATTGTTTTGCCTAAAGATTTAATATTCATAGCAGTATGAACATCATAAATAAATTAAATTAAATTAATTTGACCTTTTTGGGTCAGATTATAGGTTCTTTCATACATGATCTTAAATCTGATGCATATCAGATACGACAACCAGAATTAGATGTGTCATAACAAAACTAATGTGTTCTTTGTACAGCACCCTATAGGCAAAACACTGTCCTTAACATCTAGCTGGGAGATGTCCAGCAGCCGCTAATTTGATGATAAATACTGTAGGCCTGTCCTAAAGTCCACCCTTGTGGTTTCTGGCCTCCTTTAAATACATAATTGGTCACATGACAACTAAGTATTTAGTAAAATTACTCATCAAAACTACAACTGTGTAAATATGTTTGAAAGATATTCATATATAATTGCATTTGAAAAAGTTCCAGAAAAAAACAAAAACAAAAGTGCAGTAGGAAATTGCAAATTCTTTTTAAATCTAGGATTAACCTTTCCCTGGGTCTGGAAAACCAGCCCTAAATCATGCCTTTATCAGGCCCTTTGCCAACAGTACATTATTAGTACTTATTAATTACACTGCAAACCATCCACATGTGGCGAACTGACTTGTCAGAAAACATTTGTCATCAGAAGTAGACCATTCAGCTACCTCAAAGGTATTTATATTTACCTCACAAAAGCACACACTGCTTTGCTGGCATACAGATTTGTAAAAGAGCTGTCAGAGGTGTTTAAATATTCCCATCATTTTAATTATTTATATCCAGAACAGACTGCTGGCAATAGTGTGTTATGTGTTTTTTAGCTATCATGTGTGATAGTCTTAATTTGTAGCATGACAAATATGAGAAACTGCAGCAGTGGTACCTAAAGATGTGCTTTTTGTATTTTAAGGAATACTTAAATTTTTTTTTGACAGCCCTAACATGCACACTAATTACACTCACTCTAGGAACAGGCCAAAAACAATTGTATGCAGGTGCTTTCAGGACTGAGGCATCTTTACATTGTTGTACTAAAGACTGACATCATATGTGCTTAGGTAAAATCAGCTTATTATGTTGGCTAAAGTGAAATATGGACATGCTGGCAAAAGCTGCAAGAGTCTCATCTCACCCACGCAACCATCGGCTGTGTAGACCAGAGTGGAGCTGGCAGGGTCGAAGCTCACGTTCCCAGCCACGGGCAGCACCCGACCGGTCTGCGGATGAAGAAAGAAGTCGGGAGGAACAGGCATGCTGTGCCCGCTGGCCAGGAGCATGTGGGTGTTTGAGTTGGGATGGATGAGGCCTGTGCAGGGGTCCACATGGACAGCATCACAAGCCTGCACACTGCCATCAGGTGCTGTATGAGAAAAAGACTACATTAAATTATTTTAGATGGGAAAAGACCAGTGACTTTTAGCACCTAGTTGCTCACATGATCCATTGATAAGTTTCAAGAAGCAAGATTTATTAGTAAACAAATACAAACTCACCCATAATAACACCACTTTACTGGACAGGCTTGACTGTCTGGCTAACTAAGAAAATTCTGCTTTATGAAACCAGAAATCCAGAAATCCTCTTGACTTTTCTACATTTAGCCACCACTAGGTGGAGCACTTAATTTTCCCAAACACAGGGAATATACATGCATAATGTACTTGTACTTGTAATACTGCACATACCAAACAGAGGAATAGCAAACACCAGATAGTTAAAAGAAGAGCAACTCCTGCATATCAGCAATCTTATCAAGGTAACGACTTGTTAAAACTTGTTATGCACCCATGTGCTTGTTATGCACAGATGTATGTCGCTCTGGATAAGAGCATCTGCAAGATGTTGTAAATGTAAATGTAAATACTGGTATAGTGTATCACAGTTTAGGGCAAGCCCCCTGAAAATAGCTGGCAAGCCGAGTGATGCAGCACAAAAGACTTACCAATAATGTCAGCCCTACTGAGAGTTGCTCCAGAAGCGGGACAGAGCAGTTGTGCTCCTGTGGCCTGTTTAAGGACAGCCCAGCCCCCTTGCCTGTGGCTCTCTGCCGACACCAGCTCTGCCATCTCCTCAGTCAAAGCATTCACTTGCTTCATAACACTGCACAGAACATACTACATGTAATCAGACACACAACACTATTTTTTATTATATTATAATCTTTACTTTTCTTTGCACATTGTATCCATAAGAGGAATCGAAAGCTAACTCTAGCTTACAGAGCTTGCTCTCCACTTTAGCTTTAACTTTTCGAGGTTCCACAATTTCACTGTCTATATGGACCTAAATCCAAATATTTCCAAATAAGGATTTTTAGATTGCTCAGAGTCCAAATCACTCTCCTTTGAAAAGATTTAAGATGCCCTAGTAATTCTGTTCATAATATTTATACATGATTAAATAAAGAGCAATACCCCTCCATTGTACAAAAACATACATTTTTTTTACATGGCCATTAAAATTAGTTCATATTCTATATGTCAGAATACCAGTCTCTGACTACAGCTTGCACAACAGCATTTTAAAAGGGTTTTAAACCTGGGCTTTGACCTAGGCTGTCCCATAACCCTCAATTTCTTCTATTTGCGCCATTTCATGGATTTTCTAGGGAGATCTGAAGTTCTGAAGGTCTTCAATAGCAAAGCAAACACTAGACACTAGATGTCAGGTTAAAATAGGAGTGTTTTAATCCATGGCACCTAATCTAGAAAACCTGATTCTAATTTTATGAACCTGAAGGTGTGACATGTAAAGTTTTCATTTTTCTTACTTCTTGTACTTAAATTTTCTTACATTTTATGTCATTTGTTGGAGCATATCATCTTTATCTGTAGACCCTGTACCAGAGAGGATGAAGTGTTTGCTTGTTTAAATATGTAGAAAAAAAGAACAGTTTTCAGGCTTTGTAACTGTGCAGTTTACTCCATGGTCCATACAGTCTACTTAGGAAAACTACGAAACAAATTAACATATACAGTATTTGCCGATTTGAGCTACAGTTATTCAGGCCCACCCTTTTATATTAAAGTCATAAGGTGTTTCTGCCTAAACTTCTTATGAATGAGGCAACAATTTAGTCCAATCAGATTAGTCAGAACAGAGCGTTTACATATGAGTATTAAAGACACACCCTGTTCTGGAATTGTAAGGCATAAATAGGGGCAGGAAAAGTGAATCAGAATTTGCTTTTGGGTCTCAATGTCTACACTGGTCTACAACTGAGCAGCAGAGAAGTTAACAAAGAGTCCTGCTTTTGCCTTATATTCACCCAATGACCCTCATTGGTTGACTTGGTGAACATCAGTGAAATGTATGTTTGCCCTGCATATGCCCTTCGATCATGACAGGACTAAGAAAAATGTTTTAGGGCAAAAATTTATTAAAACAGCATTTCAGGCTTTAGGCACTATATTCAGAACCATCTGATGTTATAATTTTGTGAGGTATCTTTCAAAAGCATTAATGGACCCATTCTCATTTAACACAGGAGCCCATGAAAGGAATGTTGTACTCTTTTTGGGAATTGAAGGAAACATGTCAGCAGTGTTGTCCAAGTGACTGAAAATTAGTAATTAGTTGCAGTAACTAGTTACTTCTGTCAAAAGAAGCTAAATTACTTTACTGATTACTGACCATAAAAAGTAAT
>JBBPDA010000001.1:22611945-22623325 GCA_037974385.1 Arnoldichthys spilopterus | reverse complement strand
GAATATAAAATAAAAGTAAAAATAAGATTTAAAAAATATATATGTATATATATATGTATATATGTAAGAAGAATATTAACAGATATATAAAGAAACTGTGTGAATGGCACATTGTGTAAAGTGCGATGTGCAGAAGTGAAAAAGTGACTGTTGAGGAACTGAAATCAAGCAAGAATGGGCAAAAATTTCACTTGCAGAACTATAAGAATTAGTCTACTCAGTTTGCAAATGATTAAACAGTACAGTTAAAAGCTAGAAAAAGTAATGAAAAAAAGTAATGTAACACAGCTGTAACAATTGCCTCTTTCGCATCTAGTGCATTGCAGGCGTCAAATTCAAAATTTGTTTACATTTACAAAATACATTGAAGTTGAACAGTGAAAACATTGGAGATCTTTTCTTGGTATTTTTGTCTGCTAAATAAAAGTTTAAGACACATTCTTGTTTTTATTGCATTTTATGAAAAATCCCAACTGTTCTGGAAGTGGTGTTTGCATTTATTGCACAGCGCATGAGGAGAAATCATGGCGCAAACTTTGTCTCCCTGTGAGTGGAGTGTGATGAAAGAAGCTCTTTAGCAGTGAGGAACAGACAGAACTGGAAATCTGACCTACTCTTGGCCAAAACACGAGTGTCTGTTTAAGCCGGGGACTACAGATTGCATGCTACTAGTATAGCAACTACTGCAGATGCACTATCAAACATGCACAGGCATACATGTTTACCTGGAAAACTTGTCCTTCTTCCAGGCATGTACATTTATCTTGCCCAGGCTGAGACTGCTGTGCCCTGGGCCCACAGGGCAAACATGCAGCCAGACCTTCTCTTGGAGCGTAGTGGTGTGGAGGACAGCTGATACAGCTTTGGACATCCACAGCCCAGAAACTCGGCCCAAATGTTCCCCTGGGACACGGTATTGCAGTTTGTCCCCTTTCTGGACAGTAGTGACCTTATTGCCAGGCATGGAAAAACAGCCACACATACCTTCTTCATTTCACAGCTCAAACTTTCCTTTAGGAAAAGAATGCTGTATTATGTGTAAGAACACTGCAAATCAGTCTACCTTAAACACACTTACACAAAGACCACACTCTCAGTTGACCTTCCCATATTCCCAGTCCCTTACAGCAAGACATGATGCAACTTACCTAGCTGACATGTGGGCTGGAGTTCTTCTGTTGTATTTAGCCCCAAGGTGGCCCTTAACCCCCACCAGAAAAGTGCTGTCAGTGCTGGCCAGTAGTAGCCCTTGCAGCACATTATCCTGCAGTAATGTGGAATCCTGAGGCTCTGAGATGGCCTGTAGCAAAATATGAAGCACTTTCCCTCCCACGCTGAATGATTTATGAATACCATCGGGGTAAGGTATCACATGCCACATTGGGTTGAAAGAGACTACTGAATGCCACCAGGTCATGTTACTTTCCTTTTGCCTGCTAAACCTGATTACTGATTCAGCTGTGCTTTACCTGTCTCTCAGCACCATTTGCCTTCATTGCAAGTGCTAGGGTAAATACTACAAGCTAAGGTTGGTGCCAATAGTATAGGCCTAGTAAGGTGTCAAAAAGGGTTCTGTGGAGTAATACCAAGCAACAACCACTTTTGCTTTACTGAATCATTTAATGTATGTAATTTAATTTAAAAACAGGATGTGCATGTGAAGAACATTTTTCAAGTTTAAATGAACCACCACTTAGTGTAAAGGCTCTACACCACCCCTTTAAAAGCATAGTCTTTAAAAGTGTAACTTGATATGAAGGTTCAGTATACACTGATCAGCCATAACTTTAAAACCACTCACAGGTAAAGTAAATAGCATTGCATGCAAGAATTATATTCTATTGAAAGTCCCACTTCTGTCAGCTTTCGAAACCTTTTCGAAGCCTTAGAAACTTCTTTAGATTTTGACTTGATGACAACACACAAGAGCAACAACACAGAAAACATCACACCTTTGATGTCTGATATAGGTTCCACTTGCAGGAGGTTCTAATAAATTACTGCCACCTATTTAGACTGAAACTATATATATTTTTTGTTATTGCTAGCTGATGTCCACCAGAGGAGGATGGGTTTCCCCTTCTGAGCCTTGGTTACTCTCGACGTGTCTATCTACAGCTTAGGGAGTTTTTCTGTTGCCTTTGGCTTGCAAAAAAAAGTGCTATACAAATAAACTTGACTTGACTTGATATATTTAGGAGGGAACTTACTTAAACCTTTTGACTATCTGTTCCTCATTGACAATGAAATTGATTATATTCAAATATATGGGAACTTAGTGTGTTTTCCAAATGCAAGACTATCCTGACCAACTTGATATTTGCGAACCTGCTGTAAGAAATTTTGTGGTTAAAGTTTATTCACCTGGATTTAGGAGGAGCCAAACTACCCCATTAAACAAATACAAGCAAACACAAACACGGTTACATAACCAAAACTAAGTACGTCATCAGCTTTAACCCACGTTTACATTTGTACAGGGACTACATCGTAAACTCGTAACGGTGCAATAAAAATGCTTTTGGAATTGCGTTAGTTCACTAAACACAACACACTTCATACAGTAAACATTATGTCATCTTTTAATGGACTACAGCATAATGAACTTTGGCCTTGAAATACAAGTAGCAAGTGTGCATGGACTATGACCCAAAATGAGCACTTCATTACGTAATTGCTCAGTTGCCCTTTCACATACTTTTAGCTTTTAATTAATCAAGAGTAGGTTGACCATGAGTGGCACAACTGCCAGCATCGATAATACAGTGATTGTAAAGGCATCATATCTTGTACCTATATTACATCGGCAATCATTGGCCATATATCAGACATGGCTACCATATTGTAGGTTTACATTTATTTAATTAATAAATTATTTATATTAACTCTAATTGATTATTAGTTAATAATAATATTAATCATCAATGTTAATATTAATTAATGTTAACAATCAGTATTAACTCATATAAATGAATACAGTATTTATTCAATTAATACATTTTGCAGCTAATTTTGTAGTCCCATTTCCCCTCTCCCCTATCTGTCAGTGGAAAGAGATCATAATAATTAGCATCAACATGTTAGTGGCATGGCATACTGTCTGTGTATCAGGCACAGAAGCGTTGCTGGGGTTTTTACACACCCCACATGCTTGATGTCCACTTTATGATGCACACCTACCCTGTTGGCACAGGGTACAGCAAGAGACTCTCATCAGTCATACACTCGATTCCATGTTGGTGTAACTGTTATGAGAATGATTTACAATGCAAATAATATTTGATCAGTGTTGGTCCCTTTCCACTGATGCACAGGGTAGATGATGTGATGCTGATGATCTACAGTCAGTAATTGTAAACCTACAAAGGGCATCTGTAAAGTATGTGTTGGTGATAAAATGGCAAAAAGTGTTGGTACACAACATTCCTAATAAACTGTGTCACAATATATTAAGACCTGTTAAAATTAGACAAATAATTGTGTTTGGTTAATTATTCAAAGACAATGCAGCACCTGGTTGACAGACGGCCTAATTGTGTCTTTCCTATAAAAAGTTCCTTAATTTTTCTTATCATGTTTCAGAGCTTTCATCCCATGAGTTCATGAGTAGTGTATTATCAGTCCACATTCTTTAACATTTTTACTGACAATGTCTAGTCAAAAAGAAACATCTAATGTCAGTTTGTATTCTGCATGACCTGGTTTAGATGCCTGTATGTATTAACCATGCACAGATAACACACTTAATATTGTTTTCAGTGTGACACAGGCTCTTTAAATTTTAAAAGAACTTGATGATTTGAGAAGGTCAGTAAGTTAAAATTCTGCATGCACTGCTTCAAACTTCAGTGCTAATAATGGTCCCAGTGACCTTTGGTCAATGTAGGTTGTAAGTAGTAGCCTTTGTGCAAATCTGTTTGCTTTGGTTTAGAGATCTTTAATATAAACTGGTGAAAATTAAACACCATGATAAAAACTCTCCATGCTGAGGATATTTTGATCTTGGTGCAAATTTGGACAGAGGAGTTCATGCAATCATGGATATGGCTGATATAATACAGCTGTAACAGTAATTTGGATCAATCCTGGGATGAAAAATGAGCCATTAATGCAAATGATTAATCATTCTAGTGAGGGACACTGTTTAGCCTGAATTTCTCTACAGAAGGGCTGGAATATGTCCTAGAACAGAGCTGACAGATTCAAATTAGGTCAGTAATGAGACTCCATGCTAAAGTATTGGACTTGTGACTGGTGACACTATAAATATTTCAAAGGTGCTTAGGTCTAATCCCCTCTTCAGGAGCACTTTGAAGAAGAGGAATGATATTCAAATACTCCTTGGAGTAAAATAAGTTTTTCCTTATTGCTGCAAATCCTCATACCGAGACAGGGTTCACCTGGTGTTACCTTTGGGATACATTCCAGTTGTTACTTTATTTTGACTTCATTTTTCACAGGCGAGAGCTAATGCTGAAATTATGTAACTATTCTTTATGCTACAGTATAAGACAGCACAGAGCATCTCACAGATTTTCCTCCTAATATTATTGAGATATTTGGCTGTATCTAAAATGCACACAGACGTGAAGACTCCCCTTGACACACTTCTGCTGCACGTTGATCGATCCTCTTACCTTTATCTACCATTAATGCTGTTCGCAGTAATCATTTACAGAGTAATGCACATGCCATTCGCCAGGCTTAGGAAGTGGAGTTGGGAGAAAGCTCGATGACCAAAGCCCTGAAGAAAACAGTGATGAATGCTAGATATTTATTTGTAATGAGGCTAGAGGGGCCCGTTGCAAAATTATGCAAGGGCTCATAAAATACTTATCTGTAACAGAATGAACTCAGTTCCTTGCCCTATATAGTAACAACAACACAAAGGTGAAGGAATGCATTGACTTGTACTTTGGGACAGATTTGACATAGAAAAAATTAACTTTTTGTAGCAGAAAAGTTTAATTTCCATTGATTTACAGATTTTCTAATATCCATTAATCAATTTTGTTGTGAACTATGTTTTAAGTTTTCTTGTAGTTTTGCACTGAGAAAGAATAGAAGAACAAAGTAAAGAAGTAGAAATTAGGCATTGCCACTATATATATATATATATATATATAAGCATAAAAACTTTAACAAAGGCACATACATTACTCCAATCCTCAAGTGCTTACTTTGGCTTCCAATCAGACAGAATTGTATTAAAAGTGTTAATTACTGTCTTAAGGACAGGTTTGGAACCTTAATATATTTCTGGAGTGTTTGATAAAGGTTTCTTAGATCAGCAGGTACTGGTCAACTACTGATGCCAAGAGCTATATCTATGCAGGGTGAAATGGCATTGAGTCATTATGCTGCCCAATGCTAGAACCAGTTCTCCATTAAGATCAGATCTCCCCAACTGTGGCCAGTTTTACCAGTTTAAAGGTTAAGTTAAACAGAGGCTATATTTTTATCTACTTCTAGTTACTTTTAGCAATAGGTGCACATAAATCATGCACGTATATCTTTATTCTTTTAATTTGTTTTCTTACTTTGATTTATTCTATATTGATTTTTTCACTGCTCACTTTTCATTTTATATATATTTTATTTCTGTAAAGCATACTGAATGACCTCTGTGTATGAATATGTATAATTTACCTTGCCTTGCAATACCCTACACTGCTGCATTTCTCATCTTTTACAGCATTTATATGTTATGTGCTTTTAAACTTCAGAAAAACAGTCAGATGTTGCTATTTCATGCACTTTATTTTTTATTCTCATTTATTATTTTTATTTGTTCTTATATTTAACTTATTCGTTTTGTCTTACTTTTATCATGCACTTTCTTTTATTTTTTTTATTTATTTTCATTTATATATTTTTTTGTTCTTATATTTAACTTTTATACTTCTCTTGCCTTTTATTTTTCTTGCCTTTTATTTTAACGCCCATCTATGTAAAGCACATTGAATGACTGTTGTGTATGATAATGTGCTATATAAATAAACTTGCCTTGCCTTGCCTTGCCTTGCCTATTCCTCTATTCCACTGTACTCTTCTGTATAAATGTTAATAATGTATTGCATGTATTGAGTCTAAGCAGCAATCATGCCCTAGTGCAAAGATGGCCCCAAGCAAGAGCGTTATGATATATGTTTTTATTTTAGGTTTTCTTGTCAACCCCCAGATGCATTTGTTAATGCCCCTCTTGACTCCATATGAAACTGTTGTTTGAAAATGTGGGGGCTTCAAGGACAAATGGGGATAGACCTAAAAAAACACTGTGCACGTTCAGATTGTTTACACAAAAGAAATAATCAATGGACAAAGTAAGACAAATACCACAACCAGTCCCTGGAATTCTCACTTCTGACAATTTTTCATGAGCTTTAGTAGGTTAGGCATATAGAGTCTGAAAGCTACACTGAGCATTGTAAAAGATTTGGTAGTTTAGTGAACAAAGCAGTTATATTTACAATAATGATCTATTATAAACATGAACTGCAAACAAACCAAAAAGTTTCTTGCTATGTGTAGAAAAGTGCCACTGTTGACTTTATCACTAGTAGATGTCCTAGCAGACACAGGCAGAAATCAAATAGCCAACTTTCAGTCAAGTACAAACAAACAGCACCTTTGTTCTCTTCAGATGAGATAGGGCAGCTTGCATTGGATTATGGAAAGGTTTCTGTGGGACTTTTTTTGTGTCACGGCAGTGATCTCTGCATGGCCAAGTAGGACACAACTTGTTTAAAGTAACTGGGCCAACTTTTTTCATCAAACAAGTAACTGAAGGAACTCACTTTGCATAATTGTGAAATTTTCATTCACAAACTACAGGCAAACAGGCCTATTGTGAAACATCTGACTATTAAAGTTATGTGAAGAGGTTATCAGTTCCAGCCTGTGCAAAAACACTGTGTAGTAAAAGCATCAAAACTAGCTATGACCTCACCCGACTCCTAGGTGCGTCAACGGTGGCCTTGATGTGAAAGCAGGGATTACTCTGAAGAAGAGCTGCCGAGAACGCATCAGCTTTTGAAGTGTCCAATCAGAGAGGGTGAATGCTGGTTCCCGCTGAGATCTGTTATCATAATGACCCTCCACGTGTTTCATGTTGACATGGGCGGTCTCTGAAGGTCTCTGATAAGGCATTGCTTTAAAAGAAGGGGCCTGAGAAGTGCATCTCACAGACCCTGATTGAAAGGTAAGGGCCAGACACATGACACATTCATCAATAGTCTCTTGACTTGACTTGACTTGCCAACCTTGATCTCCAGAAGGCCCTGATCACTAGGAAAGGAAGTCCAGTTTTGACCCTGTCTCCTGTCTTTTTTTTTACAGTGTGACAAAACGAATTCTCTTCAAAGAAAGAAAAAACATGCTGCTTCAGCTTGTGTTTTTGACTTTGTCCTTTGTGACCGCAACAGGTTTGTCATTTTTGATAAGTGTATTTATATTTCAAATACTCTGCTCAAACAAAGTTGAGATTTAAAATCAAGATTAAAGAATAACCTTTCTTCTCCCTTGCACTCTGTCCACGCTGTAGCATTTCCAGTCCAGCAAGACAGAGGCAGTCAAGAAGCATCATGGAGTGTCCAAGAGGAATCTTCAAACCTGGCTATAGAAAAAGCAGACATTGCCAAGGATTTCAAGTGAGTTTCTTTATTATTTATAGTTACTTTTAACCAACATCAGTGGTGAAACTAACCCCTTAAAGAAATTGTTTGTCAAAAAATTAAACATACAAAGTTTAGCCAAGATACATTTGGTGTCTGACGTTTGCACTGAAGTTATGTTGTAATAGACATCTATATCATACAAAAATATTTTCTGTCAGACTGTGTCCTAAACTGCATCAACAAGTATGCATCACCCTAACAAGAAGCTGAATGTGGTTTTAGTAGTTAGAGATGATTAGTTGATGTATTTGAAAGGATTTAGGTGACTACTTTTAGTGTTTGTTAAGAAACTTAGGCCTGTAGCTCCAGTGCTAATCTAACATTTGGATACCAAATATGTCTTGGCTGAGCAACAACATATGGGGAAAGTTGAAAAGCTGGCTAAATAGATTTTGTTTTCCAAAATATTCCTTTAAAATTTGACAAACAACTAGTGGTAAATGAATAATAAGGTTACAGTTGTAGAGGTTAATGGTACTAGTAATAAACTCTTGCAGTACATTGAGTCAGTTTGGGTCTAAAATCATCATATGACTCATATGTTGACTCATATGTTACAGCGGGATGTGGAAGAGCCACGTGGTGAGCAGTAACCTATACTCACAGGATGCTCAGAATCCCATGGCGGCTGAGCTCAGAAACAAGCTGAGTCAAGAGTCTGAGCGGCTGCGGGCACGCCTGAGACAGGAATTGTTGGAGCTCAGACAGAGACTGTCTCCTTACCCTGCCCACCCACACCTCACTCCTGCTAACGTCCACGAGCTCCTGGCCCCCTTTACCAAGGAACTCCAGAAGGCCCTGGACTCCAACACCCAGGAGCTCTGCACTCAGCTCAGCCTAAACCTACAGAGCCTTCAGGAGCTTCAGGCAGAAGGACCTTCACCTTACCAAGAGGCTACACAGAAGATTGGTCAATCTCTGGATGAAAGTCATCGGAGAAGGACCACTGCCTTTGAGAACTTTAAAACAAAGGCATTTGAGGCAGTTGAGGAGGACCGGGATGGAAGCAGGAAAGAGCTATGGGAGGAGGTGACTGCCAGGCTGGGCCAGGAGATTGTTTCATTCAGTTTGGAGGTTCAGGGCAAAGTGGCAGCACTAAAAGTCTCGCTAGCAGGCCTGCTGACTTCAGCACAGCCAGCAAAAGAAGAAGCAGCTAATAAGGTGCTCCATTTCTGCCAGAGTTCTTCAACTCAAAATCAGAAGTTCATAGCTAATTTAGAGCAGCAAATAGCCAACCTTGAAGAAAAGCAAAGTCAAGGGGATCCCTCTCACACCAGTATTGAATCCATTCAAGAGGATTTCTCCACCAGACTGAATGCATTACTCCAGGACATTGTGCACACTCTAAACTAAAAGAGAAGCCTCTCCTCCCACTTAAGTATGACCACTGTAATGTAAATAGAAGTCAAAGTATTGTGAAACTGTACAGTACATTCAGTTATCTTTTGTAGAATATTTTCATTTTCATGTGCTTTTTTATACAGTAAAGGAAAAGCAAAGTGGTCTGTTTTAATGCAGCAAACAACAGCAATCTAATTTTTGACTTGCAGGTTTTATTGAAGTTATTGATATTTTTTGATGTATAAAGCTCACATATATGTGTGTATAATCCATATGAAAATTGTTTTGTAATAAAAAATAAATGTACATATGAAATAGTTAAAATAGATATTCACTGACAGTTTTCCTGAATCAAACAAAGAAAATTCTCAACATTATCTTAATTCACATAATATTGAAGCAGTTCCATGCATTATTAAAGTTACTGAACAAACCTGAGCTGAGTTTATTGTTTACTATACTGAACCCCAAAGGACACACTAGGCATGTTCCAACCTATTAATAAATAAAACACTGGTATTATTAAACCATGTAAATGAGCAACTTCAGAATCTAAATGTGCAATATGAAACACATGATTACACAACCTTCATGCTATTGTTTCTTCATATATGCTTAAATTGCTTTTCCTTCTTGCAGGCCTTCTTGCAGTTACCTTAAAATGTAACAAAAGTTTACAGCTTTTCAAAGGTTTGGAGTCATGTGTTCTAATAATGCTTGTCATTTTACATACAATAAATAATATTAATGCAGTCTCCACAAATACACTGGCAGTAGAATGGGCTGTAATAAAAAGTTGAGTGACTTTAAATATGGCATCGTTATAAAACGTCTTCTGTTTTCTGTCCTGTTAGATCTACCCAGCCAAATGAAAGTGCTGTTGTGAAATGTAAGCATAGGAGCAACAACAGCTCAGCCAAAAGATGTAGACTGCTCAAACTCACAGAGCAAGTGCTAAAGTCAGTAGTGGTTATTCTATTTTGCTTCGCTCACTACAGAGCTCCTACCCAGACCTGTGTGTGAAGAGCTTCTTCATAAAGTAGGTTAAGATAACTAAGCAGCTGCACACAAATCTAAGCTTACTATGGGCAATGCCAAGCTTCGACCGGAGTGGTGTAAAGCACATCGTCACTCGACTCCAGAGCAGGGGAAATGTGTTCTCTGTTATAGCTGCAGGGGACATCTGCCTGTTAATACACTTGATTTTGGTATAGGATGTACAATATAGGTGTGGTGGTCAGGTGTCCACCAACATTTAATGTGTATATATACACATACTATACGTTTATGTTATAAGCTACCTCCCCCCTTCTGTAAGTTCTAACCTTTCTACTGGTTAAATTTACCTCTCCTCATTCATGATTACAACATGCTCTTAAGTCCTACATTCTCTGTCTCTGTCATTAGTCATGTTTGTTTTTCAGTATGTAATTAGTATTCAAAAGCTATGTAATGTGTAGCCTAAACTGCAACAGATTTAATCAGCAAAGACCTTCAAAGGACAGTAACTGTCAGTATATGGTGAAATATTTAATACATTAATAAATGATAGCTGATTTATTTTCAAAGTGCAAAAAATATTTGCAGAGAAGAGGAATCAATGTGCACTTTAAACTGATGACTTTAAATGAAATGATAGGAAAAAGTCTTAGAACAATGTTTACGAAAAAAGAGACTGGTACTGAGCCATGACAAGTTTGATGATTCATCTCAAGTATGTAAGTATATTGATACTTCTCTGAATGGGCTACTATTATTCAGTGAGGATGGCAATAAAACCAAAGGCTTTGAGCCTCAGACCTATTTGTTGGGTGAGTTGTGGCAGTGGGGAGATACAGCTGTATCTGCTCTTCTCAACTAAAAATAAAATAATAATTCCAGCTTGTTAACGTTGCTTTTTTAGTGTCTTCTACAAAAGCTGTATTTGAACCAAAATGGCTGCTGTACAGCAAGCGAGCAGAGAAGACATATAATATTGCTGCTAACTGAATGTGTGTTAAACCGCAATCCTAAAAATACTACCATTATATCCATTATCCATTGTACTTTGGAAATTGTTCACAAACATCAACTAATGTCCAAATCCTGTAAAATATGGGCTGGCCTCAAATAAAACTGCTTCTTTTGCCATTGTTGTGCTATCCGATATTCACCCAAGGAGGATGGGTCTGCATTTTGAGTCTTGGTTCCTCTCAAAATGTCCTCCGCCCCTTGCTGTGAAGGAGTGTTTTCTTGCTACTGCCACCTCTGGCTTGCTCACTATGAGCTTGGATTGGATTAGATTGGATTTTTGTAAAGCTGCTCTGTGACAGGGTCACATGAAAAGCCTTATACAAATAAGTTTGACTTGACTACACTTGAAA
>JBBPDA010000001.1:22550748-22596534 GCA_037974385.1 Arnoldichthys spilopterus | reverse complement strand
CATAGAAATAAAAACATTGTAATATTGGTTTTTTACAATAACATTCAGTTCTGCTGGAAACTGAATAAACATACAGGTATAACATATAGTATACCCACGGCTACACTTTCCTTAAGAACTATATGATGAACTACCAATGCACTTAACCATGACATTATAGTATACACCATATTAGATTTTTAAGTGGCAGCCTACTGGTCAGTCTTTCTCCTGGATTTAACAGCTCAATCATGTATAACTGACCCAGCATACAGCTCTGTAGTACAGCTGTTACACCCACATCTGAGATCCAGCTGCAGCAGCTGGAACCTCAGGTTCCCTCAGAGACTGGAGAGAATCATTAGAGGACAGAGGAAGGAGGAGACTGGCCTAGGGCAGACAGGAGTGTCAGGACTGATCTGACTCAGATGACATGTCCTTCCTTCTCCCAAACACCTACCTTCTCCAGTGCTCTGCATTTCAAAAATATGCATGGCCTACATTCCCATCCCAATCTAAACTTCAAACCGCCGCCTCTCGCTTTCGCGCTTTCTCTCTTTAACTATTTCAACTCCTCTCTGTGTTTCTTTCGCTATCTCTCTCTCTCCTGCGTGCGCTCTCATGTATACTTCAGGCTATATGCGCTCTCTCTCTCTCTCTCTCTCTCTCTCTCTCCCTGCGCCTTTGCGCAGCTCCTCATTATTCCAGCTTGACCCAATTTCCAGTTTGCTCCACTGCAGCAGCTCAGTCGACTATGCGGCTGTCGGGCAGACAGACTTCCTTGGCAGGTTCCTCCAAGGCAAGGTCTCCTCCTGCACACCTCAACGAACCCCACGCTACACCAAATTCTTAATGGAGCAATATAAACTGCTCTTTGTTTGACTAAGAGTTAGGAGTCATGGGTTGCCAATTAAGCTTGGACACTTCTATTGTAGCCTGAAGAAAAAAGGGGCACTGCCTGGCCTTTAGTGCTTAATCTGCTTATTACTGCTTTTCTTCCATGTCAAATTTCAAGGTACAGTAGAAGAAGCAACACCCATTTCTAGTGGATCCTGCTCATGCTGTTTTCTTGCTCTACCACTTCAAGCACACAATGCAATGGCTTCTGGTATTGATATACTGATAAGCCTTTCCTTTTCTTTTCTTTTTTCTTTAACTTTTCCCATATTTTATACTTTAGACTATCAAAGAAAATGATCATTTAGAAAAATCATCTTTTATAATCTGCCTGTGATGGACAGCAGAGTCTTGACAGCAACGATGTAGGTTGCATAACAGTATTATCTTGTGCAGCCAGCAATCTTGCAGGATGAAATGGCTTTTCAGTATGTAATACCTAGAAATCTCAAAATAATCCAGTACATGTCATCTGAGGAACAATTTTGTGAAACAGAGTAAGACCTCAGCTTGCAGCTTTTACAAATGAACTGTACAGGCAGCTTCATCGCCTCCGCTGGAAGCTTGTCCCTCATCTTAAACCCCAGACACAAGAAGGCTCCGGCCAATCAGTCTGTTCCAGCCTTGACACCCACCTTTATCTTGTTTTGTGAAAACAAGGGCTGTTGCCACATCTAAAATGAGGGTCATGCTGTCCGCAGGCCGTTTATATCCGCTTATACCACTTCAGTCATGTAGTAGAAATATCGCGTATAACATTTGTTTACAGAGAGTGAGCAGAGAGATTAATATCATAACCTTAGTAGTGGTTGAAGTGCAGTCGTCTTTGCAGAGTTTGGGGGTGAATTGAATGCTGAGTATTTGATTCAGGGGTCACCATACAATAAACATTTTGATACAGCAAAAATAATCCCTGTCCCTGAATATGTTAATCAGAGGTCCACTACCCCATCTGAGCCTAGTGGGAGTCTGACAAAATACCAGGTTTCACATACATCATTGGGCTTGGGTCGAGTTGCAGTTTGTCTCCTAGTGAGTGATACATATATTGTAGACTTTGGGCATGTTCACTCTTCTCGTAAATACGTTCAGAATAGCTATGGACCCTTCGTAGTGAGTGAACATGCTCCTGGAATGAAACCGTGGATTATGAGAAGTATGTGTGTGTCACAGCAGATCTTTGCCCCTGTTTAAATTTGCCCAGAGTCTGTGAAGTGTTCCTGCAAGAAGCAGCAGTGACTGGAAATTTAGTGCAGGGAGGAACAGTTGATCAGAGCAGAGTGGGTGCTGTTGTAATCAGGAGTGCACTAGGAGTAACCTGATAGACACGAGGGCAGTACTGATATATTTTCACATTTGATACAATTTTCCATCAAAGATTCTGTTTGATATTTTTAAATGTAATATGCGTAATGAATGTAAAATGTGTTTGAAATGTACAAAAAAATATTCAGATATAACTATATAGACGATACAGATTTTTTTCCACAAAAATACACTGATAAAAAAACATTGAGTATATTATTACAGGATTCAAGCACTTAAGATAGTTGATCTTTAGAAAACTGTGCCTGTGATAATCCATTATTTCGGTTTGGATTGGGGTTGGGTTTCCGATTTAGCAGTATTATTTGGCCCGGGACGAGTCTGGGTCAGGGCTTCATACCAGCACAAACCACTATTGTTGCTGTTTGTACCATGCACACAGCTTACTGTACTAATACACACTAGGTTAATATCATCATGTGGTAGGATTTTCAATCAAACATTTTTGATATTGTGTGTGTTAAAAAATTCTTGTGTATTGGTTTGGCAAGAAAAAAACATAGAAATCCTCCAATACCACCTTTAAAATACAACGAAACCCCCAAAACTCACCACTAGATTTTTTTTTATTTACTGATAAAGAGCACAGTCATTTGAGTGTAGGTGTGTACATAAAATAAGTCCCTCCCCTTCCTGACTACACTGATAAAAAGCTCCCAATGCCTTCTCTTGATTGTTGACAGCGGTTTCCACAAAAGATGATAAATGAGTGTTCCTCAGCAGAGGCCACAGGGCGTATTCAGCCATACAATGGTAAAAGGGGACACATTGATTTTTTGCTAATTATTAGACCCTTATCAGACTTATGAGTTTGCTGAGCTAAACGCACACTCCAATCTCAGCCTGCAAGCTGAACATTAAAAGTGGAGCTTAAATTATTTGGGCTGACTGTCAACAGCTCTAGTCTCGGGCTGTTGTAAACACAGCCTCTATCAGATGAGGCCAACAACAAAACAAACAATTCCGTTATGCCAAAAAGCACCAGCAAGAGCCAGACTCTGATAATCTAGGTTAAAGGACAAAGCGGGGTCAGGCGCTGCAGGAATTACGGCTTATATGATTGACGTGTGAGCGATTTCCTGGTAGCAAGCCACAGTGGTTAACGCGCCATGAACCAGAAAACAGTATTATGTAAGCAAGATGCCTAGATAATAGGCATTTTTCTCTAGAAGAGGCTACCCAGTCAAACTTCAACACTACCTTGAGTGTGCTTTGTCCTACTGCCGACTAACTGAGAGTCTTTGTGAGGGCTTAGTGAAACAGTTATACTCAATTTGAAATAAAAATCATGGCTAACGATGGCATTCAAAAGAGAGAAGTCACGGTATCTATCACAAAATGACAGTACTGATTGTTCAGGTGGCCGTGGTGGCTGCTTAATGTGTCATGTTTAGTCTCGTCTATGGGCATGTTTCGTTCCGACCTCTAACATTATCAACCAAGATAAACATCCTGTGGCTTTTTCTACATTTGTTGGATATTTTTGTTCTTCACATGACTAATAAAAAAGCTAATTTTTCCAAAGGTGAATGAAAGTAAAAATCAATTGGTTACCAATTCTGTTGTTCCCAGTTTCCATTGCTAGCAAGATAAACGTCTTTGGTAAAGCAATTCCTTTTTGACTCAACAACCGGCTACCCACCCAAAACCACATACCAGTTTTTAGCCCTCCCAACATACACGAATCAGCCATAACAATGACAGCAGCTGCCTAATATTGTGTAGGTCTCCCTCATGTTGCTAAAACAACTATGACTGTGGTGCACTGTGTGTTCTGACACCTTTCTATCATAGCCAGCATTCACTTTTTGTGTAACAGGAGCTCCTCTTTGGGATCAGACAAGACAGGCTAGCCTTCACTCTCACATGCATCAGAGAGCCTTGCGCACCCATGACCCTGTCACCAATTCACCAGTTGTCCTTCCTTGGATCATTTTAGGTAGGTACTAACTACTGCATACCTGGAACACTTCACAAGACCTGCCATTTTGGAGATGCTCTGACTCAGTTGTCAAGCCATCACAATAAGGTCCTTGTCAAAGTGGCTCAGATCTGCTCACTCACTCATTCAGGCAGTGGTGGTCTAGTGGTTAGGACATTGCCCTTGTGACGCAGGTTCAAGTCCCGGCCCGGGCACTACTGAGGTACCCTTGGGCAAGGTACCGTCCTGCTACACTGCTCCCCGGGAGCTGTTGATAGCTGAAAAACTGCCTGCCTGTGCACATTTCGTTGTGGTTCTTGAGTATGTTCACAATGACAAATAGTCACGTTCACTTCATTTCTGTGACAGTCTACTTGTTCAGTGTTATGACTGATCAGTGCATGCTCATCACTCTTTGCCCTAACCTAGTTATCTTTCTTACTAAAAATGTAGACAAACCACTTGAACTTTCATTTTCCCCTTTTTACATTTATTCATTTGGCTGATGCCTTAGTTATGACAAAGGGACTTTCTGATGTGAAAAACAGTGAATAAAAAATATGAAACAGTGACTTTAGCAAAACGTTTACAACACCAATTTTTCCAAAAACTAGAAAGCTAATCATGCATATCTGTAATAAAAAATACACTTACCAAATATTTCCCCATTCTTTGCGTACTCTGTCACTAGGTACAGCATATTTTTGGTCTCCATGACCTGTATAAGAGCAGAGAATATTTTTAACATTCAGTTCCACCATAACAGTTACACACAGTGGGGACCAGCTATACATATGTACATATGCAAAATGTGCTTTGATGCATCATGTGCTCACAATGCACCTGAAATAAAAGTTTCATTCACTAAAATTGTAGCTGAACATGTAAGCTGTGCATTGGGCTGCCTAATAGAACCTCTGTTGAGGGGCAGGGTTTAAACGGTGCAGTAAGACAATAGAGCAGTCAACAAGCTCAAAACAGAAAGTGAAAGTTCAGTGATGATGAGATAATGGTGTTGATAGATTTTCTTTCCCCAAAAAGCATCTTACAGGTATGTAATTCTAGTCTAAAAAATACAATATGCAAAATAAAAGCACATATTGCGGCCACATCGAGGCACATTTTTCACACATATACATCTGATCCTGAGAGATGGAACAGTGTCATCTCTTGGTAAATATTCCTTTAGCACATTGAGGCTGGAGTATAATATGCAATCAGTCAAATTTCTCATACTACTCATATCTTCAACCCATTTTTTGCATTAACCTCATATTTATGTGATCCTATACATGTATAGGTATGAAGGAGAAAAAATGCATTTGGTGCATGATCCATAAACTGGGCATTTAGGCTTATTTTGTAGATAACAAAAGGAGAGAATGTGCCCCATTTATACTTGAAACTGGTGATACAGACTTTGCACACTGGCCCTGAATGCCTCATGCAGCACACTAGGTGATCCAGTAGGATGACAAAGACAAACAAGCCACATGGCGAGAACACAGTGGGTTCATGCACAGGACAGAACAACGGGTCCATGTTCAAAATGAACAAAATGTACAAGGCCTGCTGCTGTCTCTGTAGCAGTATTGCTATGTCTCATTTAGTTAGCAGTACAATGGTGTAGGCATGAATCAGAGTGGCTTGCTGTTGCTTGGCCAGATCGTACGCTCGATTCATAAAGCCACGACAGAGCCAGCGATGTGTGGGTGGACTCCAAAATTAGCCAAAGAAAACAAAGAGATGAATAGGGCTAAATGTAGGCAAGAGAGAGGATCTATTATAAATCTGATACATGCAGCCAGGCCCACAGAAAACACTACTGTAGGCCTTTTCCCCAGGCAATTGGATGGGATTTACTAATACATCTGCTTCATTTGTACCATGAAGGTCTAGTTTAAATCAACATTATTGCTTTCTACAGGATTCTCACATTCCCTTTTAAAGACAATGTGCTGTTGACTAATAAAGTCAGCGGCCAGTCCAAAACATGAATCATGTTCTGAAGCCATGTTTTCCTTTCCAGAAACTTGTCTAGATGGAAGCCATGATCTCAGGAAATTTTCATAACATGCTGACCACAAAGTACTTTTGGTCCAAATCAGCTGCCAAATATGCAAATGTCTGGAAATAACTAGAATCATCTCATGCAAATGTTCACATTATGCCGTACAACTGTCCTGCTCGTGTTCAATGTGACAAACCACCGCCGTTCTGTCACGTCCTCTTTAATGATAGGTCACACTGCTGTAAAACTGTCACCACACAGCAATTAGACATGCAATGACATACAAATGCACAGTCATGTGCAAAGGTTTGGGTCAAATAACACGTTATGATGGTTTTCTAAGTGTGAATAAATACACATCTTCACTAGAGAACACACTTCTGCACATTTCAGTGCACAGCTACTCAATGTTTGCTGAATTTACACCAAATTTCAGACTGAGGGAAAAAAAATCTAACAAAATGTGGCCTGTGTCACAGTTAATGCTCAATTTGTTATAGATATTTTATAGATTTTATATTTTGAACATATTTTATTAACACGTTTAACTCAACAAATAAATACAAATTGTGCAGAAAATGGCATATTTAAAGTTGTGCACTTCAAAATCAACATATAATTTGCCTGGAGGTGGGAGAAAAGAAAAAAAAGGCATTTATGACCTGCAGTGAACTTAAGCTGCCTATTTCCCTTGTATGTAGCCTGTGTATTTTTTGGCAAAACAAGACCTGAAAATATAATAATCACTGGGTAATGCTGTAAATACGTGACGTGCGGCCTGAGCCACAGACAAATATTGACAAACTGTTGTCATGTAAAGTGCGTGAATATATGTGCGTGTCTGGAATGTGTGTGCATGCAGGCCCTGGATTCAGGCAGATGGGGCTGAGAGAAGATGGGGGTTTGCGATGAGGCAGCGGGAGCCTGCCGAGCTGCCCTCTGTTTATGTGGCCCGGGAGGAAATGACTAATTGACCCATGCGGCCTGAATGGAAGAGCTGTTGGAAATAATGATACACCGCGATTACACAGCCACATTTGGACTGACGCCACTCGGTTGTATAATAATGAAGCGCTGTTCGCATTCCCAACAACCAAAGTGAACTGGAGCCTTACGTAATGGGCCTGGGAAGTAACGCTGAAAGTTATCTCAAGTTATCTTAAGTGAGCTTTCGGGGCAAAGAGTTGGTCTGCTGTTGGAGTCAGGCTTCTGAGAGTGGCTTGACGCGAAAATGTAACACAGGCCAACATCCAGTTGGACTCATAACGAGTACTCATGAAAGTCTCGAGAGAGAAGTTAGTCATTAACTATGGCCCGAGAGCCGGTCTGATACAGTAAACATCAGCAGTTGGAAAAAAAAACAAAACAGCTGAACAAGCAGCCTAACTCATAGAAGTCACAGCCATCGTCAGCAATGACAAAAGCACGGTGAAATTTGATATGAATTATTTCTCACTTTCTGCCCAAACTGCAGATTCGAACCTTTTTTACTGCCACATTTGTATTCGTACGTAGAAGAGGAGATAACTCTCATCCTCTTCACTCAGCATTTTAGACCCTGCCACTAGGCCAAAGTTTGAAAGGTGTTCCTATGGCCTGGAAGAACCGCTAAAAAAGTATTTTAACTGCGGCAATGCCTTATGAGTCTTTCTTTAAGTTAACTGTTTAAGGAGTTAGTTCTAGTGTCGTGGTCTTTTCATCTGTACAATGAGTAATTTATCACCATTGCTGCTTTTACACATTAATATACACCACTGCTCAATCACATCTCAACAGCACACTCTGATTGGGTCATATGCATTATTACAAATAATATTTCCCACAGCAACTGTATCATTGGACTGAGCACCAGTCCCTAAGTAACGATTCGCTTTGCTTTACACCTTTACTTTAAACATTACTTATGTTTTTACTTTATTACAAACTATACATACAATATGTAATATTTCAAAGATTAAATATTCAGCTGCCGAAGAAGAGTGTGACCACAGGCCTACATCAAATTCTAAGCCCGTCATTGTCCCTAAGCCAGCTTTAAGGTTGGCAGCCTTGACAGAACTAAACAAACTAGAGTTAGCCAGCAATGAACAAAATACAGTGTGACGAAACACTTTACAGACTGTCCAGAACAAAAACCACAATCAATATACCAAACACTGAAAAAGCCGAGCTGAATTCTTGACAGTTTTATGGCTCTATCCGCCATGGAAAAACCTGCGACTTTTTGTGCCAGTATTAACGCACAATTGATATATTAGGGCTTCTTTGGTTTACTGTTTACCTGCTTATACTGTTGCATAAAGGCAATAAAATAACTGAGGCTGGGTCACAAATAACATCACAACCATGATGTTTTTTTGCAATAACACATACCTGTTTGTGTGCTATTGCTCCCTGAGTGTCTTCTTGTGTACAGGGAGAGTTTTTTTTTTTTTTTTGTAATTGAGGGGGGTGGGTGTGTTTGAAAACTTTTGTCAGCAAGTGGTGATGTGTGGTGGTGGATATGTGGAATGAAATAAAACCAAACAAAGTTTGTGTTAATAAAGGGTCACTTGCCGAAAAGGGCACTACAGTCAAACGGGCGGGTGCTTCAACACCTAAACCCACCCCTTCCCAATGTATGGGATTTTATGTAGTCTGTTTCAGTTGGTTATAACTATTTGAATGTTAAATGTTAAAATGTTAAATGGTCTTGTTTTAAATTTCGACAAATGCAGAGTCAGAAGTGCTGACTCAGATATGCTGAATGCAAATCAGCATGAAAATCAAATGAAAATGCAATTCTTTGCATAACTCAGTGCGTAATTAAATATGCAACTACACAATTCCGTTTGAACAGCGCGGCGCGGCGACAGCAATAACCAAGGGTTATTCAAGCGACTCGGCACAAAATTACCTGGTACAGCTTAATGATATGTGGGTGGTCCAGCATTTTCATGATCTTCACTTCGCGATAGATCTTCTCCAGGTTCACAGAGTCCAGCTGGGTCTTGTCTATGATCTTTATGGCCACCTGTTGAATCAAGGGCAAAGCAAACACGCTATAGTTAGCACCTAGACTAATGCCTGAGGCTGCTGCCTGTGTGTATTCACTAGTCTCAGAGCAGCCTGTGATGTTAGCAGATCCGGCACGAATAAAGGCAGGTCACATGTAAGACACACCTGTCTGCCTGGCTAAATACCCTGTGCATGACTAAGTAGCTTAATAATTCAAATAATTTCATCAGGCTTAAGATCACTGGCCCAGGAGGAGCAGTAGACTAAATTAGACTACGGCTTCAGAAACACTCCTTCATGTTCCAAGGTTGATGAAGTGTTAATCCTCACCTACTCCAGATGAGGTAGAAGAGAAAGGACAAGGCAAAGACATAAGAGCAGAATCTTGGCTTGAAGGAGCATGGGCTCACTAAGACACCAGTTTAGTCAAAGAAGAGGAGATGTGCATGCTGTGCACTGGAGCTTGAATTCTGGACATGACTTTGTGCTTAATTGTCAGTACATCTATTGGCACGACAAGAACTTGCATACGGTGTAATTACTCATTTGCATGCTTTCTAACCATTAACCGCATAAAGTCCTGGAGTCCACAATCCCATAACTACATAACAGCTACGTATTAGACTAACAGAAGAAAGAAAATATTATGATGATAATAATAATAATAATAATAACAACAATAATAATAATAACAATAATAATAACAACAACAAGAGAATATTACACTTATTCTCACTCATACCTCAAGCAAACAAAGACACTCTGCTGGCCTGTAAACCTTTAAGCTATACTAACATTGTGTTTATAAGCAGCAGACAAAATGTTTATGATTTCAGTCTGATGAAAAGTTATACGCACACAGTACAAATATATATAAATATAAAGAAAAGTAATTTTTGCTACATCTTTGTCATTCCTTGATGTGAAAACAACCAAAAGTGCACAAGTGCAGTTGTAAAGCTTTCAACGAAGAACGTAGTAAAGAAAGTGATTCATTTTAATCACACATACAGGTGTATGGCCAGCTTTGAGCGCTGTGTACACCCCCCCCCCCAACATGCTACACTACACTCAACTCCTACGTGCACAATATAATAGAAATTGTGCAGCAAAAATGTGCAGACAAATGCTATATCTTAGCATGTTCTCTGTAGAGGATGTGTACTTATTGTCACATAGAAAAATTTAAATAAACATGTGACTTGATTAGGGGTGTTCATACTTTTGCATAAGACTGTAATTACACTTAACTTATTTATCTCTGGAATACACACACATTTCAGACATGAACACATGCACATGCTTTACACTACAACCACAAGAAAATCATATTCAGTGCAATATATTTTCCTAGATATTGAAATGAATCACATTTTCCTAGAACTGAACTGTAAAAACAGCCTGATGATTTGATGTGAAATATTGAGACACACTCTTTCACTAGAATTGAGCTAAAATCTGTCGTGGAACACGGAACTACGCAAAGCAAAAGGTCATCGGTTGCAGTAAATGGGGTGACTCGGTGGGCTGACCACTGTATGCCCTCTGAGGCCACAGGCAGTGCCAGCACCGTGCTTGGAGCTCCTGTCGGAGAAAGCCAGTGCTCAGGTCATCCGTGCAAGACAAGAATATCAGACTATGAAGCGAACGGATGAAGGATGAGTGCCTTTCCAACAAAAACAAAGCAGACACACATTAGTGTGAGTCATGTCAAGAGCTGCAAGAGAGATGTCAGCCCTGTACAACATAATCCTCTTAACTACATTAATTCCCCGACACATTGCTCCCCTGTGAGATTCAACATCTTCCCTGCACATGCTGTTCATGCAGAGTTGTCAGGGAACCAAATGGGACCCTATGGCTGGGTGGGGGAAAAAAATGGCTTACTGTAATAAAAAATGCATTTTTCATGTCGACTGTAATGGAAATAGCAAAGGCCTGTGTCTCAGAGGCATTAGATCAAAATAAAAAAACAGGCCCTGTCTGCTTGAGACGGTCATGCAGACGGACACGGGCACCAGGTATGCTTGTGATGGAAGATGCACTATCACAAAATCACAACTGTTGGTTATGCAACTGAGGCACAGGTCAACAGCATGCTCCAGATATCCACTTGCACACGTAAGCCCAAGATCACATCTGTAAGGATTAACAATAGGGTCGTGTCTTTGACCTGAGCCCTGTTCCACGCACTGGGCACAACTTACTGGGAGGGAACAGGCCATTGAGGGTGAAGTTAACACCCTCACATTCACAAATATCTCCTTTTTCCCTTACACTTGTACACTTGATCCTGCAAAAAGTGTTACCTCCAAATCATAACCAGCGATTCTGCACAGACACCTCAGCGCTCGGCTGTGTATTCGAGAGTGCACAGACTCTGGACAATCCCCAAATGAGAAAACACTGGTGCATGTGAGAATCTTGGTGAATAACTGGACTTTAGAAGGACATTTCTCCTACAGAGTAGTGGAGGTCCAGTGCATCATGAAGCTGCTCTCTTGGAAGATCAGAGTAAAGCCCACCTGAAGGTGGAGTGCACCACACCGGGGTGAGCCCGAGCTCACGCAAAGATCAGAGAGCAGCTGCAAAAGCTGTCACTTACTTTCTTGACACGTGTGGCTTTTGTGACAACCTGCTGCTGCTGCGCTGTGTCGTCGGGAGCTCGAGGATGTTTTCGCAAAAGGGAAATGTGCAGCAGCTACAGCAGCAAACACTCAAGAAGTTTTTTCTTCTTCTGCTTTCACCACAGACGAGCGGTTCACACGCTGCTGTCTCGCTCACTTTCTCACACACACACACACACACACTCACCTCGGTCTTGGTAATCCGGTGCCTCGCCAGCTTCACCACGGCGAAGTTGCCCTTGCCGAGAGTGCGCTCGATGTCGTAGAAGCCCACTCGGACCGGAGCCCTGAGCCCTGCTTTTTGGTGACAGTCAGCCATGACCATGCTTTTTGGTAACAGCACTTCGGGGGGAGAGGGGAGATAGAAGCCTTGTCACACGCAGCCTCAAGTCAAGATAACGAGGTGGCGAGAACAAGTCCCCCCCCTCCCCTCCTCTCCTCCTCCTCCTCCTCCTCCTCCCGCTGCTAAAACACGTCTATTAGCATTAAAAACAAACACACCGAGAGTGAATAAGAGTCCCGGACTGTGAGCCAGTTTGATCGCTGGTCGACTGAGGAGAAAGGAGACGTTTAGGAGGACTGAGAAAGTGTCACGCCAGCCCCCTTTTTCACTCCCCCCGCCGCCCCCCAGATACAATAGAGCTCTAATGTTTCAGCTCCATTAGCCCGAGCAGCGCACGAGTTGGACTCGAGCGAGGAGGCGTCGTGTTCTCTTCGTTGACGTGCATTGACGTCAGAGCCTATGGGGGTATTTGTAGAGGGGGCGTGGCCTTGAAGCCGTTCCACGCTTCGGTGCCAATTCGTTGCCAAGGCGACCGGAGCCACGTCTTACGTCAGCGGGCAGCTTTAACTGTGCTGAAAAAAAGAGAAAAAGGCAGTCGAAAAAGTTCCGAATCAGTTTTCGGCCCGAACGACTCCCGGCTCTGATTCACTAGAACCGTCCATTACAACGAATCGAACGTTCAGCGACCAAGTGATTCATGTGTCCAGTCAACTCTAAGCTCACATTCTCTATATGGGATGAAATTCGGTTTACACGAAATAGAGCAAGTATGCATATATGTATGTTTAGGTCTATTTTATGTAGAAACCTCAGGCACATAACTGGTAAGACATTGCTATAAGATCCGGTTCGATTGAATCGATTCGACCGGTTTAATGAAGAGGAGCCGTACAAAAGGACGATTCATTCTGTTAGGATCGACTCTCGAGTTCCGATGATCGGAGTTGCGGAATCAATTCCCAGCCCTTGTTAGTAGTGCTTTTTTTCTCGCCAAATGATGAATCACTGTCAGCGGCCTTAGACTGGAGTTTATGGCACAGCCATTCAGTGAACGCTTTTGTGAAGTAATTCATGCATGCTTTGGCTCGGACTACAGACAGGAGTGTGTCTGGCTGCTCTGGACCTAAACCTCAGTCCCTTTAGACCTGAGGATGTCCAACCTTTCACCTTCAGCACTCAGCAAACCTAACTCCACCACACAGACACAAATACTCTTAAGGAATGAAACTCTTGGTGTTGGTGAGACTGCTGTTTTGTAATTAGTCACTGTGAGTTTGCACATATGCTACTATGTGAGTTTCTGTTCCTCTCCTTTTGTAAACTTGTGGTATAAATTAAAAGCTAGCCCTGGAGCTTTCACCAGCAGGCCAGCACAAAAAAACAAAACAAAAAACGAATTAGAACCTAAATAAAAGAACACAATATAACTGAATAAAAAATATGATTTAAGATATAAAAGTAAAATATATATCAACATTTTAAGTACATGAGACTGAATGAATATAACAATTCAACTTATATCTCCTGTGAAGTTTCTCACAGATTTGTATTTCATGCAATGTTGACATTATAGCGCATCCATCTGATGTAGAATGGTTTATACAGTTCAAACACATCCACAATAATAAAATGTATATGGAGTGCAATACAAAAGCATCCGAATTAGGAGACAAATGACTTCACAGTGGCGGGATTACTATCAAACAGCGACACCTGCTGGTACAACACATTATTGCCATCTTCTCTTACATAAAATGTACTTTAGTGGCTTTATATTCTGCCATCCTTTAATTAAAGAACCAGTCTATCAAGAATACGGTATTTTAATAAGACTCTAGACTCACTTTGTAACAGTTAGTAGTAGTTATTCGGGCAAGGCAAGGCAGTAGCCACAAACATTGCACACATGATCAATCGAAGACTGCAAACGGTTTATTTTGTTGAATAAAATGAAATAAAATGATAACATTAATTTTGACACATCTGTCTAAAGCTTGTTTTATGCATACACTAATGTTATATGTTGGGCCTTAGCAATTCTCAAATGTAACAGAACTATATGTAAAGGGCTGTTATAAACCATTTAAAAGCTTGTCATAGTTTGAAAGCATTTGCATTTGTTAGTGCAGCTCCTGTTTCCAAAGTGGCTTTTCCACAATCTGCTTCTTTGAGAAACTGTCTGTTGCTACTTCATGGATACACTGACCAAATGATCAGGAATGACTGCCATGCTGAAAGTTTGCAATGCCATGCTGCAACAACACTGGATTTTGGAAGCAAAAGTTGTTTATCCCACATACATTGTAAAACCATTTAGTAGACATAAAAGAATATTACATATATACATGGAAACACTACTATGAATCTGAACTCCTTCTCCTAATTGTTATGGATACCACTCAAAACGATCAAAAGGAAATTGTGACAATGTTTGACTCAGCATCATTTCATCACACAAAGGGAAAAGTTGAAACATTGATAGTTTTAGGGTGTTTTTTTTTAACAGTTTGGAATATCCAAGCTAAGCAAAACCCTCATTGTTTTTGCCTTTGAGCAGGGAGACCATTCCAGAATCATTTATGCATGAAAAACAAAGGGCATTTCAATGGGCATCCGCTGGAGAAGGCCTTCTCTGAGGCGGGACTGGACTTTGTTCAAATGAACAGAAGGGTCAGGGCACTATCGTGAGAGTTTCCGATCGGACTGTCCTGTTCCCGGACACCAGTGTCTGCAGAGGAAGTGGCTACAAGGTGATGACACCTCAGTGTTTCTTTGTACTGGGTTTTGAAAACCTAAATCTACGATCCACCCTGTCTGCAGTGACACCCCTTCATGTGACCACTGTCCTTCACTATAGGTTAAAATAGGGCATATTAGAGTCTAAATGCAGGGACAGGATAGTAGGGTTCTAGCCAGACACAGCTAAGTGGAAAGGTGGTCGTTCAGTCTTGGTCCAGTCAATAGACAGCTTTAGCATCCTCAGTATCCATAGATGTCATTGTCTACCCAGCCTGCCTCCACAGCTGCTGGACTGCGGCAGGTCTCATAGATGTCGTTGGTGACGAATCCCGCCGTACTACTCGGCACATTCTCATAGTCCTCACGGCGGCTGCTGGGCCCCCTGACAATAAATGTTCTGCTGATTTCTGAGCTCATGTATTCCAGATGTGCCCCATGCTGGCTAGGGCAGTCTGTGGTATTTGGGCTTCGACAGTTTTTGTGGGCCCCAGCCGATACCCATTGCCCAGGCACAGCATAGATTTCATTTTGCTCCTTTCTCCTGAAAAAAACAGAGTGATCAGACATGTGCAGACGATTGCAAATGACTGACTTTTCCTAAAGCAATGGTTTGGCAAAAAATTACATACAAAGTTTGCATTTGCTTACTAACAAGTTTCAAAACGTGGAAATGTACATTAGCATTAAGCAAACACAAGTCTAAATCATTAAATTTTTGCCTTAAATACTGTTGAGTTGTTAAAGATCTCTGAAGTCATGGATCACTTTATAGCCAGTGTCTAAGCTGTTTTTCTCTAAGGGAAAAATCAATTCAGTTTGTGCTGTTGTGCCTTGTGATAAACAAGAATGTTTCAAATCCGATCTGTTTTTGTCTTGTGCACATTTCCCCTTTAAACATCACTAGATCTCCTGAATAATGAGCCTGTTTAGTAGATGAAGTATGACTCACATGTTGCAACTTTCTTATTTTGGCTGTAATGGGTGGCTACAAGCCTTCATGACTTGTTGCGAATGCAGACTTTGGACATAAACATGACTTGGCTTATCAAATAGATTTGCGGTTATTGAAAGAAAAACAGTGTAAATCTCATTATTTCACTGAACTGTTCCTTTGAAGCAACAGCACTCACTTTCTAGCCATGACTCTATAGCAAAAGACCCCAGAGACCACCAATATCAGCAGCAGCAGTATGGGCACAGTAGCCAGGAGAATGTAGTAAACATTGATGTCATCTGAAAGAGACACTGAGAAAAGAAACAATAATAATACAAACAGGTATCAACTTCACTAAAATTGGACAAGGTAAAAAGCAACAAGGTGCAACATGCTATTTGAACCTTTGACCAGAGGTTATCGCTGATCCAGACATATTTTAATGAATCGGGTACTATAATAACAATAATAATAATAATAATAATAATAATAATAACTTTAATTTATATAGCGCCTTTCACAATCCCAAGGTCGCTTAACATACAAAGATAACATACACAAAAAAATCATTATAAATGTATTCACAACACTGTAAAATGCCTGTAAAATTTCAAGCAAGTAGTGCACAAAAAAGAATAAAAACATACACTATTCACATTAGAGATGCAACAAAGATGCCAATACAATAACATCATGATATTTGGGACATGATATGAATTTATTGCAGTTTTTGACTTGGAAGCAGATGGCATTTTACATATAGGAATCTCTGCAGCCATATGTCCTATATATGACCTTTTCCATTATGCAAAGGAAGAACAAGGTCTTCTGCCATCTCGTGGACTACAGAAGCAATGTTACTGAGTATACTTACGTAGTAAAAAAAACAAACAAAAAAACACATATATAAACAAAAAATTTTAATAAATAAAACACACATGAAAATAAACAAAACTAAATAAATAAATATTGTTTCTATCTACAATTGTTGTATCAGTATAATATTGTGCCAAAAATATTTTGATACTACGCTGCATCCATTTCTTTTCCTACCTCTAATACACAGATCACAACTGACTGATTTCACTGCAGAATATTAAAGTAATTGTTTAGGAGGTCAATCACTGGATCATTACTAACTACATTTTAAAAGTAGGACAAATCCATAACATAACAGAATATCACATCATGTATTTTTTTTCTGCAATATAACATTGTGTGGCTGTATTATCTATTAAAACAGAGAGACTAGATCAGCTTCAGATGACATTCAGCATTAAAGTACTCAAGACTGCATTGGGGGAGTGGTGGGGTGGAGTGGAGCTAGTATTGCACAATACCTGATGATTCAGAGAATGCTGTCTTTATCTTTTCATAATCCAGTGTGACAGGCTGCTGCTTTGGATGCAGAGTAATCTTCGGATTTTCTTAAAAGAGAGCATTAAAACAAAGCATTTACTGAGCAATTAAAAACTTAATTGCACTTTAGTTTAATATACACTTATATTATTGTATTAATATAATACACTTACTGTAGCAATAAATGTTAAAAATGTTCAATTTCATAAACCTTTGCCATGCAATTTCCCTATAAAGTGTTTACTCTAGTTGTGCTGAGTATCTGTATGTGCAACATATGTAAACATGACATTTACTGTAAACCAATAGCATATATGAATTTTAATTGTGGTAATAATCCAAGTTAAATGTTTTGGATGTAAATGTATGAGACTTTCCTGTGGTGTCTTATAAACACCTTGAGCACATTACTGTAATAAAAACAACATCTTCGATGGATAATGCATGTTTATGATCCTCACCTAATGTTTGCAGCCAGTTTTACGTATTTATGATGGCCATTTAAGTCAATGCTGTCTAACATGACTCTGCTTATAATGCTCATGATTAATAGCTTATGATTTGAATTACGTGTGTAAAAGCAGGGAAGAGTTTCTTAAACCAAAATGAGGTTCTTCAACAAAAACATAATCCATCGCTGCTTACACACTTACAAAAATTAAGAATGATTCAGGGAGCTAATGGCAGTGGGAACAAAAGATTTGTTAGTTTTGGGCCATTCAAAGGCATCATCCCAAAGCTGTGATCTTTACTGTGATCTCAAAAATAAGCTTAGCTTAGGTTTCAATTAAGTTTCCACAGACTTGTTCATATAAACAAGTGCTAGTAGGAGTCCCCACTACAACACGTCAGTAACAGTTTTCTCTGCATTTGTTTGGAGGAAGCTACAGCTGCATCTTTTTCCAAAAATACTGGTGTTGATTTGGCACTTAACTAAAATGAAACAAACTACAACCATATCATAGGCAGTAGTGGTTAGGACGCTGCCTTTGGGACCTAAAGGTCGCAGGTTCGAGTCCCAGCCTGGGCACTACTGAGGTACCCTTGAGCGAGGTACCGTCCTGCTACACTGCTTCCTAGGTGCTGTTGGTAGCTGCCCGCTGCTCCACGTGTGCACGTGTGATGGGTTAAATGCAGATGTCATGTTTCATTGTGGTGCTTGAGTGTGTTCACAATGACAAATAGTCACTTTCACTTTATAATCAGCGTTTTGAAATAACAGCAAAACTGCACACTAGTACATAATAGTACGAAACTGCATTTACTACTAATGTTGTCCAATCAATCATTCAAGCAAACGGAACTATGAGTTAAAAACACACATTTCTTATATATTTCAGTTATGCAAATTAATGACAAACACAAATACCATTTATTCACTGAATCTTAATCATATCAACCACTCCTAGAGTCCTAGAGGCCTGGACACATAAGTTAACATACTGCAGCCTATTTTTCAGTATTTATCCTTTGATATTAACTGATTATGTCCAGTGCTGAATCAGTGTCTTTATAAATGTGAAAATAGTTTTTTTTTGCATTTTTAAAAAAATAAGAACAACGAGTCTTCATTCAGAGTGTGAAGAATGAAACTGAGGTCAGTGGCCATGCATTGCAGTGTGTACCTGTGAAAGCAGGGGGGTTTCCTGCAGAACGATCCAGAGACTTTTCTAAACACATTAGGAGACAGACAGGGACAGAAGAGCATAAGTTCTGGACTATGTCTCTTACACTCTTACTAGTCTAAACTAAAAGACAGAACTTAGTATGTGGATAGTATGTGGCAAACCTTTTGGGTACTTGCATATGAAGTTGTTCTTGATGTTGCAGTTGACATCACTCCACTTGAACATATAGCTGCTTTTTGGAGCAGCTGGAGGAGTCGACCTGGGGTACATCACCACACAATGCTCATAACCACACGACGGCTCATTCGAGAGCCAATTCCTACAACAAACAATACAATATGCCCTAATTAGCCTTAACTTTCTAAAAAAACTTTCTTTAAAATTATACCTTATGTATGTAACTGTGGTGCAACAATGCTTTGTGACATTGTGACACTGCAATGCAAAAATAAACATTCCATTAATTCTGAGACCTTATACAACTTCCGCTTTAAACACAAAGTTTCATTGCATCAGTCAACCCAGTCGAGCACATTTATACAATGTGCCGCATCCATTATTTCAAAATTGCAATTTGAAAATTCTCTTGAACCTTTAAACTAACAAAAAATACAAATTGACATTTAATGGTGTATATTTGACTATTTTGTAAAGAAGTTTTTAATGTGATGACTGTTAAAACACACTTTTTGAAAGGGACAAAGAGTTTAAAGAATAATTAAGTTATCATTCTGAAACATTCCACAATAATTCTTAAGTCAACAAGCAGTTTTGGCCTAGTGGTTAGGACACTGCCTTTGGGACCTGAAGGTCGCAGGTTCGAGTCCTGGCCCCGGCACCACTGAGGTACCCTTGAACAAGGTACCGTCCCACTACACTGCTCTCCGGGCGCTGTTGGTAGCTGCCCGCTGCTCCACGTGTGCACATGTGATGGGTTAAATGCAGAGGTCACATTTCGTTGTGGTGCTTGGGTGTGTTCACAATGACAAAGAGTCACTTCACTAAAGGTGACTTGCATATGTCTAAAGGTACAACAGAAACATATACTATATGTTTTTTTCAGCGAGACAATGACCGGCCCCATTCTGAACACTCTACAGAGTGGGTTTCTAGACACAGAGCGTGCATGCATGACTGGCCAGTCAGCAGTAAAAATATCTCAACTTTCCAGGAAATGGCCTTTGCAGTGGTACTCATTTTGGGCTATCAACCACTTTTAGCCTTAACAAAAATCTTCCATTCGATTTGAACTGTTTTTTAACATCCTAAACAAATCTGTAAATAACAAATAAGAATGAAACTACAATAGTAATAGTTGACATCTTGATATTCCATTAATCAAAAAGTGGGAAGATTTTTGCATCAAGCCCTAGGACTACTACTTTCATAGGCATTTTAGTGCAACAAAACATATTCTCATGGATTTGCTCAGTTTAATATAGGTTTACTAGTTCAAACCGACCCAAATAAATTGATCCAAACTGAGTGTTAAATATATCATAGGAACACATACCATGAAAAACAGACTTTTGCAATAATGTAAAAAATTGCATCTAGTAGTGCATTTCACTGACCAATATATTATTAGCTAATAAATATTTTTTTATATTATTTTAGGTGTAATATTAAATTTTGTTAACTGAAAGCCCCACTACTGTTAATGCACAAAAGGATTCACATCACTCATTCTGCTTCAAATCCCCTGTGTAAAAATAAGTAGCAGCAGCCTAAATCAAACCTGAAGGTGCCCTGGCTTTGATCCAGCCAGTAATACTGTGAAGAACATTCTCCAGCTCCTCTGCTTTTATTCCTTTGCAGCCCAATCCAGAAATCCCCATCACTGGCCTTCAAGTTCTGTATAAAACTCTCCATTAGCCTCTGCTCATTTTCTGTCTCAATGCTGAGTAGTTCTCCATCATCATCCCGGCATGTCCGTCTGGCCTCCTCAAAGCCCACCCTGAACCGGATGTCCTGGTGGTGTGAAATCTTATAGCAAGGCTTCTCCGTGCCCCGTCGACATATCCTCTGACCTGACATAGAGTCAAAAAAACATAAATACAATAAATATAATTTTAAGTCTTTTGCAGACTGAATTCTGTATTACGAAACTGACTTACAGTGATATCAAAGATGCTATTAAGAGCTGCACAATACATCATGTGTTTATAATTACAGCAGTACTGGTCTCTGCAATACTGATATCGCAGAAAGCTGCAATATGTAGACAAGCCTTTAATCAAGAACTGTGTTTTTGCTAGAGTGACCAATCAGAGGTCACTGGCTATGTTGATTAAGTGAGGCATATATTTAGGGCAAACGTACCTATTAAGCCACTATGTAACCATTAAGCACACTACTATCTTTGTATTCAAAATGCTTAAAGAAAAAATTAAGGTTTTATTCTACATAGCTCCTGTAATTTTAAGCCAGGAAGATAAATCTGTGTTCAGATATGAGTATCCATGTGTTACCACTTGTGGTCAGTCATTTTAAAAGCTGTCAAAAAATGTTGACAACAAGGGGAGTCCCACAAACTCAACTTTTTTAGATGTTCAAACCTCTATTTTTTTTCCTCTAAATTAAGAGATTAATGTTTAAAACTACACATAGTATGACTTGAATAATGGAAACAAAAGATACCCATTAAGCACAGATTAGGACAGATTTTTTGCATTTAAAGATGAATATCCTTATTTTATGTTACAAAAGCATTTAATACAAGCTAAATACTATTGTATGGGAGATTAACATTTTATTTAAACATCACTTCTCTTGCTGTAATCAATGTCTTGTGTTCAAAAATTCTCAGGGTAGATTTTAGTGAGCTTAATTGGTACCCTTATGTAACAAAAAGACAATTATTTTGTCCAGTCTTTAACCATTACGGACATTGATGGCCAATGTCTTTTTAAAGGACCCATATTCTACATTTTTCTTCCGATTTTATATTTTTCATAATGTTTGTGTGAATTTGTGTACTTAAAATATTAATCATTAAATATTCCAACTTCTGTTTATCCCTTAGAATTAAACAAGCCTTGTTACTGGGACATTTGTACAACCTCAAATCAGAAAAAGTTGGGACAGTATGGAAAATACAAATTAAAAAACATAAAGTAGTGATTCCTAAATGTACTTTGACTTGTTTTTCATTGCAGACAATATGAACACAAATTTGTAAATATACATCCTTTCCTATCATTCAGACCTGCAACACATTCTAAAAAGTTGGGACAGGAGCAATTTAGGGCTAGTAATGAGGTAAACTGGTTAAAAAAATTATGTGATTTGAAACAGGTGATTGTAATCATGATTTGGTACAAAAGCAGCATCCAAGAAAGGCCTAGTTTTTAGGAGCACAGATGGGCCAAAGATCACCAGTTTGCCAACAAATACATGAGAAAATGATTGAAATGTTTAAAAACAATGTTCCTCAAAGAAAGATAGGAAGAAATTTCACCTTCAACAGAAGTGCATAACATAATTAAAAGATTCAAGGAATCTGGAGGAATTTCAGTGCGTGAAGAACAAGGGCGCAAGTCTAAGCTGAAAAACCATGATCTCCAATTCCTCAGGCGGCACTGCATCAAGAATCATCATTCATCTATAAGCGATATCACCACATGGGCTCAGGACAACTTTGGCAAACCTTTGTCAAGTACCACAATACGTAGTTACATCCACAAATTCCAGTTAAAACTGTACTGTGCCAAAAGGAAGCCCTATGTTAACAGTGTCCAGAAGTGCCAACGACTTCTCTGGGCTCTGGGGCATCTGGGATGGACCATCACACAGTGGAAATGTGTACTGTGGTCAGATGAATCAATATTCACCGTGTTTTGCAGGTCTGAATGACAGGAAAGGATGTATATTTACAAATGAAATGAAGTTGACCAGACAAAACAGGAAATATTTTGTGTCCATATTTTCTGCAATGAAATACAAGTCAAAGCAAATTTAGAAATCACTACTTTGTTTTTTTATTTGCATTTTCCATACCTTCCCAACCTTTTCTGATTTGGGGTTGTAAATGATCCCTCTTCTGGTTGGTGGCCCTGTACTGCACCTCATTCAAAAAGCAGCACTGGGCTAAAATACTCCTTAGAATTTCAGTGTGAATGGGCGGAGCTAAACTGCTGTAGGCTGGATAATAGCATTCAGTATTTAAATACATTGGTGTATATATATATATATATATATATATACACCAATGTATTTAAATACTGAATGCTATTATCCAGCCTACAGCAGTTTAGCTCCGCCCATTCACACTGAAATTCTAAGGAGTATTTTAGCCCAGTGCTGCTTTTTGAATGAGGTGCAGTACAGGGCCACCAACCAGAAGAGGGATCATTTACAACCCCAAATCAGAAAAGGTTGGGAAGGTATGGAAAATGCAAATAAAAAAACAAAGTAGTGATTTCTAAATTTGCTTTGACTTGTATTTCATTGCAGAAAATATGGACACAAAATATTTCCTGTTTTGTCTGGTCAACTTCATTTCATTTGTAAATATACATCCTTTCCTGTCATTCAGACCTGCAAAACACGGTGAATATTGATTCATCTGACCACAGTACACATTTCCACTGTGTGATGGTCCATCCCAGATGCCCCAGAGCCCAGAGAAGTCGTTGGCACTTCTGGACACTGTTAACATAGGGCTTCCTTTTGGCACAGTACAGTTTTAACTGGAATTTGTGGATGTAACTACGTATTGTGGTACTTGACAAAGGTTTGCCAAAGTTGTCCTGAGCCCATGTGGTGATATCGCTTATAGATGAATGATGATTCTTGATGCAGTGCCGCCTGAGGAATTGGAGATCATGGTTTTTCAGCTTAGACTTGCGCCCTTGTTCTTCACGCACTGAAATTCCTCCAGATTCCTTGAATCTTTTAATTATGTTATGCACTTCTGTTGAAGGTGAAATTTCTTCCTATCTTTCTTTGAGGAACATTGTTTTTAAACATTTCAATCATTTTCTCATGTATTTGTTGGCAAACTGGTGATCTTTGGCCCATCTGTGCTCCTAAAAACTAGGCCTTTCTTGGATGCTGCTTTTGTACCAAATCATGATTACAATCACCTGTTTCAAATCACATAATTTTTTTAACCAGTTTACCTCATTACTAGCCCTAAATTGCTCCTGTCCCAACTTTTTAGAATGTGTTGCAGGTCTGAATGATAGGAAAGGATGTATATTTACAAATTTGTGTTCATATTGTCTGCAATGAAAAACAAGTCAAAGTACATTTAGGAATCACTACTTTATGTTTTTTAATTTGTATTTTCCATACTGTCCCAACTTTTTCTGATTTGAGGTTGTACAAATGTCCCAGTAACAAGGCTTGTTTAATTCTAAGGGATAAACAGAAGTTGGAATATTTAATGATTAATATTTTAAGTACACAAATTCACACAAACATTATGAAAAATATAAAATCGGAAGAAAAATGTAGAATATGGGTCCTTTAAAAAGACATTGGCCATCAATGTCCGTAATGGTTAAAGACTGGACAAAATAATTGTCTTTTTGTTACATAAGGGTACCAATTAAGCTCACTAAAATCTACCCTGAGAATTTTTGAACACAAGACATTGATTACAGCAAGAGAAGTGATGTTTAAATAAAATGTTAATCTCCCATACAATAGTATTTAGCTTGTATTAAATGCTTTTGTAACATAAAATAAGGATATTCATCTTTAAATGCAAAAAATCTGTCCTAATCTGTGCTTAATGGGTATCTTTTGTTTCCATTATTCAAGTCATACTATGTGTAGTTTTAAACATTAATCTCTTAATTTAGAGGAAAAAAAATAGAGGTTTGAACATCTAAAAAAGTTGAGTTTGTGGGACTCCCCTTGTTGTCAACATTTTTTGACAGCTTTTAAAATGACTGACCACAAGTGGTAACACATGGATACTCATATCTGAACACAGATTTATCTTCCTGGCTTAAAATTACAGGAGCTATGTAGAATAAAACCTTAATTTTTTCTTTAAGCATTTTGAATACAAAGATAGTAGTGTGCTTAATGGTTACATAGTGGCTTAATAGGTACGTTTGCCCTAAATATATGCCTCACTTAATCAACATAGCCAGTGACCTCTGATTGGTCACTCTAGCAAAAACACAGTTCTTGATTAAAGGCTTGTCTACATATTGCAGCTTTCTGCGATATCAGTATTGCAGAGACCAGTACTGCTGTAATTATAAACACATGATGTATTGTGCAGCTCTTAATAGCATCTTTGATATCACTGTAAGTCAGTTTCGTAATACAGAATTCAGTCTGCAAAAGACTTAAAATTATATTTATTGTATTTATGTTTTTTTGACTCTATGTCAGGTCAGAGGATATGTCGACGGGGCACGGAGAAGCCTTGCTATAAGATTTCACACCACCAGGACATCCGGTTCAGGGTGGGCTTTGAGGAGGCCAGACGGACATGCCGGGATGATGATGGAGAACTACTCAGCATTGAGACAGAAAATGAGCAGAGGCTAATGGAGAGTTTTATACAGAACTTGAAGGCCAGTGATGGGGATTTCTGGATTGGGCTGCAAAGGAATAAAAGCAGAGGAGCTGGAGAATGTTCTTCACAGTATTACTGGCTGGATCAAAGCCAGGGCACCTTCAGGTTTGATTTAGGCTGCTGCTACTTATTTTTACACAGGGGATTTGAAGCAGAATGAGTGATGTGAATCCTTTTGTGCATTAACAGTAGTGGGGCTTTCAGTTAACAAAATTTAATATTACACCTAAAATAATATAAAAAAATATTTATTAGCTAATAATATATTGGTCAGTGAAATGCACTACTAGATGCAATTTTTTACATTATTGCAAAAGTCTGTTTTTCATGGTATGTGTTCCTATGATATATTTAACACTCAGTTTGGATCAATTTATTTGGGTCGGTTTGAACTAGTAAACCTATATTAAACTGAGCAAATCCATGAGAATATGTTTTGTTGCACTAAAATGCCTATGAAAGTAGTAGTCCTAGGGCTTGATGCAAAAATCTTCCCACTTTTTGATTAATGGAATATCAAGATGTCAACTATTACTATTGTAGTTTCATTCTTATTTGTTATTTACAGATTTGTTTAGGATGTTAAAAAACAGTTCAAATCGAATGGAAGATTTTTGTTAAGGCTAAAAGTGGTTGATAGCCCAAAATGAGTACCACTGCAAAGGCCATTTCCTGGAAAGTTGAGATATTTTTACTGCTGACTGGCCAGTCATGCATGCACGCTCTGTGTCTAGAAACCCACTCTGTAGAGTGTTCAGAATGGGGCCGGTCATTGTCTCGCTGAAAAAAACATATAGTATATGTTTCTGTTGTACCTTTAGACATATGCAAGTCACCTTTAGTGAAGTGACTCTTTGTCATTGTGAACACACCCAAGCACCACAACGAAATGTGACCTCTGCATTTAACCCATCACATGTGCACACGTGGAGCAGCGGGCAGCTACCAACAGCGCCCGGAGAGCAGTGTAGTGGGACGGTACCTTGTTCAAGGGTACCTCAGTGGTGCCGGGGCCAGGACTCGAACCTGCGACCTTCAGGTCCCAAAGGCAGTGTCCTAACCACTAGGCCAAAACTGCTTGTTGACTTAAGAATTATTGTGGAATGTTTCAGAATGATAACTTAATTATTCTTTAAACTCTTTGTCCCTTTCAAAAAGTGTGTTTTAACAGTCATCACATTAAAAACTTCTTTACAAAATAGTCAAATATACACCATTAAATGTCAATTTGTATTTTTTGTTAGTTTAAAGGTTCAAGAGAATTTTCAAATTGCAATTTTGAAATAATGGATGCGGCACATTGTATAAATGTGCTCGACTGGGTTGACTGATGCAATGAAACTTTGTGTTTAAAGCGGAAGTTGTATAAGGTCTCAGAATTAATGGAATGTTTATTTTTGCATTGCAGTGTCACAATGTCACAAAGCATTGTTGCACCACAGTTACATACATAAGGTATAATTTTAAAGAAAGTTTTTTTAGAAAGTTAAGGCTAATTAGGGCATATTGTATTGTTTGTTGTAGGAATTGGCTCTCGAATGAGCCGTCGTGTGGTTATGAGCATTGTGTGGTGATGTACCCCAGGTCGACTCCTCCAGCTGCTCCAAAAAGCAGCTATATGTTCAAGTGGAGTGATGTCAACTGCAACATCAAGAACAACTTCATATGCAAGTACCCAAAAGGTTTGCCACATACTATCCACATACTAAGTTCTGTCTTTTAGTTTAGACTAGTAAGAGTGTAAGAGACATAGTCCAGAACTTATGCTCTTCTGTCCCTGTCTGTCTCCTAATGTGTTTAGAAAAGTCTCTGGATCGTTCTGCAGGAAACCCCCCTGCTTTCACAGGTACACACTGCAATGCATGGCCACTGACCTCAGTTTCATTCTTCACACTCTGAATGAAGACTCGTTGTTCTTATTTTTTTAAAAATGCAAAAAAAAACTATTTTCACATTTATAAAGACACTGATTCAGCACTGGACATAATCAGTTAATATCAAAGGATAAATACTGAAAAATAGGCTGCAGTATGTTAACTTATGTGTCCAGGCCTCTAGGACTCTAGGAGTGGTTGATATGATTAAGATTCAGTGAATAAATGGTATTTGTGTTTGTCATTAATTTGCATAACTGAAATATATAAGAAATGTGTGTTTTTAACTCATAGTTCCGTTTGCTTGAATGATTGATTGGACAACATTAGTAGTAAATGCAGTTTCGTACTATTATGTACTAGTGTGCAGTTTTGCTGTTATTTCAAAACGCTGATTATAAAGTGAAAGTGACTATTTGTCATTGTGAACACACTCAAGCACCACAATGAAACATGACATCTGCATTTAACCCATCACACGTGCACACGTGGAGCAGCGGGCAGCTACCAACAGCACCTAGGAAGCAGTGTAGCAGGACGGTACCTCGCTCAAGGGTACCTCAGTAGTGCCCAGGCTGGGACTCGAACCTGCGACCTTTAGGTCCCAAAGGCAGCGTCCTAACCACTACTGCCTATGATATGGTTGTAGTTTGTTTCATTTTAGTTAAGTGCCAAATCAACACCAGTATTTTTGGAAAAAGATGCAGCTGTAGCTTCCTCCAAACAAATGCAGAGAAAACTGTTACTGACGTGTTGTAGTGGGGACTCCTACTAGCACTTGTTTATATGAACAAGTCTGTGGAAACTTAATTGAAACCTAAGCTAAGCTTATTTTTGAGATCACAGTAAAGATCACAGCTTTGGGATGATGCCTTTGAATGGCCCAAAACTAACAAATCTTTTGTTCCCACTGCCATTAGCTCCCTGAATCATTCTTAATTTTTGTAAGTGTGTAAGCAGCGATGGATTATGTTTTTGTTGAAGAACCTCATTTTGGTTTAAGAAACTCTTCCCTGCTTTTACACACGTAATTCAAATCATAAGCTATTAATCATGAGCATTATAAGCAGAGTCATGTTAGACAGCATTGACTTAAATGGCCATCATAAATACGTAAAACTGGCTGCAAACATTAGGTGAGGATCATAAACATGCATTATCCATCGAAGATGTTGTTTTTATTACAGTAATGTGCTCAAGGTGTTTATAAGACACCACAGGAAAGTCTCATACATTTACATCCAAAACATTTAACTTGGATTATTACCACAATTAAAATTCATATATGCTATTGGTTTACAGTAAATGTCATGTTTACATATGTTGCACATACAGATACTCAGCACAACTAGAGTAAACACTTTATAGGGAAATTGCATGGCAAAGGTTTATGAAATTGAACATTTTTAACATTTATTGCTACAGTAAGTGTATTATATTAATACAATAATATAAGTGTATATTAAACTAAAGTGCAATTAAGTTTTTAATTGCTCAGTAAATGCTTTGTTTTAATGCTCTCTTTTAAGAAAATCCGAAGATTACTCTGCATCCAAAGCAGCAGCCTGTCACACTGGATTATGAAAAGATAAAGACAGCATTCTCTGAATCATCAGGTATTGTGCAATACTAGCTCCACTCCACCCCACCACTCCCCCAATGCAGTCTTGAGTACTTTAATGCTGAATGTCATCTGAAGCTGATCTAGTCTCTCTGTTTTAATAGATAATACAGCCACACAATGTTATATTGCAGAAAAAAAATACATGATGTGATATTCTGTTATGTTATGGATTTGTCCTACTTTTAAAATGTAGTTAGTAATGATCCAGTGATTGACCTCCTAAACAATTACTTTAATATTCTGCAGTGAAATCAGTCAGTTGTGATCTGTGTATTAGAGGTAGGAAAAGAAATGGATGCAGCGTAGTATCAAAATATTTTTGGCACAATATTATACTGATACAACAATTGTAGATAGAAACAATATTTATTTATTTAGTTTTGTTTATTTTCATGTGTGTTTTATTTATTAAAATTTTTTGTTTATATATGTGTTTTTTTGTTTGTTTTTTTTACTACGTAAGTATACTCAGTAACATTGCTTCTGTAGTCCACGAGATGGCAGAAGACCTTGTTCTTCCTTTGCATAATGGAAAAGGTCATATATAGGACATATGGCTGCAGAGATTCCTATATGTAAAATGCCATCTGCTTCCAAGTCAAAAACTGCAATAAATTCATATCATGTCCCAAATATCATGATGTTATTGTATTGGCATCTTTGTTGCATCTCTAATGTGAATAGTGTATGTTTTTATTCTTTTTTGTGCACTACTTGCTTGAAATTTTACAGGCATTTTACAGTGTTGTGAATACATTTATAATGATTTTTTTGTGTATGTTATCTTTGTATGTTAAGCGACCTTGGGATTGTGAAAGGCGCTATATAAATTAAAGTTATTATTATTATTATTATTATTATTATTATTGTTATTATAGTACCCGATTCATTAAAATATGTCTGGATCAGCGATAACCTCTGGTCAAAGGTTCAAATAGCATGTTGCACCTTGTTGCTTTTTACCTTGTCCAATTTTAGTGAAGTTGATACCTGTTTGTATTATTATTGTTTCTTTTCTCAGTGTCTCTTTCAGATGACATCAATGTTTACTACATTCTCCTGGCTACTGTGCCCATACTGCTGCTGCTGATATTGGTGGTCTCTGGGGTCTTTTGCTATAGAGTCATGGCTAGAAAGTGAGTGCTGTTGCTTCAAAGGAACAGTTCAGTGAAATAATGAGATTTACACTGTTTTTCTTTCAATAACCGCAAATCTATTTGATAAGCCAAGTCATGTTTATGTCCAAAGTCTGCATTCGCAACAAGTCATGAAGGCTTGTAGCCACCCATTACAGCCAAAATAAGAAAGTTGCAACATGTGAGTCATACTTCATCTACTAAACAGGCTCATTATTCAGGAGATCTAGTGATGTTTAAAGGGGAAATGTGCACAAGACAAAAACAGATCGGATTTGAAACATTCTTGTTTATCACAAGGCACAACAGCACAAACTGAATTGATTTTTCCCTTAGAGAAAAACAGCTTAGACACTGGCTATAAAGTGATCCATGACTTCAGAGATCTTTAACAACTCAACAGTATTTAAGGCAAAAATTTAATGATTTAGACTTGTGTTTGCTTAATGCTAATGTACATTTCCACGTTTTGAAACTTGTTAGTAAGCAAATGCAAACTTTGTATGTAATTTTTTGCCAAACCATTGCTTTAGGAAAAGTCAGTCATTTGCAATCGTCTGCACATGTCTGATCACTCTGTTTTTTTCAGGAGAAAGGAGCAAAATGAAATCTATGCTGTGCCTGGGCAATGGGTATCGGCTGGGGCCCACAAAAACTGTCGAAGCCCAAATACCACAGACTGCCCTAGCCAGCATGGGGCACATCTGGAATACATGAGCTCAGAAATCAGCAGAACATTTATTGTCAGGGGGCCCAGCAGCCGCCGTGAGGACTATGAGAATGTGCCGAGTAGTACGGCGGGATTCGTCACCAACGACATCTATGAGACCTGCCGCAGTCCAGCAGCTGTGGAGGCAGGCTGGGTAGACAATGACATCTATGGATACTGAGGATGCTAAAGCTGTCTATTGACTGGACCAAGACTGAACGACCACCTTTCCACTTAGCTGTGTCTGGCTAGAACCCTACTATCCTGTCCCTGCATTTAGACTCTAATATGCCCTATTTTAACCTATAGTGAAGGACAGTGGTCACATGAAGGGGTGTCACTGCAGACAGGGTGGATCGTAGATTTAGGTTTTCAAAACCCAGTACAAAGAAACACTGAGGTGTCATCACCTTGTAGCCACTTCCTCTGCAGACACTGGTGTCCGGGAACAGGACAGTCCGATCGGAAACTCTCACGATAGTGCCCTGACCCTTCTGTTCATTTGAACAAAGTCCAGTCCCGCCTCAGAGAAGGCCTTCTCCAGCGGATGCCCATTGAAATGCCCTTTGTTTTTCATGCATAAATGATTCTGGAATGGTCTCCCTGCTCAAAGGCAAAAACAATGAGGGTTTTGCTTAGCTTGGATATTCCAAACTGTTAAAAAAAAACACCCTAAAACTATCAATGTTTCAACTTTTCCCTTTGTGTGATGAAATGATGCTGAGTCAAACATTGTCACAATTTCCTTTTGATCGTTTTGAGTGGTATCCATAACAATTAGGAGAAGGAGTTCAGATTCATAGTAGTGTTTCCATGTATATATGTAATATTCTTTTATGTCTACTAAATGGTTTTACAATGTATGTGGGATAAACAACTTTTGCTTCCAAAATCCAGTGTTGTTGCAGCATGGCATTGCAAACTTTCAGCATGGCAGTCATTCCTGATCATTTGGTCAGTGTATCCATGAAGTAGCAACAGACAGTTTCTCAAAGAAGCAGATTGTGGAAAAGCCACTTTGGAAACAGGAGCTGCACTAACAAATGCAAATGCTTTCAAACTATGACAAGCTTTTAAATGGTTTATAACAGCCCTTTACATATAGTTCTGTTACATTTGAGAATTGCTAAGGCCCAACATATAACATTAGTGTATGCATAAAACAAGCTTTAGACAGATGTGTCAAAATTAATGTTATCATTTTATTTCATTTTATTCAACAAAATAAACCGTTTGCAGTCTTCGATTGATCATGTGTGCAATGTTTGTGGCTACTGCCTTGCCTTGCCCGAATAACTACTACTAACTGTTACAAAGTGAGTCTAGAGTCTTATTAAAATACCGTATTCTTGATAGACTGGTTCTTTAATTAAAGGATGGCAGAATATAAAGCCACTAAAGTACATTTTATGTAAGAGAAGATGGCAATAATGTGTTGTACCAGCAGGTGTCGCTGTTTGATAGTAATCCCGCCACTGTGAAGTCATTTGTCTCCTAATTCGGATGCTTTTGTATTGCACTCCATATACATTTTATTATTGTGGATGTGTTTGAACTGTATAAACCATTCTACATCAGATGGATGCGCTATAATGTCAACATTGCATGAAATACAAATCTGTGAGAAACTTCACAGGAGATATAAGTTGAATTGTTATATTCATTCAGTCTCATGTACTTAAAATGTTGATATATATTTTACTTTTATATCTTAAATCATATTTTTTATTCAGTTATATTGTGTTCTTTTATTTAGGTTCTAATTCGTTTTTTGTTTTGTTTTTTTGTGCTGGCCTGCTGGTGAAAGCTCCAGGGCTAGCTTTTAATTTATACCACAAGTTTACAAAAGGAGAGGAACAGAAACTCACATAGTAGCATATGTGCAAACTCACAGTGACTAATTACAAAACAGCAGTCTCACCAACACCAAGAGTTTCATTCCTTAAGAGTATTTGTGTCTGTGTGGTGGAGTTAGGTTTGCTGAGTGCTGAAGGTGAAAGGTTGGACATCCTCAGGTCTAAAGGGACTGAGGTTTAGGTCCAGAGCAGCCAGACACACTCCTGTCTGTAGTCCGAGCCAAAGCATGCATGAATTACTTCACAAAAGCGTTCACTGAATGGCTGTGCCATAAACTCCAGTCTAAGGCCGCTGACAGTGATTCATCATTTGGCGAGAAAAAAAGCACTACTAACAAGGGCTGGGAATTGATTCCGCAACTCCGATCATCGGAACTCGAGAGTCGATCCTAACAGAATGAATCGTCCTTTTGTACGGCTCCTCTTCATTAAACCGGTCGAATCGATTCAATCGAACCGGATCTTATAGCAATGTCTTACCAGTTATGTGCCTGAGGTTTCTACATAAAATAGACCTAAACATACATATATGCATACTTGCTCTATTTCGTGTAAACCGAATTTCATCCCATATAGAGAATGTGAGCTTAGAGTTGACTGGACACATGAATCACTTGGTCGCTGAACGTTCGATTCGTTGTAATGGACGGTTCTAGTGAATCAGAGCCGGGAGTCGTTCGGGCCGAAAACTGATTCGGAACTTTTTCGACTGCCTTTTTCTCTTTTTTTCAGCACAGTTAAAGCTGCCCGCTGACGTAAGACGTGGCTCCGGTCGCCTTGGCAACGAATTGGCACCGAAGCGTGGAACGGCTTCAAGGCCACGCCCCCTCTACAAATACCCCCATAGGCTCTGACGTCAATGCACGTCAACGAAGAGAACACGACGCCTCCTCGCTCGAGTCCAACTCGTGCGCTGCTCGGGCTAATGGAGCTGAAACATTAGAGCTCTATTGTATCTGGGGGGCGGCGGGGGGAGTGAAAAAGGGGGCTGGCGTGACACTTTCTCAGTCCTCCTAAACGTCTCCTTTCTCCTCAGTCGACCAGCGATCAAACTGGCTCACAGTCCGGGACTCTTATTCACTCTCGGTGTGTTTGTTTTTAATGCTAATAGACGTGTTTTAGCAGCGGGAGGAGGAGGAGGAGGAGGAGGAGAGGAGGGGAGGGGGGGGACTTGTTCTCGCCACCTCGTTATCTTGACTTGAGGCTGCGTGTGACAAGGCTTCTATCTCCCCTCTCCCCCCGAAGTGCTGTTACCAAAAAGCATGGTCATGGCTGACTGTCACCAAAAAGCAGGGCTCAGGGCTCCGGTCCGAGTGGGCTTCTACGACATCGAGCGCACTCTCGGCAAGGGCAACTTCGCCGTGGTGAAGCTGGCGAGGCACCGGATTACCAAGACCGAGGTGAGTGTGTGTGTGTGTGTGTGTGAGAAAGTGAGCGAGACAGCAGCGTGTGAACCGCTCGTCTGTGGTGAAAGCAGAAGAAGAAAAAACTTCTTGAGTGTTTGCTGCTGTAGCTGCTGCACATTTCCCTTTTGCGAAAACATCCTCGAGCTCCCGACGACACAGCGCAGCAGCAGCAGGTTGTCACAAAAGCCACACGTGTCAAGAAAGTAAGTGACAGCTTTTGCAGCTGCTCTCTGATCTTTGCGTGAGCTCGGGCTCACCCCGGTGTGGTGCACTCCACCTTCAGGTGGGCTTTACTCTGATCTTCCAAGAGAGCAGCTTCATGATGCACTGGACCTCCACTACTCTGTAGGAGAAATGTCCTTCTAAAGTCCAGTTATTCACCAAGATTCTCACATGCACCAGTGTTTTCTCATTTGGGGATTGTCCAGAGTCTGTGCACTCTCGAATACACAGCCGAGCGCTGAGGTGTCTGTGCAGAATCGCTGGTTATGATTTGGAGGTAACACTTTTTGCAGGATCAAGTGTACAAGTGTAAGGGAAAAAGGAGATATTTGTGAATGTGAGGGTGTTAACTTCACCCTCAATGGCCTGTTCCCTCCCAGTAAGTTGTGCCCAGTGCGTGGAACAGGGCTCAGGTCAAAGACACGACCCTATTGTTAATCCTTACAGATGTGATCTTGGGCTTACGTGTGCAAGTGGATATCTGGAGCATGCTGTTGACCTGTGCCTCAGTTGCATAACCAACAGTTGTGATTTTGTGATAGTGCATCTTCCATCACAAGCATACCTGGTGCCCGTGTCCGTCTGCATGACCGTCTCAAGCAGACAGGGCCTGTTTTTTTATTTTGATCTAATGCCTCTGAGACACAGGCCTTTGCTATTTCCATTACAGTCGACATGAAAAATGCATTTTTTATTACAGTAAGCCATTTTTTTCCCCCACCCAGCCATAGGGTCCCATTTGGTTCCCTGACAACTCTGCATGAACAGCATGTGCAGGGAAGATGTTGAATCTCACAGGGGAGCAATGTGTCGGGGAATTAATGTAGTTAAGAGGATTATGTTGTACAGGGCTGACATCTCTCTTGCAGCTCTTGACATGACTCACACTAATGTGTGTCTGCTTTGTTTTTGTTGGAAAGGCACTCATCCTTCATCCGTTCGCTTCATAGTCTGATATTCTTGTCTTGCACGGATGACCTGAGCACTGGCTTTCTCCGACAGGAGCTCCAAGCACGGTGCTGGCACTGCCTGTGGCCTCAGAGGGCATACAGTGGTCAGCCCACCGAGTCACCCCATTTACTGCAACCGATGACCTTTTGCTTTGCGTAGTTCCGTGTTCCACGACAGATTTTAGCTCAATTCTAGTGAAAGAGTGTGTCTCAATATTTCACATCAAATCATCAGGCTGTTTTTACAGTTCAGTTCTAGGAAAATGTGATTCATTTCAATATCTAGGAAAATATATTGCACTGAATATGATTTTCTTGTGGTTGTAGTGTAAAGCATGTGCATGTGTTCATGTCTGAAATGTGTGTGTATTCCAGAGATAAATAAGTTAAGTGTAATTACAGTCTTATGCAAAAGTATGAACACCCCTAATCAAGTCACATGTTTATTTAAATTTTTCTATGTGACAATAAGTACACATCCTCTACAGAGAACATGCTAAGATATAGCATTTGTCTGCACATTTTTGCTGCACAATTTCTATTATATTGTGCACGTAGGAGTTGAGTGTAGTGTAGCATGTTGGGGGGGGGGGTGTACACAGCGCTCAAAGCTGGCCATACACCTGTATGTGTGATTAAAATGAATCACTTTCTTTACTACGTTCTTCGTTGAAAGCTTTACAACTGCACTTGTGCACTTTTGGTTGTTTTCACATCAAGGAATGACAAAGATGTAGCAAAAATTACTTTTCTTTATATTTATATATATTTGTACTGTGTGCGTATAACTTTTCATCAGACTGAAATCATAAACATTTTGTCTGCTGCTTATAAACACAATGTTAGTATAGCTTAAAGGTTTACAGGCCAGCAGAGTGTCTTTGTTTGCTTGAGGTATGAGTGAGAATAAGTGTAATATTCTCTTGTTGTTGTTATTATTATTGTTATTATTATTATTGTTGTTATTATTATTATTATTATTATCATCATAATATTTTCTTTCTTCTGTTAGTCTAATACGTAGCTGTTATGTAGTTATGGGATTGTGGACTCCAGGACTTTATGCGGTTAATGGTTAGAAAGCATGCAAATGAGTAATTACACCGTATGCAAGTTCTTGTCGTGCCAATAGATGTACTGACAATTAAGCACAAAGTCATGTCCAGAATTCAAGCTCCAGTGCACAGCATGCACATCTCCTCTTCTTTGACTAAACTGGTGTCTTAGTGAGCCCATGCTCCTTCAAGCCAAGATTCTGCTCTTATGTCTTTGCCTTGTCCTTTCTCTTCTACCTCATCTGGAGTAGGTGAGGATTAACACTTCATCAACCTTGGAACATGAAGGAGTGTTTCTGAAGCCGTAGTCTAATTTAGTCTACTGCTCCTCCTGGGCCAGTGATCTTAAGCCTGATGAAATTATTTGAATTATTAAGCTACTTAGTCATGCACAGGGTATTTAGCCAGGCAGACAGGTGTGTCTTACATGTGACCTGCCTTTATTCGTGCCGGATCTGCTAACATCACAGGCTGCTCTGAGACTAGTGAATACACACAGGCAGCAGCCTCAGGCATTAGTCTAGGTGCTAACTATAGCGTGTTTGCTTTGCCCTTGATTCAACAGGTGGCCATAAAGATCATAGACAAGACCCAGCTGGACTCTGTGAACCTGGAGAAGATCTATCGCGAAGTGAAGATCATGAAAATGCTGGACCACCCACATATCATTAAGCTGTACCAGGTAATTTTGTGCCGAGTCGCTTGAATAACCCTTGGTTATTGCTGTCGCCGCGCCGCGCTGTTCAAACGGAATTGTGTAGTTGCATATTTAATTACGCACTGAGTTATGCAAAGAATTGCATTTTCATTTGATTTTCATGCTGATTTGCATTCAGCATATCTGAGTCAGCACTTCTGACTCTGCATTTGTCGAAATTTAAAACAAGACCATTTAACATTTTAACATTTAACATTCAAATAGTTATAACCAACTGAAACAGACTACATAAAATCCCATACATTGGGAAGGGGTGGGTTTAGGTGTTGAAGCACCCGCCCGTTTGACTGTAGTGCCCTTTTCGGCAAGTGACCCTTTATTAACACAAACTTTGTTTGGTTTTATTTCATTCCACATATCCACCACCACACATCACCACTTGCTGACAAAAGTTTTCAAACACACCCACCCCCCTCAATTACAAAAAAAAAAAAAAAACTCTCCCTGTACACAAGAAGACACTCAGGGAGCAATAGCACACAAACAGGTATGTGTTATTGCAAAAAAACATCATGGTTGTGATGTTATTTGTGACCCAGCCTCAGTTATTTTATTGCCTTTATGCAACAGTATAAGCAGGTAAACAGTAAACCAAAGAAGCCCTAATATATCAATTGTGCGTTAATACTGGCACAAAAAGTCGCAGGTTTTTCCATGGCGGATAGAGCCATAAAACTGTCAAGAATTCAGCTCGGCTTTTTCAGTGTTTGGTATATTGATTGTGGTTTTTGTTCTGGACAGTCTGTAAAGTGTTTCGTCACACTGTATTTTGTTCATTGCTGGCTAACTCTAGTTTGTTTAGTTCTGTCAAGGCTGCCAACCTTAAAGCTGGCTTAGGGACAATGACGGGCTTAGAATTTGATGTAGGCCTGTGGTCACACTCTTCTTCGGCAGCTGAATATTTAATCTTTGAAATATTACATATTGTATGTATAGTTTGTAATAAAGTAAAAACATAAGTAATGTTTAAAGTAAAGGTGTAAAGCAAAGCGAATCGTTACTTAGGGACTGGTGCTCAGTCCAATGATACAGTTGCTGTGGGAAATATTATTTGTAATAATGCATATGACCCAATCAGAGTGTGCTGTTGAGATGTGATTGAGCAGTGGTGTATATTAATGTGTAAAAGCAGCAATGGTGATAAATTACTCATTGTACAGATGAAAAGACCACGACACTAGAACTAACTCCTTAAACAGTTAACTTAAAGAAAGACTCATAAGGCATTGCCGCAGTTAAAATACTTTTTTAGCGGTTCTTCCAGGCCATAGGAACACCTTTCAAACTTTGGCCTAGTGGCAGGGTCTAAAATGCTGAGTGAAGAGGATGAGAGTTATCTCCTCTTCTACGTACGAATACAAATGTGGCAGTAAAAAAGGTTCGAATCTGCAGTTTGGGCAGAAAGTGAGAAATAATTCATATCAAATTTCACCGTGCTTTTGTCATTGCTGACGATGGCTGTGACTTCTATGAGTTAGGCTGCTTGTTCAGCTGTTTTGTTTTTTTTTCCAACTGCTGATGTTTACTGTATCAGACCGGCTCTCGGGCCATAGTTAATGACTAACTTCTCTCTCGAGACTTTCATGAGTACTCGTTATGAGTCCAACTGGATGTTGGCCTGTGTTACATTTTCGCGTCAAGCCACTCTCAGAAGCCTGACTCCAACAGCAGACCAACTCTTTGCCCCGAAAGCTCACTTAAGATAACTTGAGATAACTTTCAGCGTTACTTCCCAGGCCCATTACGTAAGGCTCCAGTTCACTTTGGTTGTTGGGAATGCGAACAGCGCTTCATTATTATACAACCGAGTGGCGTCAGTCCAAATGTGGCTGTGTAATCGCGGTGTATCATTATTTCCAACAGCTCTTCCATTCAGGCCGCATGGGTCAATTAGTCATTTCCTCCCGGGCCACATAAACAGAGGGCAGCTCGGCAGGCTCCCGCTGCCTCATCGCAAACCCCCATCTTCTCTCAGCCCCATCTGCCTGAATCCAGGGCCTGCATGCACACACATTCCAGACACGCACATATATTCACGCACTTTACATGACAACAGTTTGTCAATATTTGTCTGTGGCTCAGGCCGCACGTCACGTATTTACAGCATTACCCAGTGATTATTATATTTTCAGGTCTTGTTTTGCCAAAAAATACACAGGCTACATACAAGGGAAATAGGCAGCTTAAGTTCACTGCAGGTCATAAATGCCTTTTTTTTCTTTTCTCCCACCTCCAGGCAAATTATATGTTGATTTTGAAGTGCACAACTTTAAATATGCCATTTTCTGCACAATTTGTATTTATTTGTTGAGTTAAACGTGTTAATAAAATATGTTCAAAATATAAAATCTATAAAATATCTATAACAAATTGAGCATTAACTGTGACACAGGCCACATTTTGTTAGATTTTTTTTCCCTCAGTCTGAAATTTGGTGTAAATTCAGCAAACATTGAGTAGCTGTGCACTGAAATGTGCAGAAGTGTGTTCTCTAGTGAAGATGTGTATTTATTCACACTTAGAAAACCATCATAACGTGTTATTTGACCCAAACCTTTGCACATGACTGTGCATTTGTATGTCATTGCATGTCTAATTGCTGTGTGGTGACAGTTTTACAGCAGTGTGACCTATCATTAAAGAGGACGTGACAGAACGGCGGTGGTTTGTCACATTGAACACGAGCAGGACAGTTGTACGGCATAATGTGAACATTTGCATGAGATGATTCTAGTTATTTCCAGACATTTGCATATTTGGCAGCTGATTTGGACCAAAAGTACTTTGTGGTCAGCATGTTATGAAAATTTCCTGAGATCATGGCTTCCATCTAGACAAGTTTCTGGAAAGGAAAACATGGCTTCAGAACATGATTCATGTTTTGGACTGGCCGCTGACTTTATTAGTCAACAGCACATTGTCTTTAAAAGGGAATGTGAGAATCCTGTAGAAAGCAATAATGTTGATTTAAACTAGACCTTCATGGTACAAATGAAGCAGATGTATTAGTAAATCCCATCCAATTGCCTGGGGAAAAGGCCTACAGTAGTGTTTTCTGTGGGCCTGGCTGCATGTATCAGATTTATAATAGATCCTCTCTCTTGCCTACATTTAGCCCTATTCATCTCTTTGTTTTCTTTGGCTAATTTTGGAGTCCACCCACACATCGCTGGCTCTGTCGTGGCTTTATGAATCGAGCGTACGATCTGGCCAAGCAACAGCAAGCCACTCTGATTCATGCCTACACCATTGTACTGCTAACTAAATGAGACATAGCAATACTGCTACAGAGACAGCAGCAGGCCTTGTACATTTTGTTCATTTTGAACATGGACCCGTTGTTCTGTCCTGTGCATGAACCCACTGTGTTCTCGCCATGTGGCTTGTTTGTCTTTGTCATCCTACTGGATCACCTAGTGTGCTGCATGAGGCATTCAGGGCCAGTGTGCAAAGTCTGTATCACCAGTTTCAAGTATAAATGGGGCACATTCTCTCCTTTTGTTATCTACAAAATAAGCCTAAATGCCCAGTTTATGGATCATGCACCAAATGCATTTTTTCTCCTTCATACCTATACATGTATAGGATCACATAAATATGAGGTTAATGCAAAAAATGGGTTGAAGATATGAGTAGTATGAGAAATTTGACTGATTGCATATTATACTCCAGCCTCAATGTGCTAAAGGAATATTTACCAAGAGATGACACTGTTCCATCTCTCAGGATCAGATGTATATGTGTGAAAAATGTGCCTCGATGTGGCCGCAATATGTGCTTTTATTTTGCATATTGTATTTTTTAGACTAGAATTACATACCTGTAAGATGCTTTTTGGGGAAAGAAAATCTATCAACACCATTATCTCATCATCACTGAACTTTCACTTTCTGTTTTGAGCTTGTTGACTGCTCTATTGTCTTACTGCACCGTTTAAACCCTGCCCCTCAACAGAGGTTCTATTAGGCAGCCCAATGCACAGCTTACATGTTCAGCTACAATTTTAGTGAATGAAACTTTTATTTCAGGTGCATTGTGAGCACATGATGCATCAAAGCACATTTTGCATATGTACATATGTATAGCTGGTCCCCACTGTGTGTAACTGTTATGGTGGAACTGAATGTTAAAAATATTCTCTGCTCTTATACAGGTCATGGAGACCAAAAATATGCTGTACCTAGTGACAGAGTACGCAAAGAATGGGGAAATATTTGGTAAGTGTATTTTTTATTACAGATATGCATGATTAGCTTTCTAGTTTTTGGAAAAATTGGTGTTGTAAACGTTTTGCTAAAGTCACTGTTTCATATTTTTTATTCACTGTTTTTCACATCAGAAAGTCCCTTTGTCATAACTAAGGCATCAGCCAAATGAATAAATGTAAAAAGGGGAAAATGAAAGTTCAAGTGGTTTGTCTACATTTTTAGTAAGAAAGATAACTAGGTTAGGGCAAAGAGTGATGAGCATGCACTGATCAGTCATAACACTGAACAAGTAGACTGTCACAGAAATGAAGTGAACGTGACTATTTGTCATTGTGAACATACTCAAGAACCACAACGAAATGTGCACAGGCAGGCAGTTTTTCAGCTATCAACAGCTCCCGGGGAGCAGTGTAGCAGGACGGTACCTTGCCCAAGGGTACCTCAGTAGTGCCCGGGCCGGGACTTGAACCTGCGTCACAAGGGCAATGTCCTAACCACTAGACCACCACTGCCTGAATGAGTGAGTGAGCAGATCTGAGCCACTTTGACAAGGACCTTATTGTGATGGCTTGACAACTGAGTCAGAGCATCTCCAAAATGGCAGGTCTTGTGAAGTGTTCCAGGTATGCAGTAGTTAGTACCTACCTAAAATGATCCAAGGAAGGACAACTGGTGAATTGGTGACAGGGTCATGGGTGCGCAAGGCTCTCTGATGCATGTGAGAGTGAAGGCTAGCCTGTCTTGTCTGATCCCAAAGAGGAGCTCCTGTTACACAAAAAGTGAATGCTGGCTATGATAGAAAGGTGTCAGAACACACAGTGCACCACAGTCATAGTTGTTTTAGCAACATGAGGGAGACCTACACAATATTAGGCAGCTGCTGTCATTGTTATGGCTGATTCGTGTATGTTGGGAGGGCTAAAAACTGGTATGTGGTTTTGGGTGGGTAGCCGGTTGTTGAGTCAAAAAGGAATTGCTTTACCAAAGACGTTTATCTTGCTAGCAATGGAAACTGGGAACAACAGAATTGGTAACCAATTGATTTTTACTTTCATTCACCTTTGGAAAAATTAGCTTTTTTATTAGTCATGTGAAGAACAAAAATATCCAACAAATGTAGAAAAAGCCACAGGATGTTTATCTTGGTTGATAATGTTAGAGGTCGGAACGAAACATGCCCATAGACGAGACTAAACATGACACATTAAGCAGCCACCACGGCCACCTGAACAATCAGTACTGTCATTTTGTGATAGATACCGTGACTTCTCTCTTTTGAATGCCATCGTTAGCCATGATTTTTATTTCAAATTGAGTATAACTGTTTCACTAAGCCCTCACAAAGACTCTCAGTTAGTCGGCAGTAGGACAAAGCACACTCAAGGTAGTGTTGAAGTTTGACTGGGTAGCCTCTTCTAGAGAAAAATGCCTATTATCTAGGCATCTTGCTTACATAATACTGTTTTCTGGTTCATGGCGCGTTAACCACTGTGGCTTGCTACCAGGAAATCGCTCACACGTCAATCATATAAGCCGTAATTCCTGCAGCGCCTGACCCCGCTTTGTCCTTTAACCTAGATTATCAGAGTCTGGCTCTTGCTGGTGCTTTTTGGCATAACGGAATTGTTTGTTTTGTTGTTGGCCTCATCTGATAGAGGCTGTGTTTACAACAGCCCGAGACTAGAGCTGTTGACAGTCAGCCCAAATAATTTAAGCTCCACTTTTAATGTTCAGCTTGCAGGCTGAGATTGGAGTGTGCGTTTAGCTCAGCAAACTCATAAGTCTGATAAGGGTCTAATAATTAGCAAAAAATCAATGTGTCCCCTTTTACCATTGTATGGCTGAATACGCCCTGTGGCCTCTGCTGAGGAACACTCATTTATCATCTTTTGTGGAAACCGCTGTCAACAATCAAGAGAAGGCATTGGGAGCTTTTTATCAGTGTAGTCAGGAAGGGGAGGGACTTATTTTATGTACACACCTACACTCAAATGACTGTGCTCTTTATCAGTAAATAAAAAAAAATCTAGTGGTGAGTTTTGGGGGTTTCGTTGTATTTTAAAGGTGGTATTGGAGGATTTCTATGTTTTTTTCTTGCCAAACCAATACACAAGAATTTTTTAACACACACAATATCAAAAATGTTTGATTGAAAATCCTACCACATGATGATATTAACCTAGTGTGTATTAGTACAGTAAGCTGTGTGCATGGTACAAACAGCAACAATAGTGGTTTGTGCTGGTATGAAGCCCTGACCCAGACTCGTCCCGGGCCAAATAATACTGCTAAATCGGAAACCCAACCCCAATCCAAACCGAAATAATGGATTATCACAGGCACAGTTTTCTAAAGATCAACTATCTTAAGTGCTTGAATCCTGTAATAATATACTCAATGTTTTTTTATCAGTGTATTTTTGTGGAAAAAAATCTGTATCGTCTATATAGTTATATCTGAATATTTTTTTGTACATTTCAAACACATTTTACATTCATTACGCATATTACATTTAAAAATATCAAACAGAATCTTTGATGGAAAATTGTATCAAATGTGAAAATATATCAGTACTGCCCTCGTGTCTATCAGGTTACTCCTAGTGCACTCCTGATTACAACAGCACCCACTCTGCTCTGATCAACTGTTCCTCCCTGCACTAAATTTCCAGTCACTGCTGCTTCTTGCAGGAACACTTCACAGACTCTGGGCAAATTTAAACAGGGGCAAAGATCTGCTGTGACACACACATACTTCTCATAATCCACGGTTTCATTCCAGGAGCATGTTCACTCACTACGAAGGGTCCATAGCTATTCTGAACGTATTTACGAGAAGAGTGAACATGCCCAAAGTCTACAATATATGTATCACTCACTAGGAGACAAACTGCAACTCGACCCAAGCCCAATGATGTATGTGAAACCTGGTATTTTGTCAGACTCCCACTAGGCTCAGATGGGGTAGTGGACCTCTGATTAACATATTCAGGGACAGGGATTATTTTTGCTGTATCAAAATGTTTATTGTATGGTGACCCCTGAATCAAATACTCAGCATTCAATTCACCCCCAAACTCTGCAAAGACGACTGCACTTCAACCACTACTAAGGTTATGATATTAATCTCTCTGCTCACTCTCTGTAAACAAATGTTATACGCGATATTTCTACTACATGACTGAAGTGGTATAAGCGGATATAAACGGCCTGCGGACAGCATGACCCTCATTTTAGATGTGGCAACAGCCCTTGTTTTCACAAAACAAGATAAAGGTGGGTGTCAAGGCTGGAACAGACTGATTGGCCGGAGCCTTCTTGTGTCTGGGGTTTAAGATGAGGGACAAGCTTCCAGCGGAGGCGATGAAGCTGCCTGTACAGTTCATTTGTAAAAGCTGCAAGCTGAGGTCTTACTCTGTTTCACAAAATTGTTCCTCAGATGACATGTACTGGATTATTTTGAGATTTCTAGGTATTACATACTGAAAAGCCATTTCATCCTGCAAGATTGCTGGCTGCACAAGATAATACTGTTATGCAACCTACATCGTTGCTGTCAAGACTCTGCTGTCCATCACAGGCAGATTATAAAAGATGATTTTTCTAAATGATCATTTTCTTTGATAGTCTAAAGTATAAAATATGGGAAAAGTTAAAGAAAAAAGAAAAGAAAAGGAAAGGCTTATCAGTATATCAATACCAGAAGCCATTGCATTGTGTGCTTGAAGTGGTAGAGCAAGAAAACAGCATGAGCAGGATCCACTAGAAATGGGTGTTGCTTCTTCTACTGTACCTTGAAATTTGACATGGAAGAAAAGCAGTAATAAGCAGATTAAGCACTAAAGGCCAGGCAGTGCCCCTTTTTTCTTCAGGCTACAATAGAAGTGTCCAAGCTTAATTGGCAACCCATGACTCCTAACTCTTAGTCAAACAAAGAGCAGTTTATATTGCTCCATTAAGAATTTGGTGTAGCGTGGGGTTCGTTGAGGTGTGCAGGAGGAGACCTTGCCTTGGAGGAACCTGCCAAGGAAGTCTGTCTGCCCGACAGCCGCATAGTCGACTGAGCTGCTGCAGTGGAGCAAACTGGAAATTGGGTCAAGCTGGAATAATGAGGAGCTGCGCAAAGGCGCAGGGAGAGAGAGAGAGAGAGAGAGAGAGAGAGAGCGCATATAGCCTGAAGTATACATGAGAGCGCACGCAGGAGAGAGAGAGATAGCGAAAGAAACACAGAGAGGAGTTGAAATAGTTAAAGAGAGAAAGCGCGAAAGCGAGAGGCGGCGGTTTGAAGTTTAGATTGGGATGGGAATGTAGGCCATGCATATTTTTGAAATGCAGAGCACTGGAGAAGGTAGGTGTTTGGGAGAAGGAAGGACATGTCATCTGAGTCAGATCAGTCCTGACACTCCTGTCTGCCCTAGGCCAGTCTCCTCCTTCCTCTGTCCTCTAATGATTCTCTCCAGTCTCTGAGGGAACCTGAGGTTCCAGCTGCTGCAGCTGGATCTCAGATGTGGGTGTAACAGCTGTACTACAGAGCTGTATGCTGGGTCAGTTATACATGATTGAGCTGTTAAATCCAGGAGAAAGACTGACCAGTAGGCTGCCACTTAAAAATCTAATATGGTGTATACTATAATGTCATGGTTAAGTGCATTGGTAGTTCATCATATAGTTCTTAAGGAAAGTGTAGCCGTGGGTATACTATATGTTATACCTGTATGTTTATTCAGTTTCCAGCAGAACTGAATGTTATTGTAAAAAACCAATATTACAATGTTTTTATTTCTATG
>JBBPDA010000001.1:22528618-22540350 GCA_037974385.1 Arnoldichthys spilopterus | reverse complement strand
ATATATTTACATACTCACACTTTATTAGGTACACCTTGATAGTACCGGGTTGGACTGATTTCTGAAATACTCAGACCAGCACTTCTGGCACCAACAACCATGCCATGTTTAAAGTCACTTAATTCCCCTTTCTTCCCCATTTTGATGCTCATTTTGAACTTTAGCAGCTTGTCTTTACCATGTCTGGATGCCTAAATGCATTGATTTGCTGCCATGTGAATGGCTGATAACCTACTTGTGTTAAAAAGCAATTAAACAAGTGTTCTTAATAAAGTGGTCGGTGAGTGTGTGTGTGTGTGTGTGTGTGTGTGTGTGTGTGTGTCTATATGCACATACAAGCATGCATATATATATGTGTGGTGTGTGTGTGTGTGTGTGTGTGTCTATATGCACATACAAGCATGCATATATATGTGTGTGTGTGTGTGTGTGTGTGTGTGTATGAGATTTCTTCAACATCAAATTGACATCTTGTAGTCATTTTGATATTTCAAGCCCATGTAATGAGAATCAGGTGTTCCAGATTAGGCACCGCTGATTACAACCTCCTGCAGGTGGAACCTGCTTTATTTAAACCTGACATCTAGGGTCTGGCGTCCTCTTTCTTATTGAAGTGTGTAGTGTCATCATGCTTTAAATATCTAAAGAACTCTCTAAGGCTTTCAGAAGAAATTAAACCCCTTTTGTGGTTATTATATTTTACATTTGTTTCAATATTTTACATTCTCTTACAGTTCTCTTTATTTTTTTTTGCAATAAACATATATGAAATGCATTAAACTGCTCAGTCTTCACCTTTAGTGGAGATTGTGACTGTTAGATGTAGACTTTGTTATTTACCACAGGACATTACCACAGTGCACAATGTTGGTGTTTACATTATTTCCTGACCCAACGCTAAGGACATGCTCTGTGAACTCTACAGTGCGATCAGTGAGCTGCAAAACTTTTCTCACCCAGATGAGTTTATTGTCGCTGGTGAATCTCATTCTCCCTAAATTCCATCAGTTGAACTTGAACATGAACTTTGCTAAGAACGAGCTGGATCTTGTTTACACAAAGATTCCTGCCACGTACCAGGCGGAGCCCAGCCCCCACAATGGCCATTCAGACCATCTCTCTGTTATAGTTAATCCAGCATATTGACCACTTATGAAGCAATCCAAACAGGTTGTGAGGCAAGAAAAAAACTGGCCAGCAGGAGCCATCTCTGCTCTTCAGGACTGTTTTAAGCAAACTGACTGAAACACGTTTAGGGAGGCTGCAATCACCAGCGACTGCACTAACTTGGAGGAGTACACAGCATCAGTGACCAGCTACATCAGAATGTGCACTGATGTCACTGTCTCCAAGTTCACCACCACATGCTCCAACCAGAAGGGAGGTGTGTGCACTACTAAAGACCCGGGACACAGTGTTCAGAGCAGGGTGACAAAGCAGCCTTAAGAACAGCAAGAGTCAACATTTTCCAGATCAGAGTAGCAAAGCATGCACATCCCTGAAGGATCCACAGTCACTTTAAAGACAGCGGCGACCCATGGTGCAAGTGACAGGGCATCCAAGTGATCACCAACAACAGGATAACACCACCTGCCTGTGACAGTGATGCTTCCCTTTCAGTTTCGCTTCCAGAACAAAGACAAAGAAGACCACCCCTACGCTAGTCAACCAGGTGCTATGTCTGACCACAGGTGACGTGAGGAAAACTCTACACAGAGTCAACCCACAGAGAACCAGACAATATTTATGGCAGAGTGCTCAGAGAATGTGCAGACCAGTTGGCAGATGCTCTCACTGACATCTTCAATATTTCTTTGAGCAATGCCACTGTTTCAGTGTGCTTCAAGGCCATGAAGTGTGCCAAAAAAGTGCTTAGTGTCCTGCCCCGTGTTGCACTCACTCCGATCATCATGTAGTGCTTTGAGCAGACCTTCATTGGACCCCCAGCAGTTTGTTCAACCATCCACCATCCTCCATCTGGCCCTATCTCATCTGGACAAGTAGGACACATATGTGCGATACCTTCATAGACTTTAGTTCAGCATTTAACACAATCATTCTTCAGCACCTGATTGAAAAGTTAAGTCTGCTGGGCTTGAACACCTCTGTCTGCAATTGGGTCCTGGACTTCCTGGCTAAGAGGCGTCAGTCAGCCAGGATTAGCAACAGCACCTCCAGCACCACAACACTGAGCACTGGTGCTCCACAGGGTTGTGGGATAAGTCCCCTGATGCTCACTTTGCTGACTCATGACTGTGCAGCAGTGCACAGCTCAAACCATATCATCAAGTTTGGGCCTCATCAGCAAGAATGACAAGTCAGCATACCGGGATGAGGTGCAGCAGCTAATGGACTGGTGCAAAGCCAACAACCTGTCTCTGAACATGACCAAACAAAGGAGATGGTTCAGAAGAACCACAAGTGACCCCTGTGACATCTCATGTGTTGAAGTCATTAAGCCAAACCAAATTCCTTACTGTTCACCTGATGGAGAAACTTAGCAGCCCAGCAGTGTCTCAACATCACCACCAATCCCCACCACCTTCTACAGAGGGACCATTGAGGGCATGCTGAGTAGCTGCATCACTGTGTGGTTTGGTTAATTGCACTGACGTGGATCTTAAGGCCCTGCAGTGGATAGTGAGGTCAGCTGAACAGATCATCTGAATCTCTCTCCCCTCCATCACGGACATTTACACCACACGCTGCTTCTGCAAAACCACCAGCACTGCGGATGACCTGACACACCCATCACACAAACTGTTCTCCCTCCTGCCGTCTGGAAGAAGGTACGCAAGCATTTGGGCCCTCACTATCAGAATGTGCAGTTCTTTCATGCCTCAGCCAATAAGACTCTTAAACACTCAGGGACACACACCCTCCCACTTAACTAATCTTTATATTTATTATTGATATTTAACATTATGCTGCTCCTTCTTCCTGCTCCCTATGTCATGTTTATATCTGCTCTTCTCCAGAACATTGTTGCATTTTTGCACAAACTGCTACTTTTGCACCTGGTAGATCCAAAACTGTGCACTGGTCTTCATTTGTACATGTCTGTCTTTGAACTGTTTTACAATGTTTGCACACAATACACTTTATCAAATGTGTAGTTTTTGTAGTCCTTTGTTTTCATGCAGCACTATAATCCTGGAGTACTTTATACTGTTCACTGTGTACTGTGTGAAATTTATGTAGTTGAAATGACAATAAAAGCTTACTTGACATAACAAAGGAGTTTTATCCATCCATCCATCCATCCATCCATCCATCCGTCCATCCATCCATCTAGCCGGAAGTGCAATATAGTCATATCATATACAATAAGTACATTATAGTGTTAAATAATGGCATATTATGATGTATTAAACAACCCAGAACAGCATGTTTCATTACAAACACAGCTTTGCTATTGGTTAAATGGTCTCAGTGCAGTCTTGGTCTCAGTTCAGTCTTTGATGTTGAATAAAAATCACTGTATTAATAGTTGTGTAGATAACATTATTAAAATGGCCCCTAGTGTTAAGTTCCATTGATCCAGCTAATTAAACCTTTCAGAGGTCATGATTTGTTTTGTGTATCGTGAAAATGTCTTGAAGTATCATGATATATTATTTTCATCATATTGCCTACCTCTGTTTTGCTATGTGAAATGTATTTACAATTAATATACATCCACTTTTATTGTTTGTTCACTGGTTTCTCGGTTACTAATACTAACACTAATCTGGAACCCTGGAGTCCACACCCTCCCAGAAACATTTTCCTCTCAGACTGTTCGCTAAGTGTATATGTGCATTTATGTGGGTCTTCCATGGGCCTGATTTTTATCCACTTAAAGGTACAGTGGCTATTCACAGAGGGAGATGTTCCACTAGGCTCTCCCAAAGGTCCCCTCTCCTTTGGCCCTCTCTCTAATGCTCTGCCAGACCCTCAGAAGCCAGCTAGTGCCACGAACACCCAGAGCAAGGTCGCAGAAGTTGCTTTTTATCTTCAGCTTTAAAGAGCAGCATTTCCGTGTAGGTCTGAGGGACGGGGTGTTTAAACTTTGAACTGGAGACACTGAAAGTGATCAGCCAACGCTGGCCATCTACACACACTGTAAGGGCATTTTGATGATATTTAATCTTCAGTTCAATAAATTACAGAGTATGTTTTTCAAGGAGCATGTCATAGATATCATCAGTGCTTAATGAACACTGAACAACTGCATGTTTCATTACAGAGAGCATAATTAGCCCTGTTTAACTGGATTTAGTGCAGTCAAGTGTGTAAAATATATATAAAACATTGTATTTATGGTTTTTCATAATATTATTAACCCTTCAGTGTTCTGGTCAGTTGTTCAGTCAAAATATTAACTAGCCTTTAATAGTAGACCTTTTCAGTGAGCTTCCTCACCAGATGTTAGACAAAGGCATCCTGGTTGCAGGTGGAAACACATTTAAAGATAAAAATGTATAGATCACTAATAGAATTTATAAGAGAATCCAATAATTATTTTTGATATTTACTGATTTGTTTATGTATTCAGAGTCCTATGATAAAAATAAATCTTCTAAACTAAAAATAAAAAAAATTATTTAAAAAGTAATTGTTTTTATTATTGTCCCAAATAAATATAAAATGCAGATTTTTTTTTTGTCATTGCTTTTTTCTTGGTGTGGCTATTAAAGGCTTAAATCTAGCACTAGCGTTGTTTGTCAGGCTGCCCCAACTTAATAAACGTAAAAACTAAATAAAAGTAAATATCATGATGTATATAATGTATTGTGAAAATGTTTTCAAGTATTATATTTTTGCTATATCACCACCCAAAAACACCTTAACATCTTCTTTGTTTAATCAACCAACCATAGCCACCAGAGAAATACTATGCAGTAATTATATTACAATGCATTGTTACAAAAATATTTTAAATATTTGCAATAAATCATAAGAAAAATGTTCTTTAAGAAGTTATTTCAATAACTTCAACAAAGTTTATTTCAATTAGTAAATTTGAGGTGTCTCTATTGTTCTGGTCCTTAAGCAATGTAATAGCATCCTGCATATTCAAATAGTGTAATAAAAAGCAAACGCACAGAAGACATACAACACAGACACATTCAGCCTCCTGCATTTCCCAAGGACTTTGTACTGTCCCATTAAAGTGTTAAGCAAATGTGTTCGTTTGCTTCATCTCTTTTCCCTCTGGATCGATGCTAGATTGGGTCATTCTGTTAAGCAAACGTGGAGGAGCCGGAGATATTTAATGGACACAGGATGGTTGAGAAACACATTTCATGATTGGAACCCAAGGGACTTACACAACCATGTCATGCTTACACTATGTGAAAAGTCATTGTGAGCCCAGAGAAAGATGACCAGGCCAGGTCAGGCACGTCCACAGAAGGGTTCCATTATGAACGGCTGCCCTGACCTCTGTATGGGCTTTTGTTAGCCCTGAGAGTAGCTTGGCTGCCTTGTTGTACCAGGCACTGTTACGTGGTGCCCCTTTAATAAGCGTTGGAGTTAAAGGCGAGATTGAGTGATTCCGGTGTATGGAGTGTTCAGGGACTCACCCCTGCAATGTCAGCCTCTGGGCAGGCTGCAGCATTGACGTCAATCGCTGCTGCTCAGCATTCGGCTTGTGAAGTGGGTCAGCCCATCTGAGGAGCCCTCACCATGCCTGCTGCCTCTCACATCTCAGATGTTTTTTTTCTCTCCCTCTCCCTCTCTCTTAAGCCTTCAAGCTTTCTTTCAAGCCGCAATAAATCTAAACTCCCCTTCCTATTATCCCTTCATCATTCCATATCCCGGCCCCAGTCCTCCTTTCCATTACTCACTGAAAATGAGATGAAATCGCCACGCTGACATCACATTCGTCTTTTGACCTTCTTCCTCTGAAGCTACCTTTATAAATCACACATCCTACACGGCCAAAGGGAGGGGCCAAATGTAGCCCGAGAGCTAGACATAGCAGTGCCCATATTTGCTGAGAGAAATGGATGCCAGAGGAATGAAAGAAGTTGATATCAGACTGCATGTCAGGAGAGCTGTTCATAAAGGTCTGAAAAGATAAATAAGCAAACAGCACATCTGCTTCTGTTCAAATGTAGGTCATTTCAAAGAAATGTGTCCTGACATCTAAACTTCCAGAGTTAGACACTAACCCTTCCAACTCCTATTGACAATTAATCAATTTTCGGCAGGTCTATCAAGAAATCGAGTATATCAGGTAGAATGAGAGACTGCAAATCAAGTTCTTAACATCACAGAGCATTAAGTACCTTGGGGAACTGACCATTTTAATAAGGATGCATTGTTATCAAATAGTTAAACCCAAGTTTCACTGTTCTTGGTGACCCAGTTGAGGGAACATTAGCTCTCCTGATTAGTTTTCAGGTTTTGTTTTGCAGGATTATCCGTAGGTTTTGTTATTAGCCAGTAATAGGACGTTCCGTAAACGTGAAATGATTGAGGTCAACTTAAAACAATGGTCATGTTCTCTAGTGTAGTGTCGTACACTGTTCTCCTAAGGAAGCAAAACTAGTCATGAATGACTACAAAGGGAATAAAGGCAAAGCACCCCAGAACAGTCTGATCTGAATCCTTATGGCAGAACTCAGCACTCTGTGCCTTTGGGGATGCTTTAAGGAAAGTGAAATTTGAGAAGAAAGATATTCTTTATAAAACATAGAGACTGTGTGCGAAAACTGTGACCACAACATGGGATACTGTGCACAACGTTTTTCACACATGTACTGAACATCTGATCTTGAGAGTTTAAACAATCATATTCTGGTGGTGAACATTGTTGCAGGACTAATTTGAGGCTTGTTCCTCCATCTCCTTGTTTTATCGGTTGCTGTTGTTCTTGTAGTCTTTCAACAACACATTTTTGGAGAGTTTAACACAAATTTTGACCTGCTTTTAAAATGACTAGGAAAATCATGGGGGAAAACAGCAATTGCAAGCTATTCAAACTTCAGTAAATTCAGCGGAATTTGTAATCGACTACTGAAGTCATACCTCCACCAACTCTTTGCACAATCCTATGTTTTGCATATGCATGAGAGAGAGAAGGGCATTATACATTTCTTTATGAACACAGTGCATGAACTGCACATTTAGTTTCATGCACCAGTTTCAAACATAACATGTGGGCAGAATGCATCCAATTTGCATTTCAAACCGACGGCTAAGGGCATCTGGCACGCACAGTACTTTTGGCCTAGTTATATGAAGGTTTGTTTACTTGCACTCTTTTAAATAATATTTGTGTCATTGGCAGATAATTGCTTAAAAAGTGTTTGGTGCTGGACGGATGGTTAGATATGGCTCATATTTCAAACTGATGACAAATTTACTGTGCCTCAAGAGAGCAGAAGATTTAGGTGATGCAGGGCTGCTGTGCTAATATATCTGCATTTCAGTCAATTTACTGCATTTCTACCCCTACAGACATAATTATATGTCAGTAATTGTAATCCAGGTAGATTTACACCCACTTTCTTTTTTTTTATGGTTATGCATCAGCGGATACGTGCATGGAAAAACACTGAAATATCAAATATCAGCAATCGCCCATATCAGTGCATTCCTACTAGAAAAGCAATTACAAGGTGGAGTGAGCTGTGCAAGTATGGGAATTTTACTTTGCAGTAGTGAGGAAATTTGAATAGTCCTTACTCTGTTTGCAAGCCATATTTGACAACCTTGTCCCATTGTTCTGGCGGGAACGGGTGCAGTATCTAATCTACAAGCCCTTTGCTCAACTTATATGACCCATGTTAAACCCTGGACACTTTTCTGCAGTGAGGCGGTGTGGCCTCTTCCCAGTTTCTTGCCTTAGAATAAGGACATGCTTGCTCTCACCCTTGAGGATTAGGCTTTTTTGGAGCCTGGGGTATAGTGTAGTGTGGCCTTTTCGTTTCTCTGTTGATATCATGGTGTGATACCATATATGCCATCTGTGTGTGGTATGGCATATGCATGCAACATGGCCCCTGCCAGGCGAGTTAGCATAGCATAAGGCATCCAGATTAAGTGGCCTTATGTAATCAGGGCAGCGTTTTTGTTACATGGAAATATAGCATGTTGTCAGATTTTATTTAAGGTGCTTGGTGAAATATGAAAGCATATAAACAAAAATTCTGGTTTGGGAGAGGAAAAGAAAAGGCCCGTTTTTAAATAAACCAGTGCTTTTCAGCATAATCTTTACTTTCCACATTAGTAGCATATGGTAAATTGAAGGAACTGTCTATTGGCTTTAATCATAAGTGGTTTTTAAGTTTTCTTTACAGGGAAATTCAGAGATTGGACCCTTATGGCCTTCTAGGATTTCCAGTGGCAAGACCTAGATACCAAGATACCTTTAAATACAAGTAGCAGCTTAAGTAGTCTTCTGATGGTAAGCACATGTCTGTTATATGCTGTCTTTTTTAATCTTCTGAGCATTCAAGGTATTCATGTGCAATGCCAGCTATGCAGCAGTTTACCTAGTGGTATAAGTGCCAATGATACTCCATTAAAACAGGGTTTCTCTACTCTTCCCGCTATATAAAAAGCAGCGAGCCGCCACAGGTATGTGGAGCGCACCCAATGTTTTCCCTGCTCTTACACACCTACCTTTACTCAGGACAGGCTAGTTAATGAGCTGATTAATTACATCAGGTGTGTTGAGAGTAGGGCAAACACAAGAGTAGGATGGCCTCCAGGACCAGGGTTGAGAACCTAATACATGTGCATAATGTGTATCAGGGACACTACATTTACACTGCAATAGGGGTGTCCACGCTTATTTGCAAAGGTACAGTTCAGCTACAGGTTTTCCTTCCAACACAGCAGGAGTTCACAGGACCAATGGTTTGCAGACAGAGGCCAATTAAACAAGTGGTAACTGGCAGGCTTCTGCTTGTTTGGAATAAAAACCTTCAGCTAAACCGGCCATTTATGACTGGATACCCCTGCTATACAGTGAAGCTGGACAATATGATGATTTTTATCATTTTTGTAACAAAATTGTGCTTTTCTAGTAATTTTACAATATCATGAGTACTTGTAAGTACCAGAGCACTGATCAGTTGCAAAGAGTATGTAGAGTAATGCAGGGTTGTTTTGTCCAATCCATCTTTTCCAAGTGTTTTCAAAATTTCTGGAATTACCTTGAAACATTTTTTGCCACAGTATATTCCATCAACTGAGCCTTCAGTTGTCATATTTGTGTTAAGAGCAGTAATCATTTCATCATGCTCTGGTTTCCTCCCACTGTCTAAAGGCTTGCAATAGGTGGACTGGATTGACTAGTTGACTGTTGCTCTAAATTGCCCATAAACATGTGTGTGAGCATGAATGCTTGTCTATCTGTGTTGCCCTACGCTGGGTTGTCTCCTGTCCTTGGGCCCATAGTCAGCTGGGATTGGCTCCAGCTTCCTCAATGGACCCGAACTGGAAGAAGCGGTTTGGAAAATAAATGAATGAATAATTTCACCATGACTGTGGTGCTTCAGTATGATGAGCTTTTATTGTAGAGATCAGTGAGCTATTGGTACAGATGCAGAAGTCTTTGTACTGTGTAATTTTAAGTAAAGACCTGTGGGATGAGAACAGGACCTTCTGCTGTACTGTGTACTATGCGTGGCACTGAAAGAGCACATGTCTGGGTGTAACTGGTGTGACAGGAAGGCATACAAGTGTAAATCTATTATCTCCTGACTACTTGAATCACACTCACTCACGTGCACTCATGCGATTCTCCACACACTGCTGTGGTGCAGGCTGCTGTCTGTCATGGTGTGCTTCCTTGGAGGCAGGCTTCTAGTCACTCACTCCCATCCACTTAAGCACAGCTCAGAGCAGCAGTCATCCTCATCACCCTCATTCATCACCAGGTGTAAACTGGGATGAGAAGAAAAGGGAGAAAAACATATAAACATGCCTATTCACCTCGTAAAGTGGTGTTCACACAAACACACTCGCGTCTCATTAGCTTGAACTGGAATTCCAGTGGAACAAATGAACACAATTGTGGACTGAGCATGAACTTTACCCTTGTTCTTCACCTCCCTCTCTTCCTCTCTCCCATTGTCTGTCTCTCTCTCTCTCTCTCTCTCTCTCTCTCTCTCTCTGTCTCTCTCTCTCAGATTTTGGCTTTGCAAACTTCTTTCAGACAGGAGAGCCCCTAGCCACGTGGTGTGGCAGCCCACCCTACGCAGCCCCCGAAGTGTTTGAGGGACAGCAATATGAAGGCCCGCAGCTAGACATCTGGGTAAGCCTTTTCAAAACAGCAAATAAGTCACATGATACCTGGACAGCATCCTATCCTTCCTTATGGTTTCGATGGTGAATGGTTCATTAGTCAGCTGACAGGCTGTTTGTCTGAGCTCCTTTCCAACCTTTTGACCTTGCCTGACGTCAGTGTGTAGACCAAACAGTCCCGTGCTGTTCGCGAGTGTGAGAGATCGAGATACAGAGCAGGTCACGTGAGCGCCTCTGCTGCTTCTGTTTACTGGCTTACAGTTAGAGCACGTGTACCTTGACCCTCAGACCTCATCACTTGTTGTCTTTCTGCTGAATTAAACCAGTTACATGATGCAAATTTTTTAATCATGTGTGTGTGTCTGTGTGTGTGTATGTTCTTGCAGAGCATGGGTGTAGTCCTGTATGTGCTGGTGTGTGGTGCCTTGCCTTTCGATGGTCCCTCTCTACCGGTGTTGAGGCAGCGTGTGTTGGAGGGCCGCTTCCGAATACCATACTTCATGACAGAAGGTGAGAGATACTCTAAACAGTGGTTTAAAAATATGTGTAAAACAGTATCACAAGCACAAGCAACACTGTTTCAAAGTGCTCAATTCTGCAAATAAACAGTAATTGTACAGTAAAATGTGCAGAAGTGTGTTCTCTGTTAAAGACGTGTTTTTATTTTCACATAGAAAATCCAGCTAAACAGTTAATTGGACCAGGGGCTCACACACTTTTGCATATGATTGTAAAATAACGGTTTGTTGCCTATTTAAAGGTTTTTCCGAGAACAGTTACATTATAGCTCCTCACATTTACAAATCTGTTACAAAACTGTTTTTTATTAAAGAGCCTTCCATTCAAAGGTTCTTTAGAGAAACAAAAATGGCTCTCCTAAGTCATCTTGTGAAGAACCCTTCTTGGCAGCCTAAGAAGAAGGCCTGCCTCAGTAGGGACAGGACATTATTGAACAGTTCTCAGCTTTTCTCTTAAGTTATTCAACTGGCTAATCCTACTTTGGAAAATTCCCTCATAGTGTTTAATTTTAATTATTTTCGGCCTGGCTCAAAGCTGAGTGAATGAGAACATTCCAGTGTCTGGATCCTGCCTGTGCATCTTTGGGCTTTATAAAGGTAAGTGGAGCAACACAGCTACCTGGGGTCTGGGTGCTATAAGCTGCAGCCCTTTGGACTGAGCCTTGGCCCTCACTGAGCTAAAAACACGCCGGTCAATGTTTCCTTCAAATTCATGTACGAATCAGGATCACGCCAGCAATGAATGGGTAGGTTGTGACAGACGGAGATAAGAAAAGGGGCCAAAAGGCATGAGGCAAGTTGTTGTAGACATGTCTCTGGCGTCCAGGGTCATTTTTGGCAGGCTCCTAAAAAAAAAGAGAAAGAGTGGTGTTGACGCAAAAAGCGAAAATGTCAAGTTACCTAATCCTGTACCTCAGCTTCTTCCCGGACACTTTCGACTTAGATTTGTGGAGCTTTGTCAAGGACCTT
>JBBPDA010000001.1:22502082-22522691 GCA_037974385.1 Arnoldichthys spilopterus | reverse complement strand
CGGGCCGGGACTCGAACCTGAGACCTTCAGGTCTCAAAGGCAGTGTCCTAACCACTAGGCCACCACTGCCCACAATCGATTATTCGATTAATGTACACATCTTCTACAAAAACACTAACTTACATTTTGTAACTAACAATAGAGCAGATTTTTATATTTTTTTGCTCAGTCTTACATATAGGAACAAATAACACAAATAAAATGTTCTATAATCTTTGCAGATGGCACATTTACATATTTGCAATGTGTTAAATTTAGCAAAGAAGCATCAACTTGAGTGCTGACATCACAACATGAGGATACAAGTGTGTGGGGTTTGCCATTATTCCCAAGATAATATCATCACAAAGCTGTCAGAAAAGAATGTAACATATGCTATCATTTAAGCCAAATTAGCTCTTTAGTGTGAAGTGAAAAACAAAACAGCTAATTTGCATTAAAACCATTTTGAGAAGCAAGGAGCAGAAAACTGGGGGTTTTTAATGGACATTTCAACTTTAGAACAGGCAGTATTAAACAATGAATCTAAACGTGTTCTGCCATGTCTCTCTGTGTTGCAGTCGAGCAGCGGAGCTCCTCAGGTGAGCCTCCTCACCCAGAACGTACGTCTACTGCGCTCCCCGGCAGTGCCCCAGGCCTCTGCCGACTCCTACACTTTCCCACAATCCCCCTGCGCTCCTGAGCACAGCCTCATGGAGGAGGAGGTGGGAACTCCCAAAGTAAGTAAAAGGTTATTTTGTTTCATCTCTCCTTCACATTTCATGACAGAAACTTTCGACACATCACAGCGCTGAAACGCTGTTTACCTAGGCATCTTTTCTTGCCTGAAGCCATTTTTGCCATATGTCAGTTGCTGAACAGAAAATCACTGCATTGTTTAATGCTCACACATCAGATGAGCAATGGCAACTTTGCTCCAGGCAGGAAGTGAGACAGCTCTCACTGTCCCTTCTTTACACACATCCACGTGTGGGTAGCACCCAGATGTGCTTTCCAGTGAAATCCTCCCACCAGGCCATTACACACATCTGCTCACTATGCGCTACTTCAGCTGTGGACTTGTGGAGGCTAAAAGCTGGCACACAAAGCATCTCTTGCAGCTGAATGGAGTCCCTCTTTCTGTAAAATAGCGCTCATGCACACCCCATGCCTCCCTAGGGCCATTAAAGTCCATCCAGGGTCAGGCACGACCAAGGCTGTTTACTTTAGCCCCTTTCACCACACCCATTCAGTGGGAGGATTTTGGTCCTGAGCTTCACTGACAGACACCCAACTTAACACCCAGCCCTGGGATACAGCAGAGAAGCTAAGGGCAATGGTCCGCAAGAACACACAAGGTCAAACATTTTGGTGCAAATGACATATAGTGATCATGTCCACAAACTCTGTTCAAAATGTCATTTGCATAAAGCTAAGAAATATTCTGTTAAAACTTTGAATAGCAAATTGAATCTAAAAGTTTAGGTCACACACATGGAGTGTCCTCGAGAATGAAGCTTTATCATTAGGTAGAAACATGTGCTAAGCATAGCAGCATAGTCTATAGAAGTAACATTAAAATGAATGTGAATCATAAATCAGTGCATTTTCTTCTGTGCCCTCATATTGTTTAGAGTGAAAGACAGTATCGGTCACTCTCTGAGCTAGCGTATTTTGCTCAATGGTGGAGGTGGTGAGATGGAGAGAAGAAGTAATATTACTGGATAATGTTTTTTACTGCCCATTGATCCACAGCTAGAAAGCAGAAGATGCTTTAGATGTGAACATTCTGATGGAATTTATGAGACAACATAAATCATGGTGAAAAAGCACCTGACATTAGGCTAACCATACTGGACCATAATTAACTTTTTCTAATCACAAAAATAATTGATAATAGTGATGCACATATGCAAATATCCACTCATATTTATTATTTAGATTTTGGTACAATTATATGAAGAAAGGATAACTGTAAGGCAGCTGCCCTCGTCCTTCACCTGTACAAAGGGTCAGAATTAAGCATCATTGTGTAATAGCCAACTTTTGATTTATCAATTTGATTTATGTTAAATTAAAATTTAAATAAGTGACACATTTTTTGTTTAGGCCATTTTCACCCATTAAAGAAAAAAATGTGTTATTATATTTGCTTTGGTTAATAAAAAGTAGTGTGTTGGTCTGTTTCATGTGTTTCTTTAGCCCAAAGTGAGCTCCGGGTTTTAATAAATAACGATCATAAAATCGGCAAAAACAAATGGTTGTAAAATAATCACTATAGATGCATCCTTAATCATTAAGATTAAAAACATTATCAGAACAAGCAATAAAAGCACAATGTTCAATAATTATATCTGAAAAAGAATGGCAGATATTGATGGCAGACCACAGCAAATATTCAGAAGGAGCTTTAAAATAAAACAAATAGACTAACAGACTGTTAAAGACAAGGCCAGTTAATGCCAAAAAGTCTATCAGCTGGATGGGGAGATTTACCGTAGAAAAAATATCATGCAGACCCAGCGAGCTAGCTCGACCCACAGCCTGCTTCACGCTCACTTTGTTCTCGCTTTGTTGTTCTTTCCTTTCATCTGCTTTTCTCATTTTATGAGTTGTTATAGGAGAGCGTGTCTCTTTTAGTGCTCTTTTTAGATGCTTTTCACTTTCTCTCTCTCTCTCCATTTTTCCCACTCTTTCTCTCCAGCCATGGGGGAAATGCAGGAAAGATAGATAAGGGGTCCATGCACAGCTGCCAGTCTTATATAAATGACTCAGGCCGCAGTCATCGCTGGCTGTGGCACACATCGGACGTGACAGCTGCCCATTCGTCCCGGCCTAGTCATCCACCCCCATCCTCTCACAAGCACACACATACTCTCAGCATGTCCATGTGACCCTCCCCATAGACAGCATGTCTGCCTCGCTCACTCCCTCTGTCCCGGCACTGGATTCATTTACCCACCCACAAACGCTCAAACACACTAAATACACACACACAGATACGAGTATGTCAGGTGTGGTCTGTTCTAGTTTGTTATAAAGCATTTGAAAGCATTCATGGCTCTGGTTCCCAGCATTAACCATCCCTGCAATGTTATTCTTGTGCTTTTGAGCTCAAAATTCTGCTTCCTCTTAGCGTGACGTGGGTTCACATTGTTTCTTATCGTTCTTGGTAAAGAACAGAATGAGAAATGCCTCTCGCTGGTGAGGGAACAATGAGCGGTACAGTTCGATTTAGAACTAATGAAATAATAAATGTTGAGCTGTCATAACTTGTCCTAAAATTCACCTTCTCAGCGAATTGGCTGTGATTTGTGGAAATTCGTATGATGATAGTGGTTATTTTATGTTTTACTGCTAATCTCTCTTACAGTAAGTAACGACCAACCCCACTAATATGCATTTATGTCTTTAATTATTATTTATAACTGTGCTACTCAAACCCCATCCTAGGGACCCGCAACCATGAATTCTTTGCCTTTAAAACTTCTGATCCAGCTCATGAAGAGCTTGATAATGAATGATGAGCCGGATCAGGTGTGTTGAGGGTCAGGGAATAGTTGAGTTCAGTGGGTAACCAATAATTTAAATATATAAATATATAATATATAAATATAATATAAATTCTTTTTAATTTATTTTACTTATCTTATTTATTCAAAAACTTCATTTTATTTATTTAGTTTATATTTTTATAAATATTTTACTGTGAATGGTCAAGTTTTGACATTTGATTTGTTATTTTTTAAGTCAATTTTTACTGTATTTTAAAACAAAAAAACTCTATTAATCATCCAGATGATTGGCAAATCAGTAAATTATTAATATAATCGATAACAAATGTATACATTATTTACATGTAAGAACTAGAAGTATTTAGGCAAGCTCCAGTTATACTGTAGCACATGTTGGACTCATTTCATCCAATGGTTTGAGTCATATGTTGAAATATGGATCTTGTGTAGTTCTTTTAAAATGATCTCAGAGAGAACCGTGTGACTCCTTGGGTGGAGATTACATAATTTGTCCTATGATGGTGATAATCTTGAGGCCACATGATCTGTGTGTGTGTGTGTGTGTGTGTGTCTGTATAGGGACCCGGCCTCATGATGAGCTGGTGTCTGAAGGGAGCGCAAATAGGGGAGGGAAGGGGGAGTAACTTGCCCTGCTTTCTCTCTCTCTCTCTCTCTCTCTCTCTCTCTCTCTCTCTCTTTCTCCCCCTCTCTCTCTCTCTTTCTCCCCCTCTCTCTCTTTCTGTTGGTCTGTGTGTCTCTCTCTTCCTCTCCCTCTGTTGGGTAACAGCATTCCTGGCCCAGTACGCTGCAGGACACTGTAATCAGGAATCGTACAAAAGCTGCTCTCTCTCTCTCTCTCTCTCTCTGTTAAGCAGCTCCGGGGCTCCGGTTTCCCCAGCAACTCATCCAGATGATCCGTGTCAGTTAAGGATGTGCGTGTGAGCCAGAGAAAGTGTGTGTGCGCAAGATTGCGTGTCTCAGTAGACTCGGGTCTGCATGAGTCTCTGACTGCCCTCTCAGCCAAAACACACTTCCTGTCCTCACATTCCAGACCTAACCCCCCCCCCCACCACCACCACCACCGCCACCCCCCAAGCGCACACATTCGTCTGAGCGAGGAGAGAGAAAGAGAGAGAGAGAGAGAGAGAGAGGGAGGGAGGGAGGGAGGTAGAGAGAGGGAGAGAAAAGGGGAAAGCGGGGAAAGTGGTACTGCAGACATTTGTTTTCTTACTCAGTCCTACAACCATGCATTAGCTCATGCGTTCTCAAAGCGTCTGCTGTGGCCTGTAATCCCGACGTCGTGGATCTTTTGAAGTATGAATGGGTGGAAAAGTGAAAGTGAATGATTATTTGTTATTGTAAACACACCACAACACAGCACACAGTGCACCACAATGAAATAAAGACACTGCATCTGGCCCAAGCTTGTAGGAGCAGTGGGCATCTGACATGGGCAGTGCTTGCTAACAGGTCCCTTAGAGGTACTTGTACCAGTCTGGGATTTGAACTGGTGGCCTTCAGCTTACAGGGTTAACTCCCTAACTGTCCCGCAACAGTGTGAATATATACTAAATAAGAGAAAACAGCAGATGGCAAAAATACTCTATTTGGTCATGAATTGAATAGTTGTCAGTATATTAATTAGACAATAATCTAATAATAGTAGATTTAAGTTGTTTTTAATCAAATAAAAATCAATAGATTAATCAATCAGAAAAAAAAATCCATTCCAGCTCCAAATAATTGTTTTCAGTAGATACATGTGCGAACTGTAATATTGTCTGATACCAACAGTGTATGGTAGTCTGTCTTTACACTCTATGTGCTAAAAACCAGCAGACATTGTAGTGCTAGAAGCCACCGTGTATTCAGCTCCAACTCTGTTATTGTCTGCAGGTTGACGGCTGCATGCTGGACCCCCTGCCTCCAGTGGTCATGCGGAAGTCCAGCACCTCATCTCCTTGCAACATGATGGAAACATCCATAGACGAGGGCATCGAAACAGAGGACCCTGATGCCGATGAGGACCCTGCCCATGTCTTCAGTGCCTACCAGACAGCTCGCTTTGGCCAGCGACGACACACACTTTCCGAGGTCACCAACCCGCCAGGAGTCCTGACCAGTGCAGGTCAGCTGAGGCACAGTGATGAACTTAATCAATAGCCTTACACAGGGCTGCAACATGAACCAATCTGGTTCAGCCATTTAGACAAAGGAGATTTACACAAATATCTCCTTACTCTGAATTTCAGTCTGCCAAAACATGCTTTTTTGGCTTTTTTGGTTTGCTGAAAGGTTAGTAATGGAATTTTGTGGCCCTCAGTTTATCATGCATGCTTTATTAACTTCATGGCTCCGTAGACAATTAAAGATACTAACTTTGTACCTGTTCCGACTGACTGACTACATTTAAGCCAAAAAAATAAATATGTGAATTTGATTTTTGGCCAAACCATTGCTGTAAAGCTATTGCCAGTGATAGTCAGTGATAACATGAATGACAGGAGGTAGAAGTATATCAGTGCAAGAATGGAGCCAAAAATGACTAGACGTTTGTAATTATAGATAAACGATTATAGTGAAAGCTAGAACTGCTCTTTGAATCTGTTGTTTAATGTGTATATTACCTCAATGTCTGGTAGGAAAGCTGTTCAGTCTGGGTCACAATCCCTCCCTGGGCAGCGTGGACTCGGAGTATGACATGGGCTCCATGCACAGTGACCTAAGCCTCCTGGAGGACACTTCTTCTCTTAACGAGGCTGTCCTGGCCAACACACCCATCAGCCGGGTAACGCCGCCATTCACACGCCCACCCAACCCAGCTATGCAGGCACTGAGCTCACAGAGGAGAGAGGCCCACAATCGCTCGCCTGTGAGCTTCCGAGAGGGCCGCCGAGCATCAGACACATCCCTTACACAAGGTGAGTGCTCTTAGGCTACATGAACATTCAGACACAAATCCAATTTCTAAAGGATATTTTAAAAGAGTCCGGGGAACTGGACATCACTTAAGTTAGGAGGAAATTGTGAAAAATGCAACAACAACAAAAAAAGATAAAATAGTAAATATTGCTTTCTTAACCAGTTTTCTCCTTGGAGCAAGCCTCAACCTGAGCATGCAGCTCAATTTTGGAGACACTTTGATCTTCTGTACATAATCCAGCTGAGTCACTTACTGAGGCCCATTCTGATACTTATCTAAATAAAGCATTCTAGTCTAGCTCTCTTATCTCTCATCTCACTGTTCTTATCTTTTCTCTCTCCTGCTCAACACCCCACCAAACAGACTGATGATTCATTGAGTGAATCAGAGGCTGCACTGAAGCTCCTGTTGTGTTTGCCTATATAATTATTCCCAATCACTTCAGCACCCGAAAATAACTGGAGAATATTTTATCAGGCCAGCTACCTCTTCAGTCCGAACAGTGGAGGACTAAAGAGTCACTAAAACACTGAAGCACTCTCAAAGTGAGAGTGAATCAGTCATAACGTGTGAGTACAGGCCGTGGGCGCTCCCGAAATAGCCAGAATAACGGCGTGAGTTGGGTCACATGGGGCAGCGTCAAAGGAACAGTCAGAGGTGTTGTGGGCGAAATGGTACCACAGCACCTGCAGCATACTAGTGTGAATAGCTTTTATTGTAGAAGTGCACGTATACCATGCAAATCAAAGACAGAGATAACTCTATCATTCATATAGTAACAGACGACCAAGTATATTTCATGCTCTTCTGTCCTCTCCCTTTCTCTAGGCCTGGTGGCTTTCCGGCAACACTTGCAAAACTTGGCTCGGACCAAAGGCATCCTGGAGCTCAACAAGGTCTATGAACAGATGGGCTCTGGGGAGAACCCCTCTTTAGGGCCTCTGAGTCCCCAGACGCATCCACACGACCTGCTGGACCCCTTGCTTCAGGTCAGTCCACCCCTGCTGGACCGTTGCCACGGCTGGCTCTTTTCCCACTGATCTTAGACCAGTATTGTGGTTCCATCCTATAGCGGTAAAGGTTGAGGAAGCTGCCCTGAGGTCAGTGTTTAAGGATAATGGGCTCCTGGCTCTGCTCCAGCTGCTCTCACCCCCATTCACTACCCCGCTGATACTCAGACACCGCACCTTATGTAATACTCGAGGAAGAAGCAGCCAATTGTCAGTTGTTTACTGTCCATCCCAGAAGCACCATGAATGACACCATTGTTGGAGTAATAGGCCTTGTACTGGTGACCAGCGCCCATTGCTCCAACACTTATTCACCCAACACATGGCTTTATCAAGAGAGAAATACTGATTTTCTTTTGTTTAAAAAGATTTAAAAATATTATTTCCTGTATGTTTCTCAAATGAGTTTTCTATAGGAGCATGAAGAAAATGGTGAAACCAGAATTATTAGTAAGAGGACTATTTAATGCCACAGACTGGCATGTAGCTGTCTAGGGTCCTGGCTGTTTACTACGATGCATATATAGCCTTGTCATACTTCCAATAATAAATGTACTAACGTAAATTTCATATCTGAATTTTTCTGGTAAAGCTGACATCCACTCTGTGTATGTTTGTTTGTGCACAGGCAGAGGGAGGCCACCAGCACACTATGGCACTGTATTCAGGTGTACCTCAGTCTCTGCTGTCCAGGAGGCAGAGTCTGGAGCCTCAGTACCCTACACACAGAATCCCAGTAATGCTAAACCTTTAATCATGGAATAACATAGAATACCAGTATCTGATCATGAGCTGATCATCACAGTTAGATTTTTTTTAATAGTTTTTCCTGCTCTTTTACAGAAACCTACTCTGATGGCAAGCCCCAGCAGTTGCCAGATGTTCTGTAAAGAGACTCCACGAAGCTTAGAGCAGCAGCTGGCTGAACACAGGTATGCAAACTTCAAATTGCTGCATCCTTCTTGTGGAATTAACTGGCATTTACAGCCCATATTAAGATTATAATTTCTGGGGTCTATAAGATCCTAGTTATTGTTAATGTCTACATCCCATCATATCTTTCTATTTGCTGTATTTCTTTAGTAACATAGCTCTGAATCTTTTTATCTGAAGGTTGCAGCAGAAGAGGATGTATCTTCAGAAGCAATCCCAAATGCAGGCCTATTTTAACCAGATGCACATAGTGGAGGGCCCTTATGCCCCTGGCACACCAATGAGCAGCCAGGACTCTGCAGCACCCCCTCAGGTCCAAGGTTCTATAGCCCCAGTGCACCAGCAGCAGAGCCCCCAGGCCTCACCCCCATACACCCCACATGCCCAAACGTTCAGCCCACTGATGGAGCCCTATCTGGGCCATTATACACACTTGCAGCCCTCAGCCCTGCCCCCTGGCCTCCAGGGCCAGCAGCCTGAGACCCTTAGCTACAGCTACCTGATCCATGAGCCTGGGGCACAGTGCCCCCCAGGAGACATGCTATACCAGGAGCAATACAATCACCCGCTGGACCCTGGGCAACCCCCTCCTCCTGGTGCGACAGTAGGAGCCCCTGGATCTGGGTACGAAGGGCTGGCCATAGCGGACCCCTTTCTGGACAGTGAGATGATGGAGACAGTAGATTCTCAAACCGGCTTTGTGCTAGTAAACTAAGCTAAGTCAGTCAGGGCAAACAGTATTACCCTTGAGATCTGCTTTGCTGCTGGTGGATGGGAGATTAGAGGAGAAGGATACAGGTACGGGGGCGGACAAACGATTTGCGCTCAGAAGAAACTTTTGGTTTTGGTGAACCACAGATGTATTCTTTTCCATTTTTCATCCTGACTCCTCCCTACCTCCCTTCTTGTTCTCCGGTGCCTGCATTTGCTGCTAGGCCTCCCAAGAGAAGGCTGGCAGAAGGCCTCTTTAGAGCGCCATAAGTGGAAGCTCTTCTCTACTCTACCCCGGATGACTGACGCTTAGCTTAGCGCAGCCACATCAGTCGGGGCTTGATGTTTCCTGTAGCACACAGACAGCTGGGATGTGCCCAACCGAGCCTGGTCAAGAGCACAAGAATGGCAGGTTTTGTATTAACACAGGAGAAGTGCTTGGCTCCCAGTGTCCTTGAATCACAGAAGGACAGTACATATTAAATTTGCACGTTTGTGAAGTGCAGTGTTAGTAAAAAAAAATATGTATATGGCAATACTGAAGCAATATAGTCAAGCTGGGACTGAACAAAGCCATAAATGGGACAAGGTCCAGCTCGAGTATTGGTTTGGTGGGGATGATGAACACGTCACAGCCCAAACACCCAGCAACAGTAGAGCATCCTTACAGCTGAGGAAGTCAATCCCATCCCACAATCCTTAAGAACACACGGTCTGGACTTCAACTGTAGTATTGTTACTTGCCCACTATGTCCACAGCATGAATTCACCACTGTTTTTGTGCAGCAGAGTAACGTCAACCGAATCACAACATTCTCCTTAGATCGATGGCAGGGAGGAGCTGTATTCCAGACAACCTCCAGGGGTGTTGACCACATAGTCATGCATGTTTGATTTGGACATACTATGGACAGAGTTACCCATGACACTAAATGGATCTTTGAATGAATGTGCAGATTTGAAATGTTTCAATGACAGAAAGATTCGAACCTCAACACTGGATTATAGCCAACTAATCATGTTCCTCTTACAACAGCTGAGTATAGGTGGGGTTTTATTTTAGCACTTAACAGTTCTACTTGAATAGGGAAAGTGACTCTTCCATTAATGAGAATTTTGTAAAGATGATGGTAAATGTTGTTAAAGGCTGAAACTTTGCAGCAGCGACCAGGCTGTGGACAAATTACTGGAGCACTTTTTTTTTTCTTTTAATTGTTTTTTTTTTATGCAAAAGGAAATGTAGCGAAAGTGGAAGGAGCAGTCAGGTGAGTCTGACCTGCTCTTCTAGTTCTGTCAACTAAAACCAAGAGACACATCAAATCCTGTTCTCCCCATTTATATACACAAGCCCTTCTCTCCAAGGACATGTGAGAGGTCCACTCAGTGGTTGTTGTATGTGCTTTGTATAAATTAGGGGTTAGATATTGTTGAAAGTGCTTTCAAGATGCAAGCAATCGTTTTCAGTGTGATAGTGTTCAGTGTGCCTTTTCTTTATTCTTTTTAAATTAAGATCTGAATAACCATTTTTGGTTTGATTCTGTTTCTGGTTTGGTATACCTTGCAGGATAGAAGTAGACCCAGGTTTTACAAATGGTACAAAACCAAAGTCCTCTCCGAAGTTTCAGTGTACAACCCCACCATGTGGAGTTTGGAGCTTCTTGGTTAGTTCTAAATAGTGCTTTTTTCCAATCAGTATATGACATTGAAAAGTATTAATAGCAATATTTGTTACGAATAGCTATAAAAGAATCATGAATGTGTTATAACTTATTATAATCACACCTCCAGCTGCCAAACACCATTCTTTAGAAATCCAATTCTACATTTACCCTCATTGATGTGACCACATATAAGCTAACTTTGCTGTTGAGATTTAAAAAAAAAAAAAGTTTATTCAATACCACTGTCTTGTTTTTTTTTTTTGGTTTTTTTTTTGCATGCATGCATTCATGAAAATGTCAGTTTTGAAAAGCAACTCTGAATGCGTCCTTAATTGCTTGCTGTGTTCGGTGTAAATCAGGCTAAAACCCATTACATGGGAGTATGTCAGAGAAAATGCTCTGAAGCAAATCTCCCATGACAACATGTGAATGACTTCCGCTGAGTTGAGATCAGATGAGGTCATTCTGGAAGTTATGTTCCTCTTATGCCAACTTGCACCACTTCTCTGCAATTGCTGAGAAATGAAACCAGTGGCCTCCATGTGTCATTTTAACTGCTCCCACAGATGCCCTGACCACTGGAGATAAATGAAACAAGCAATGAGGCAAAAGTCATATCACCGGGCAGTGTTCTAGTTAAGAATGCGCAAAACAGACTTCACAAATGGAAGATGAGTTGCAGGTGTTTTCCCATTATGCAATAAGCATCAAGATCCCCAGGGTCATTTTCTTTAAACAGTCTCAGATGTACAGGAGGGTGGGGGTGACACCAGTCCTTCATTTGTTTAGATTTTTTTCCAAGTTACTTGTATAGTAATTACCACTGTATATAGTCGATCACAGTAGTGCTGCAGGAAATTTTAAATACCTCAGTGCCAATGCTGGGCTTAGAATAGTCCACCGACTTCAGATATCCACCCAACAGTGTCCTGTGGCCAGAAAATGACCACTGACAAAAGACCAACAGATGACTAATACAAATTTCTATAACATCATCAATAACTGAACATGTGCGAGATAGAGCATCAGGTTAGATGTGTCTAATAGAGTGGAAATGAAGTAGAAACAGTATTTAAAACTTCTAGCAGCATGAGAATGATCTACTACCCAAATAAGACGTGCTCGTCATGTGGGGGTCCTCACACTCGATGAATGAGGTAAAGGGAGCTAAGAAATGATTTGGAAAAACAGATGGACTTCAGTATGCAGTTGTAAACAACGAAGTGCTCCTGTACGGCAAGTGGAACCAATAAAACGGGCAAAGAATATAGACACAAGGTAGGTGTACTTAATGAAATTATTGGGGGGGGCTGCTGGTGGAGAACAATTATAATCCATCAGAAAACGTTGATTCCACTGAATTGCTATCACTATGAGGACGAATGATCAAATAATATGGCAAATGGCAATTGGTCCAAGCATGATACATCTTAAAGTCAGCAGAACACAAACAATGGGACAAAGTTTTAGAATGGCCTTTATAAATAAAGTTGTGGTCTACATTATTGGCACCCCTGAATATTGCAAACCCCATTTCCAGAAAAATTGGGTTTTTTTCCAAAGTGCAATAAAAACTAAAATCTGTGATTTTAATTGACATGAACCTTCATCTAACTGACAAAAGAACAAAGAAAAGATTTTCCATAATTTCACTGACCAACTTCATTGTACCTTACAAATATACACAAATGTAGAATTTGATGCCTGCAACACAACAAAAGTTGGGACGAAGTTAAGATTGAAAAGTGCACAGAATATATAAGTAACTGCTTTGGACGACTCCACATTGAACAGATGAATTGATCGCAGGGGAGTTATCATGTCAGAGTATAAAAATAGTTTCTATCAATGGCTCACCCTGTTGTGAGAAAATTAGTTCGAAAGGAACATTTCTCAACAAAAGATTGCAGAGAATGTAGGTATTTTAACATCAACAGTACATAATGTGAAAAGATTCAGAGACAGCTCAGTGCATAAAGGGCAAGGTCAGAAACCAGAAGTTGAATGCATGTGATCTTCGAGCCCCTTAGGCAGCGCTGCCTAAGAAACCTCATGCTACTGTGACAAATACAGCCACCTGGGCCTGGGAGTATTTTGGAAAATCATCGTCACACAGTCTGTCGCTGCATCAAGAAACACAACTTCAAATTGTATTGCGCAAAGAGGAAGCCATACATCAGCTCTATGCAGAAATGCTGGTTAGTTCTCGAATGGTGCATCAGTGGCCACAGCCTGGGTGAGTTGCAGGAATGTGAATGTACTTTTAACTCTGAAGCAGAAATTAGGATTTTAGAGAGACATGTGTTGCCATCAAGGTAATGTTTCTTCCTGAGACATCCAAGCTTATTTCAACAGAAAATGCCAGACTATATTCTGCACAGGCTACAACAACATGGTTTTGTAGACAGAGTGTGTGCTTGACTGGCCTGCTGCCAGGCCAGATCTACCTCATAATGAAAATGTATGACACATCAGGGAGAGGAAAATCACACAGTGACAAACGGTTGAGCAGCTGAAGTCTGATATCAAATTCTCTAATTGCAAAAATATTGCAGTTAGATAAAAAAAAAAAAAACATAATTAAAAGGAAATGTGATGTAACACAATAGTAAACATGCCTCTTTCCCAGCATTAGTCGAGTGTGTTGCAGCCATCAACATTTAAATTTATTTTTTTAACAAACTACTAAATAGTTGGTCAGTAAAATTATCCTTTGTTGGAAATTTTTTTGAGTCAAATAAAAAGATTCAGTTAAACACTTTTTTTCAAGAGATATTTTACATGTTCAAACCCCATTTCCAAAAAAGATGGGATATTTTGTACATCAGTATCTTTTGAAAAAGTGACACTGCTTGGGTCTATATAAATCAAGAGAGGGGGCATACAAAAATGGCACTACTTGTTCCATTTGAAACATAGGACAAAATCACACAAACCTGTAATTAAAAACTTAATCTCAACTGTCAGTGGTCACATGACTGATTAGTCTAAGAATGATGACCTTGATTCTTAAAAAGGTCATGTTTTTCCCCCCCGTTTGTTGTTCACAATGCCAAAGAAAGCTGTTTGCACAGACCAAGAAGGCAATCATCACTAAGCAAAAGCAGTACAAAAGGGTATAAAATCTCCAAAAACTTTGGCATCCTTACTTGAGCAGTTTCAAATGTTATCAAGAAGTTTGCTACTCATGGAACAGTCAAATATCTTCCAGGACATGGTAGAAAAGGAAAAACTGATGAGAGAACCCAACAAAAGTTGGCAAATAAACAGCATACAGCATCCAAAGAACTCTAGTCTGAGCTGCAGACATCTGGAGTGATGGTTTCAGCTCGTACCATACTCCAGACACTAAACAAATAAGGCCAAAGAGAACCCTGCTGCTTAAAGAAAGATATAAAAGGGGCCAAATGAATTGAACTCATGTAGACAAACCACAAACACTTCTAGGAAAATATTCTATGAACAAATTAAACCAAACTTTTTTGGTAATGCATAATAGTGTTGCGTATATACACAACAAAATGAAACCTGTAAGGAAAGGTGCACTCTAACTACAGTGAAACATGAAGGATCCATAATGTTGGAGAGCTGCTTTGCTGCCTCTGGGCTGGCCTTTAACATGTTACAGGAACAATGAAATTAGGATTTTAGTGCAAAATGTGTTGCAAGAAAACTAGGTCTGGATCAAACAAAATGTGTTCTACAGCAGGATAAAGATCCAAAGCATATGTCCAAATCTACACTAGGATCGTTCAGAAGGAAAAATGGACCTTAATCTTAATCAGACTGGAAATCTTTAGAGAACTGAAATTTAAAATTGAAAAAAAGCAACCCAGCATTAGGGAGAGATGCTTTTAATCCTGTTTCATGTCATACAGTTTATTCTTTCTTTTCAGTTGTTTCCTATTTGGAATGACTGTTATATTAAATGTGATAGTACATACCCATTTATTTCTGAAGAGGTCAGCTTTGATATATTAAATAAGCAAAGGTGTGAGTTATTTTGGTCATAAATGCACAGTGCTCATGGGGTCTCCAAATTATACGCACTGTTCTCCTAACATTGGTATAGAAACTGATAAGAGTTTAACCACAGGAAACAGTACACCATTTAGACAGCACTTGTATTTGCAATATTACAAACCTCAGTAGTTTGCTGGAATAATTACACAGCAATTTCTTCTGTATTTTAGTCTTTGAGTGAAACTGAAAGTTTTTTTTAATGCAGTTTCCACATTGAGAATATTTAGGAAGTTAATTAGAAAGTGTACAGACTTGTACAGAACTTATACATAAGCTTCAAGCTAAAAACAAATTTTATTACATTTAGCTACATTAACACAATTTATTTCACTCATTAGAAATATTACTGTGTCACATTTCACTAATCGCTCTCTTTAATTCAAGCAAAACTCTGCATAGGTGAATGAAGTGTTAACATTTCCGGAAGCCAGCTTTCTCTCATATCTCATCAACCTGGACTAGGGCACAGCCTCTGGACCCACCAAGAATGAATCATACATCAACTATCTCCATGGCAACCTGCCATAGAGGAACACTGTACCACTGCCCTGCAAATGATCAGCATGCTTGCTGCCTCTAGACTCTGGAGAGGGCAGTACCTGCCTGAGAGCAACCTGGCTGACATGTTTAATTAAGTGTCATTACTGTTGAACAAAACATAATGAGATGGTCCCAATTAGTTTAAAGCCACAGCATGAAAGTGAAAGCAGTGTCTGCTTGAAAAACTCACCCTCATAATGGCAGAGCTGCAGACAAAGCAGTGCCAGAGATGTGGAATATCAGAACAGAGATAGAGAGACAGTGTGCACTGGAGTTTAAGGTCAGGAAGGCTTTTGGAGCGCGGGAAGGAGGGGGGAACGGGTAGTTGTCCTTGTCACTTCAGATTAATGACAGGAGGGCAAAACTTCTTAAATCATTGTTTAAAAGTTTGGCATTAGTCATTCTGTGGGCAAATACGCTCCAGGCAACTCCTAACAATCATAGATAAAGTTTTGAGTCCTGTCAGAGTGAATGAGAATCACAAGGGAGCTGCTTAGATCTATATCTACTGCACTGTTCTTACATAGTTCTTTGCTTTGATAAACGCTTCTAAGAATATTTAATTGCTTTAGAACCTTTATATTACAGTGACATTCCTCAAAGGTTCTTCACACATTCACAAAAAGGGTTTTTTAAAGCAGCAAAATGTTTTTCCAAGTTCTCCGTCTCAGTCCTGGGGACCCACTTCAGGTATTCTGTGCTTTTGATACACCTGATCCAGCTCAAGAGAAGCTTGGTGTCTGTGGGTAAGGAATAGATGAAACCATGCATTGTTGTGGTGCTTGAGTGTGTTCACAATAACAAATATTCACTTTCACTATGGACAATGTGCCATACACTTGTTAAACTGGAAATAGACAGAGATTGAAGGCAAATCTCCTTCAGATATAAGCAGGACAGGCCACCTGCACGCAAACTGATGAATCCAGTGTAACTAATGAAAGTTAACTACTGCAGTTATACCACCACACTATCTACAGGAGTAATTTAGTAATTTACCATTTTTGGCTAAACTCATTGTGAAATTACGACCATGTAAATGTTTTCAAATTCTGTAAAAATGATAGAGATAAAAGGTTTTGGTCCAACAGCCACGATATGGAATTTTCACTGCAGGTCCTGATGATTTGAGCATGTTCATTCCACCTAAAACACAGTCCGACACCACAAAGCACAAAGTTCATCACTTACAATCAATACAGAACATCTGCACAGGCCAAAGCTTCACAAGTGTCTCTGTTGGCACAAGAGAGTGAGGGTTATTTATATTTCATCCCCAGCGCAGCTGTCATTGCGTAATGCTGAAACACGAGCAGAAACATATGAAAACAATCGGCCCCGGCGGCCCACCCCGAGCGGACAGGAAATGGAAGGCCTGATCGCGGACAAGCGCTGGGCCTTCCCATGCTCTCGCACACGTCCACCTCCTTTCAGCACAGCAGCAGCTGAAGAACTGTGTCTAGCTTACTAAAGGAATTAAAATTCTCGAATCCTGTTGGAACAGGGAACCTGTTGGTTAGTACGTTGAACACCTTCGAAAGCTGTAGCTGTTGAAAGAAGAAATCGGACTCGATTAAACAAGTGCCAGTGCAGCTTACACCCTGCCAAGTCGTGACGAAAATGTGCAATCCGACACGGTTGATAAGATCATTAACTGTAACGTTAGAATGCCGCTCATCACAACATCAAGCACTTGACTAAACATCAATTTTTAACATTTATATAGAATAACAAACATAGAGGAATTATCTAACTAGATGACGCAACACCGTTTCCCCAAGAAATTATTCAAGGGTGTGTGTGTGTGTACGTGCAGAAGGCTGTGCAAGCTTCAAAGGAGCCAAAGAGAAAACGTCAAGTTTCTTACAGACTTTTTATTAAGTTCCAAAAGTACAGTAAAGCCCCGCTTGAAACGGTTTAAAAATGGGACCTCATGATACTGAACATGAACAAATAGTTAACTCTAGGTCTGATGCTATGGCTGTGTAGGCTGGTCTTGAGGTGCTGAGCACTGTACAATGACTACCCTCCCCCTTTCCCATTTAAAAGAATGAACAGCCTTCCAGAGGTTGTTACGACATACTGTAACTATGAAATGTAAGAGTGCTAAACTAGAAACAGTGTTTGGCTTTCACATTCGGATTAATATGCTGTTACAGAAAAGCAGGAGCTGAGACTATATCAGCACTCTTACTCCAGAAGACCGACACATGGTCCCAGGACAGCCAATGCATTCACAATTGCCCACAGTAGCTGCAGAGGAAGAGACCGTGGCATACCTTCCTCATGCTTTGAAGAAACGCAACAGTCATAAAACCTGTATTCGTGTCTAGACATTATTGGCACAAAATCTTGTATGACCAAGATGGCTGTAAAAAGGGGCACCAAAACAAACCAAAGCAAAGAGAAAGTGTGTTGCAAAAGAATGCTACATTGCAATGGTCCCATGTTGAATAGGAGAAAAAACAGAGTGAAAACAGTTTGCAGTTCGACCATAACAAACTGCCATTACACACCATTAGCTGCAGAAGCATGACCCCCATCATGTGAAAATAACAGCAGACATGCTCTGGGCTATAGCGAAGATTTAAGATCAAAACAGAAGAGAAAAGAACAGAGACTATGTTGATCATGTTACTGCAGAAGCACTAAAGGCTTTGACAGATCAGGTCCTTAGTGCTGCATATCCCAGCTTTTGTCTTCAAGTGTCTCAGCAATGCACATTGTAGTGTTTTCTCAGCTCCCAACACCCCGATCTCAACTCAACAGCCAATTATGAATTGCCTTGTGTGTGTGTGTGTGTGTGTGTGTGTGTTAGAAAAGGGAACACCCAAAACAGAGATGCGGAGACACTCAAGATCAGGGATGGGATGATGCAGCCCTACTGCAAACTATGCAGCATGCCTTAATTCCAGTGTCACTGTGTTTAAAGCAGAAATTTACAGCACTAGAACAGGTGCACCCTGATCGTTCATCATCACAGACAGTAATTAGGAGCTACACAGAAGGTAATACATAACCATTCAAAACCACCAATAAATAGAATGCAACAAGTCTTGCTTTGTCATGGTTGTTCTCTGGAAACACCACAGAAGATGCTCAGGCCAAGGCGAGAACTGAGGAGAGAAGCACAGGGAGATGAAGTGAATGAAAGAAAAAGAACGTTCCAAGAGGATATGTACTAGAAGTGTAGGAGACACATACCACTTATAGCTTCCTGAGCAAAGTACTTGACATCCATATCTTGGTCAGTAGACAGTTTCTCCAGAACTGGTTTCACTTCTGCCTGCAAGGCACTGATGGACACAGAACCATTAGTATGATTGCTGCAAGTATCAAAACTGGACATCGAAGAAGAGTAAGGTGGATTAAGCATTTATAATTGACTTACTTGCTATCTAGAACTGGTCCAATCTTCTGAAGGCATTTGGCTACGTTGAAGCGCACATTGGCAACCTGATCGTTGGACATTTTTAAGACTACAGGCAACATGTGCTTGGTGGTGATCTCTTGCCCACATGCTTCAGAAAGAGCCTGATGCACACAAACATGAGGACAGGCATGAATTAACTTCATCTTTTTAAATAACAGAAAAGAATTCAGGTTTAAAAGACCCCACTATAAGCAGTGTTCCCCAAAGTGGACTACTCACATTGATGCAAAACAGAGTAGTCATTCTGTGCAAGTAGTTGGGGTCGTTTGACATGCCAAGAACTTTAGGTACGATGGTATTCTGGGCCCACTCTGCTCCAAACTTCTCCACGAGTTTCATCAAGTTACAGGTTGCAGCCTCCCGGATCGCATAAACTGAGAACAAGGCACAGGCCACCCATGAACATTTAGATTCAATCTGAATTTTTTTTCAAGGCAGAAATGAAGCTACAACTGACAGCAGTAAAAAGACCACACAGAGCTTGAAATGTTTCGATGTTCAGTCGCCAGCCATTGTGGGATTACTCTCTAGAGTTCAGTGGTTTCTTTTCCAAGAGTGTTAAGTTTGGTAGCCTGGAATTTGACTGAAAGCAAAAACTAAAAACACACCACCTCCTGCCATAATGCATTACAAAGGCAGGGATATGATAAAAACAAAAAAGGGAAGAAAAAAATCTAAGCCTGTATTAACATTTACAGATTGAGCAGAAAACTACAGAGCAGTTGAGTGCTTACGCAAGAGACCCGGCCTGGTGCTTGAAGAATGGACAGATGATGTAACCCACCTGTTTATTTTGTCCGATTAATGTTGCGGTCAGTCTGTTAGACCATAAAAACCAGACTAAATAGTTCACAAAATTCGGCATGTTTGAAGGAGTTGTTTACGATATTAATTCAGAACATGCAGATCAACTTCACCTAAAAACACAAGCCTACAATGCAGTATGTGCCATTGGAGTATTAATCTCTCAGTATTTGGTGACTCGCATGCAAATTCACTAGGATTAGAAATAAATTTAAGCAAATATATCCAGCAGCACTTTGAAAAGGAGGAGCGTATCCACTAAAGTCAAATCCCACTTCCACTTTCGGGCCAGGAGCATAAAAAGCAGAGATATGCTTCCAGTGCTCGGAGACCTAGTGTATGAAATAAATGTGATGGAGACACGGTGGATCATCAAAGCTGCTGAAGCAGAGAAGTCGGGCCAGGCCACAGAGCTGACCTACATTCTCAGCAGCAGCGATGGTGAGCAGCTTTCCTGTAGTCAGACCACACAGCAGCCAGGAAAGCAGTTACAGAAAGAAGGGAAAGGGACACAAAAAGGAGAAATGAAAATAAATAAAATATATTTAAAAAAAAAATTAAGAACATAAGAGAAAAAAAAGCAAACCATGAGAAAAGGCCAAACATGAGTGGTAAGGAAAAAAGACTGAGAAAAAGCGAGAGAGCGCTCAGGCATTTCCTGGGTGCTGCTGGATTCTTATCAGGGCCTCGTCATTAGCAGAGAGGAGAACGGGAGCTGCTGTGAAGCACGTCTCCCACTCTCTCTCTCCCACTTTGGCAGAGAAGGGAAATGGGGAGGGACCAGGCAGAAGAAACCAAGCAGCTCCATTTGGTAATCCTAGCAGCAGCAATGTGATAAGTATGTTAGTGTGAGCAGCGTGTCTGTTGGCGCTTTGGATCATCCAGTACTCAGTAGTAAAATAAAGGAAACTTACCATGGTCTACCAGCCATGCCATGCACAGGGAATTCAACTTCTCGTCAAAAAACTCCACTCCCTAAGTAGACATGAGAAAAATTATAAAGAAAAGTTCTCTCACACACACACACACACACACACACACACACACGTCAGACTTCAAGCATAATAATGAAAAAAC
>JBBPDA010000001.1:22478635-22499039 GCA_037974385.1 Arnoldichthys spilopterus | reverse complement strand
ACACACACACACACACACACACACACACACACACACACACACACACACACGTCAGACTTCAAGCACAATAATGAAAAAACAGGATTCTGAATAAAAGACAATTTTCACGATGATGCCATGTTTATGCCATATTGTACTCCGCTTCTGTGGCGAAACAACCACCAGCAAAAAAAAAAAAAAAAAAAACTACTAATAACTCTCACTAATAAGAGGTGGAATAACAATGAAAGAAACAATAATATATAAAAATCTGTTTAACACTCAGCACATGTTAAATGAAAAACTAAACTCACCAGCTGGCCTGCCAGCAATGGCATGTACTCGATGATGGCCAGACGAACCCTCCATTTGGCATCTTCTGCCAATTCCACGATGGCAGGCAGTAGAGACTGAGAGAGCTGGCGGATGCCTATGACCTCATTCACACAGTCTAGGTTGGAGATGATGTTCAGACGCACCTCAGGACACTGCAAAAACATAGATCTTCCTTACCTCGTCCAAATAGCTCAGGGCAAACTTATTTGACACAACACAATTAAAGATCCTGCACTTAAGACCCATTCCAATAAAGGACAAAAACAAATGGTGTGTTAACCATTTCGAAAAGACTTAATAAATAAAACCCACTAAAGTCCAATTTATCCTGCAAACATCTAATTTAGCTTATATTCTAATGTTACAAAACAAAGCTCATAAAGTTTGACTTTTTATGTATGAATATGATATTTGCAGTCTTGTAAACAAAACCAAAGTGGGTTCGAGATTTCCTTATAAGGCTGCTTGACGACCCTCCGGATATTGTTACAGCTCATACATGTATGTTGCCAGACATTTGATGACTTGCTACCAAATGTGCTATTGTGATGAGTGACTCAAAACCAAACATCACGCTTGTTAGCCAAACACAGGATCGGACGAAAGGGGCCAATGGAAACATACTGTGGAACAGAATTTGCCAAATTCCAGGTCTAAACATTTTTAGAGCGAATGTTTGACATTCAAGAGGACCCCAATAAAACAGAGGAAAACACAAACACAGGAGGCAGGCTTTTGGAAACAGTTTTGTCTGAATGCTTTGATTCTGGCAGCTAATCAAGCTCAAAGCAGGATCAAAAGGTCAATGGAGTTGTAGTTAATACTGACGGGGGGGTTGAATACGTTTCAATTTGTGTCGTCAGGGTTACACAGTTCATTTGGTGTGCAGTGCTAAACATGGTATACAAAATGTTACAGTATCTTAAAGAACTAGGTGTTGAAGCGCACATCAGTCAAAGGCTATAGGCATGATAATCATCAGAACCACCCACAGGCAAGGTGACTCCAACCTGCCTAAACAGATCATATCAAAGCAAAACTAAAGCAGAGAATAATGCATATGGATGCTCTTGCACCAGTGGGTGTAGAGAGAAGGAACTAGAGAGTGGGAAAATGGCCAGGTGTTTTACCTCGTCCTTCAGCTGGGCTAGGAAGAGGGGGAGCAGATGCTCCACTGTGTTTTCCTTGCCCAGGATGGTGGAGAGGCCCATGATGACAGAGGCCAGGGCAGACTTCACATGCTGATTAGTGTCGGACACCATCTCCTATTGGAAAAGCATGGGAGTGGGTGGGGGAAGAGAGAGAAAAATCAGTCTGTTCATTCTGAAGTGCTTCTAATCAGAGACAAGGCAATTACATTCATCCTCAGCCTAAAAGAAAATAGCCGAGAGAGAGCACTTGACAGCATTTCATTAGAAGACATCTCTATGATGTTACTAGGAAAAGAAAGAAAGAAAAACAGAAAGAAAAAAAAACATCACTACCTCCACACTAGCATATAAACTCCCATTAGCACTATGCTGGGGGAATGGGTCTAGGTTACTTCTCGTGTTTCCAACAGCTTAGAGGACATATTCGATTGCTGATCAGGTTTGTTGACAAGGTAAGCTTAGAACCGTTTCAAGCAGGAATGAATCACCCTTACATAAGTCAGCTAATGGATATCAAACATCAGGCATCGGAGCCCTTAGGCAAGCTATGACCCAAAACATGTTACACAGCTCCAGTAAAACACCACTGCTTCTACGGCTCTGGTTTAGTGGCATAAAAATAGCATTTAACATTATTTGTCATGCTATATAATGTTCTGCAGCACAGCACGCAATCATTCAGCTTCACTGGCTTGATAGAATTCACTTTCTTTTTATTGCTTATTGCATGTCCAGGCACAAAGTGCTGTAACCCTATTGTTATCGCTCAGATTTTTATTGTCACAATTTTCTAAAACAAATTGCATTCATCACACCACAAGTCATAGCTTGGGACAGTAGGTTGTCCCTCCTGCTACCCAGACTTATGAGAAGAGCCAGATCAGCCTTATGGGCAGAGCTCCTGACTGCAACCAATTTTGGAACCAATGCAACTGGAACTGATTGTATTTTGTAAACAAACAAATTTAAACAGATTACAAAAACCTGCACAACAAGCAGGTGAACTGCAGCAAGCAAGGGTAACATCACAGGGTATAAAAGGAGCATCCAGCTGTCTATGGATCACTTCTCAACACTTCTCAATTCTCAACATTTGGCACAATGTTTTCATAACACCAGACTGCAAAGAATCTACAGCATAACCTTTAGAATCTAGAGAAATATCAGAATGTGTAGGGCAAGGCCAAAAACCACTGCTGAATGAGTGAGAAGGCTCTGCATGAATATAGCCACATTGGCTCAAAGTACTACAGAAATCCATTGTCACTTAACACAGTCCATTGCTGCATCAAGCAAGGCAACCCAAGACTAATATGCAAATACAAAGCCATACATGAATTCTATGCAAAATACGTATGTTGTAATCAAAGAAGTTCTCAGTGACAAAATGAAACTGTTTATCCAGACTTATCAGCAAAATGTGCAAAAGCTATGTCTATAAAATGTGTGCAGATTTCAGCAAGATAACACTAGGACTCTTCTCTGTACTTGTCCGTTAAATAAAGGTTTAAGACAATGTACAAATTTTGGTGCAACTGCATCTCAACATCGTGACGCAACAAACTGCTGCACAACCCTTCAAATTTAAATAAACATGCTCAGTTTAAATTTACATTTTTACATCATTTGGCTGATGCTTTTATCCAAAGCGACTCATAAGACACAGGAAACAATCAAGCATTAGAGCTGCACAGGGCAACACTGAAGTGGGTGCTACAAAGAGTCCAACACATTTGTCATGGAAATAACTGGATGGGCTCAGAAAAAACACTTCCAGAAATCATTTTCTTTAAATACAGTTCACTGTGCCATTCACAAAAGTAGGTTAAAATCATGCAAAGAAGACTATGTGAACTAAAATACTGGCCCCCTCTCTGTGCCAAAAGCTCATTTAAAATGCACAGAGGCAAAGTGGAAAAATGTTCGGTGCTCAGACAAATCAGAACTTTTTGGACAACATGGCCAATTTCTCCAGCCAAAATAAGAGCAGGACAATACAACACTCAGTTCTAACACCTGTATCTGATAGTATGGGGAGCATTAGTGCCTATGGAACTGGCAGCTTGCGCTTGAAAGGCACAACCAAAGCTAAAAAGTATACACAAGTTTTAAAGCAACATATGCTTCCATCCCATTGCCATCATTTTCAGGAAAGGCCTTGCAGATTTAAGTAAAACAATGCTCAACCTTTTACTGCATCTAGTACAACAGTATAGCTTCATAGTAGAAAGTCCAGGTGTTGAACTAACACATCTGCAATCCAGACCTTTTGGCTCATCATGAAACAAAATATAAGACCCTGGACTGTTGAGCAGCTAGAATTCTATAAGACAAGAATGAGAACATGCCCCTCCCAAAAGTCCAGCAATTGGTCTCCTCAGTCCCCAAGAGTTTACAGAGTGTTGTTCAAAGAAGAATGTAAACATAGCCCTGCCCAAGCATTGTTGAGATATACTGCTGCCATCAAATTCAAAATAACCATTTTTATGGTACATTTACTCAGTTTAAACATTTGATGTGCTTTCCATGTTCTATTATGAATAAAATATTGGTTTGAGACACCCAGCGTCCCAACTTTTTTTGGATTTGGGGTTTTTCATCCCGATTATATTATAGCAATTCGCTATACTTTAGGATGAATGAGACAGAAGTCTCATATTACCCCAGTTTTCGCTTCACTTCAATGGCTCCCAATTCATATTTGTATACAAATTAAGATTGTATTTGTTTTTAAAGCAGTTCACAGTCTAGCTCCTTACTTAGCAGATTTACTTCTACCTCACAATGGTTCTTGATCTCGAAGGTCAGCAGACGGTTACACAAACCAGATTAAAACTTAAGAATGATTGTGCCTTTGCAATGGCTGCACCAAGATTGTGGAACAGTCTCCTGCTCTATAAAAAAACATTTTTTTGGTTTGCCTGTATGGTCGTGGTGTCCAATTCTGCAAAGTGTTTGTCAACAAAAGTTGCTTTTAAAGTGGTATATAAATAAAACTACTTACTTGGGTCACACAATATGGAATATTTGCTCACTGCATCAATTCAATAAAAACAGAATAAAAAGGGACACTCCAGCAGTAAGTGCTTAGAACCTCGCTGTCCCTCTTGCCATGTAGCACTGGCTCTCTTAGTAGTTCATTTGCTTCACAAATGGTTTGACTATTACTTTATTCATCTCTGCCATGTTACAAATGTTTTGGTTATTTTTCCCTTGAAGAGATGTAGCCAGCTCCACAACAAAGCAGGCTACAAATAGCCAACAAATCAATGATGACATTCGTTGCAAACAATTTTCATTGCCAAACAACTGATTTCATTGATTCGTTGTTGCAGCCCTGACTAGCAGATTATACAGGTGAATCACTAAAGCATCTTCATTCATCAATGTAAGTAATTTGCATTTGGCAATCACAGAGGTCCAAGCAAAACACAGCCCACAAAGCCAACATTTAAGCATTCAAGCATTTTTCCTGTTTAGCACAACCAGATCACCAACCATTTGGACCACCAATGATTAGCGATTAGCAATGATAACATTGGGATGATCCAATGAATATTCACAGAATAGTTCGAACTAGGCATATATTAAACTTTTAAAAAAGCAGAATGTTATTGTCAGGCTAAATGCTCTACATGATACAAAAATTTATATATTTCCCACAATATTGCCAATAGTGCCAACTATAAAAATCCCTTAAAATCAAACAATGTAAACTAGATGAGGTTAGTGAGAAATTTTAAGGGTAATAACATGCTGTAGGCATGAGTAACTTCCACTCCGAATACACTAAACAACATCTGGTGCCCATAGTATTCACAAAGATTTAATTTTCTTGATAATTATTGACCTTATATGACCTATAGGACTACTGCTCCTGAGATCACACTGGGAATCGAACCCTGGGACAGATGTTATCCACTGTGCTGTCCCACATAGCTTAGCAGAGAATTCCGAATCATTGTCAATTGTTCAGTTAGGAAGAACTGGTATGTAGCAGTATTAATTGGGGTTTATTAATAAGTCTTTGAATTGCATTTATTTATATCTTCATTCAAAATCAGCTCATTCATAGTCTTCAGTTTTTGTTATTTCTGGACAAAACATTAACAAGTTCCAGCTGTTTAATCAATCATGCTTCCAGCCTAAATTTAGTTGCATGTACTGGACATACTGCATATACATTTTAACAATTTAGTAATATGTAGGCTTTTGTTGATGTTTTAACACCAAAATCATGAGGAACAAGGAAAAAACAAAGACTAGTTTAAAGATCAAGTTTTGCATGTTACGCAAACCTGCTCAAAATCAAGTGGGTGGAGCGTAACTGTTCTAAAGATTTTTATTTGGTTTCAGGCAAGTAATAAGAGGCACTTTAAAAAAAACTTTAGCTTTAGGTATCCTGGTTCTGGAGCTGAAAGCAAAAAAAGGCAGTATTATTGACTCTTTGAATCTATGTTGTTGTAGGTTATCTACTTCAATTTTAGCAATCTGATTTGGAAAGTAGCTGCTAAAAAATATATATCTGGATATCATATCAGCTTCTTCTGATATTTTCCTCTACTTACTAACATGTATATCTATCAACTTTAATAGGTTTAATACTTACTGATATTTATGTTTTTGTGAACGTTTTGACACCAATACCATAACGATCAGGCTTCGCATAATATGCCATTTTTGTAAGACGAGCTTAAAAGTCCAAACTCCTCAAATGAGCAAAACAAAAAGATTTTTGTCTCAAAACTTTTACAGTTCGGCGTGAGAACCTTTATGTGCTAAGCGAGGTTAGGCATATTTCACTTTATCCAAATGTTTCTACCACTTGCGGTCTTTGCTGCCAAGACATGCTTTTGTAAAGAATAATAATAAAAAATTCAAACAATTTCAAAAGGGTTCCAGCCCCTAATGCACTTCAACCCCTAAAAATTTTCTAAAAATTTAGTTACAGAAATCTTCTGTTTAGTTGTGCAAGCTGTTGCTCAGGTTTCACTACTCAACACATCTCTAAAACAAGTTGTTTGGGGCATTTTCTTTTAACTCCATTTCACAAGACACTGAAACGGGCTTAATATTCTGTGCCACAGAACAGAATTCACAGTGATAACACCCAAGTAGGCTAATTGGTATCTGCCTTCAGGGCATCAGTTAGGCTTGATTGAGAATGTATGGTGTGCTGAACCCAGCAACCTTTTTAGATAAACAGATTTCACTTCATTACATAACTCAAAGAGCAACAGGAAAAACCTCATTCTGCATAGCAAACAACTATAAATTCAGTCCTTCATCTCCAGGACACGTAATAAAAATTTGCCAAATTATAACTTGAATGTGTGAGAAGTACTAAAGCCCCTGTTAACCAGTAAGAACTGAGCCATACATTCTGCTGTCACTTTATCCTTTCACTGCTTGACAGATAAGACAAGCAGTGTAATAACCTATTGTAAACGCTGATCCCAGCCTGAGGATGTAGGACTTGGTGGTCTGAACATGGAAATAAACAACTAAACAATGCAGTTACAACAGTGACCTCTGCTGCTCATGGACTCCAGGGAGCCTAACCATGTCTCTGACTAAACATTCAAGAGTTACTGGCCTCCTAGCAGTAAGATAACTGACCTCTAAGCAGTGAGAAGTGAAAGGGGTGAGGAGAAAGAGAGTAAACAAGGAAAATGTTCTCATGGCCATGGAGAGAACTAGGATTAGTAACCTAACATGAACTTAAGAAAAATGCAGCTTTAAATCGATCCAGGTAAGGACCACATAAAACACAAACATCTTAATATTAAATAGCTTTTTGCTCTTTGCAGAAAATTGAAACACTCCAAAAAAATTGCCATATACCCATGAAAATATACTATTCAATATTAATAAATATGTGGTGACTAGTGTTAGTGTGAATGACAATGATCAGACTTTTTATAGTGAATTTTCAAATTGTGGCCTTAAGCTGTAATGTGTATTAATATTGTATTGTTCATACATGATATTTAGCCCCAATTCCCACTACTGCATTTAAGTCAAATAAGCCTTTACAGCACATTACCTTGACACAAGGCAGCACATGGGTCATGATGATGTTCTCCCTGTTGTCTTCTGGCAAATTTTCACAGAACTCTAGTGTAGGGAATAAAGGAACCCATAAAAGATTATCAAGTGTTCAACTTTGTACATGAACTACTTCAGCTGTAGTAAAGACATCAGACAAACAAGTTGTCCCTCACATACCTTTAACCTTATTTGCTGCTGCAGCCCGTACCTCTGCCTCACAATCTTTCAGCAAGTTCTGAAATGCTGGGACCAGATCATTTTTGGTGATCTCTGGGCCAACAGCTTTTTGCAACTTTGCCAAAAAAGAAAAAACACATTCAAATTATTTTCCTAAACATTCATTTAAAACTAAATCTACTTGTTCTGACATTCCATCAAGTTACTGATCATAAAATCAGGTTTTGAAAACCCACCTCTGAGAACTTGTCTGCCACCATGTAGCGCACCCTCCAGGACTTGTCCTCGGCAGCCTGGCGCAGGGTGGGCATCACTAAGGTCTCCAGGTCCTCTTGGGGCAGCAGTGTGGCAATACTGACACAAGCTTCTACTGCCAAAAGGCGCACAGAATCCTGAACAATAGCGGAGAACACTGTATAAACAAACTTTATCTACCTGATCTATCGGATTTATATAAGTGCTTAGAAGCAGGAGAGTGTACCTGCTCATCAGAGGCCAATGCTGTAAAAAGTGGGATGATGTCACTTTTAACATAATCCAGCTCCAGCACTTTGGCAAACTCGCCCAGTTTGGAAGCAGCAGCACGCCGCACCATTGGGGTGTCATCTGAGCAAAGAGTGCGGAAGTGCCTGTAAAGAAAACCATACCATCAGTACCTCAACATACAAATCATCACTCAAATTATTACTGTAATCAGATTAACCATAAATATATAACTGGATATAATTTCATATTTTTTATATAAGATTTAAAAACTAGACAGATTGGTTTGGCTTAGGTAACAAATCACAACCAGAAAGCTCTGTACCTGCCACAGCAGTGGTTTAACAATACAAACGAGAAAAGTGGAAATTCCTATAATGTGTAACAGATTCCAGAATAAAAGCCAGTTATTTGATAAAAGCACATATAAAGCATATTTACTTAGACTCCCCCCACTTCCTCTCTACAAGACAGTAAATGAGCGACCTCCACAAGAGACCACATTAACTGTTAAACCCCTAGTAACCATGCTGTGAGTAGTACTCACTGGCGAATTTCAGCCTTGACGGTACTGGAGACGCGTGGATAGCACACACTGAACAGTCCACAGGCAGAAGTGCGGGAGGTAAACCAGTCCCCGCTGGCCAGTCGCTTCACCAGGGGTTCAAAGTGCACTTCCAGATCCACAGGGGAGTGCTCCTGAGAGATCTTCCGAAGGGACTCCACAGCCTTGTCTCGCACTACCGTTTCCTCCACTGTGGCCAGGCTCTCCAGTGGCGGCTGAGAAAGCAAGTGGAGAAATTCTGAATGCATGTTCAGTAAGTAAGACATTGAAAAGGCAATAGAAAAAAAACAAAAGCAGATACACTGCCCGACATGCTTTCATATCAAATCAAGGTAATTTCTCTTTAATTCATCCATGAGTATTAGTTCTATATGCTTCATGAAAAACTGGTCACTGCCAACATCAAGAGTTCTCTCTTCACAACCAGTCAAAAGCAGGTCAGTGCGCTATAAAAATGAAGCAATTTAGGGGACCAGTCATCTCAGGGTTTCAAATTCAACCACTTGCAATTCAAGGTTCCTACGGTTTAAGGCAAGTTACATTTAAGACCTTTTAAAATTAAAAGACCAAAATTATAATAACCAAAACAACAAACAAACAAAAAAGTGGTTACTTATGGTTAAGGATCTTTCTAAGTGTTTATTGTAACTTTTTTTTTGCCATGGTGCTGGTATTAAAGATGAGGGTGGACACATGGTGGAGACAAGGGTAGAAAAGAATTGGAAAACACCAGACTTCTGTTGGATTAACTTGGCACTTTTGTGTCTCTCACTCTGCATGTGGGATTCCACTGCCTAGATTCCCATCATGCAGAGTATGAAACACTTGCTGTACAAAATGCACTGTGTCTTATATACATTGCCTCAAAAAATGAGGGTGTGGTTGCTTCTACCATCCTGATCTGCAGAAGGTTAATGCAAGAGGCATGAGATGTCTTGGGATTTTAACTTCCAATGTCAGAAAAAAAAATTCAGATTTATTAAAGAAATTTTAATACAGATTTGCAGGAACCCTCAATATACCCTTGAGATCCAAGGTTACATGTCAACAATGTGTGAAGTCTGTTTCACAGCTTGCACAATGGGCTATACTATGGATTTGTAATTTAATTGCTGGTTTCTTTTCTTACTATTCTTCCTAAGTTGCTACAATCTTATTCTACTCTGTGTGCCTGCTTCCACCTGCCAGTAGGTGCACAAAACCATGAACATAGCTGTAGACTTCAGGAGAAAAACTATATCAATGCCAGCCCTCACCATCACACCATCCTAGGGACTCAAGGTTGTGTTGGCTATAGAGGTCTTCAAATCATAGGAACTACAATCAGTAGGCACCTGAGGTGAGAGATCAACATCTTCTCAATCACAAAGAAAGCCCAGGAGTGGGTGACCTTCCTGCATCAGCAAAAGTAGTTGTTGCAGGTTGAATTCTAACCAGCTACATTTAGAACTCTCTTGCCATCAAACACGACACCCACAGAAATCATCAGTTCTGCAGGGTAAAACAAAAGAAATCTATTCTTCCCTGGATCACCGAACAACTGCATCCTGGCCATAATTTGTTTCAGTTCCTGCCTTCAGGCAAGTATTTCAGCCAGAAGCAGGGTCATAACGAAAATGCCCCTTTAAATTTCTCTCATTTTATTCTTATACTTAGCTTTCATTACACATTGGACTATTTGGTCTGACTAAAAGCAAATGGTGGGGAAAGTTTGTGCTCCACACTTTTAACAGCATGAAACTAATACACTACCGACATGCAATGTCAAAATTGGGGATAAAATCCTCCTAGCAACCACCTGGAACACTATCGCAAACACCAAGCAACACTCCAGCAAACAAGAGATACAATAGCAACTGGGGAACTGCTTAATCCACTCCATTTCTATTGTGCAAAAAAATTTTAAATGTCATTATTTCAACACTGAATCCAAATTTCATCTAAACTTACAAACTTAAGAAAATAAGTAATTTTTAGACATTAAAACTATTGCTACAGCTGATTCAAAGCTAAGCTGCATTTGTAAACTGTTGGTGTATCCTTCACAGTTTTTTTGCCACTTATGCATCTTTTCACAAACATCTGATCTAAGGGAAAAAAGTAAAGAGAAATACTGGTGGATGCACACGGTTTAAAAAGACCAGTTAAACACAGTACAACATTTAAATCATCCTGATTTCAGTTTTAACTTGCTGGACAGCATTTAATTTCAACTGAATGTTACCAAAATGCTTCTTTAGCACAAATGTGCTCAGAAACACTGGATGATTCTCTGCTATGTTGCAAAATCATTACTTTTTTTTATTAACTACAAAAAAAAAACAAGTCTTACCAACAGACAGTGCACATACTCAGGCCCTCCAACCAGCATGGTGAAGTTACCCAGCTGCTCAGCCAGGGCAAGAAGCACCTCATCCTCATCATAAATAGTGTCTGTAGAGAGAAAGTAGAGGGGAGCACTTTAGACACTGAATAATACATTTAACCAGCCAAAAAATAACTTAAATTCCTGTTGGCTTAGAAAGACAAAAGACTAATGTAGGATCACTGATTACATTGGAGGCACACAAGGTCAGTAAACTGCAATGGACTTCATATGTACTTTTAACTGTAACAGAAGAATTCTTGACAAACTGACATACCAGTGAGGAAAGGCAGAAGCTCTGTGCGTGTCCTCTCTACACCAAGCGCCAAGGCGATAGTTGACAGCTTTTTGATGCTGTTCAGACGCAGCTGGAAACAAAAAGGGCAGTATTTGAACTTTTAGATCCACATGAGAATACATTACATTTGAGGAACACTAAAATCCATTTAAAATCTTTGTCGATTACGATTTAACAGCAGGTTCCGGATAATTCATTATTCCGCACAATCCACAATACAGAGGCGGGTCTCAAAGCAAGACATGTTAGGCAGGGTTCCTGATTCAAATTTAGCTTTACAAAACCCAACAACGGGAGGCCCAGTTCACGTTTAGATACTTATGCTATGAAAGTTCATTAAACGTGACAGCCAAGATAAATGAACAAATAAAACACAAATACAACGCTTTTAAGATTGTAAAAAGAAACGGTCAGCACTACCATTGTGTTTGAGCAGTATTATCCGCCATATATTTTTATTTATATAGATGCGATTTGTTTCCTTTTAAGAAGTGCATTACACGGCGGGAATGGTTACTGTAATATTAGCGGTCATTGGATTTAAATAAAGCCCCATCATGTTAATAACAAGCGCTGTCTACACACCATACATCTGACTGGGTGTGTAGCTAGCTCCGTTAGCTTAGTGGACGGGCCTGTCAGTAAGCTAGCCGAGCTAGCCAAGCTAGCTAAGCTAGCCACTGAACGCGGGATAAAAACACAAACACCAGAAAGCACCTGAAATCATAACCGCCTTGATGGATTCCTTAAACATTTGCAATGTGTTGTATTTTAAACCAACACCCTAGAATAATCTAGAATAAATGGCCGACATCCCCTGCAGCAAAACACTGTGCGGCTGCTGCTAGGCGCTAGCATTAGCTATCCATTACACAGCTCGTAATTTAGGCGGCTCCTGTACTCCCGAAATAATGGTTTGTAACGGAGGACGCCAGTTGATTTGATGTTAAAAGAAGCTGTGTATGAGCACAAATTTTACCTGAACGTCTTCATTCCTTAATTCGTCGATTAAAACCGCAATCGGGTAAAGAGAATCGTCTCCCTCTGCTCCGGCCATTTCGGCTTCCAGATTGTTTCCGCCTCTACTGCGCAGCTTCAAAACGGCAGAAAAGGGGAAAAACACCCGCCAAATTAAAAGTGCGTCTTACAACTACTGGGGATGATTTTATAGTAATGCAATGTAAGGAAATGTGTTTAATTTCATTTTAATTATTATAGCAAATACAATAAGTTATTTAAAATATGTAATATCATTATTGAATTTAGAAATAAACTTTATTTATTGGCCATTCCACTCTAATTATCTATGTTTACAAGTGAAGAGGATCCTCACTGGACAATGAGTGACCACTGACGTGGTAGTGGCAAGGCAGTGTGTGCGTGTGTGTGCTCTAATACAGGTGTGTTGCTGGAGTCTATACGCACACCTCAGTCTCACTGCTGGACTGAGAGCAGCCCATCAACCACAATTATCTGTGCAGCAGTGTCCTGTGACTAGAAACTGACCAATACACACACAGGTTGGTATTGCCATCATTGTGAGTACAGTGCTGTGATTTCTGTTAAACTGTATTTCAGTAATATTTCACCAACACCTAACTCTAAACTTAACCTTAGTAAACAAAAGACAATATTTATTCGCTTTTAGTTTTCCCTAAAAGAAATTTTACATTTTCCCGTATTCCTATCATTATGAGGACATTTTGTTCCCACAATAAGTTAAATACATGTACACACACACACAAACGCCACAGCCTAAGCCCACACGTTAACTTGCAAAATAGACAGCTGTGGTAGTGCTGCTTTTCCCTTTCATTCATTCTGGATATCGCCATTGTTAGTTAGAGGTAACTTCACTAGTAATGTTTTATATACAGTAACTGGTAAAGTAAATTAATTTCGTTTGAAATAAGCAGTTAGTAAGTGTAAGTGATTACTCATTTACAGCAAACTACAACACTGCTTGTAAATTCTGCTTTTTTTAGACAGCAGCCAAATATTTGTATGGTCAGTCTGTAATTGCACTTCTACATTCATGCATCTACAAGATTTATCATTGTAACAGCACACACACATGAGGACCCTGACTATGGGGGATGCAGAGAAAGCTTGACTAACATATTTATTTGCTCTCATGTTGATGTATACACTTGTCTACCTATAATGTGCCAATAGATGCAAACTGCAGCATGAACCAGGCCAGCAGAGAGTTAAGATAACTGGCTTTCTTAGTAATATTTAGAGACATGTTTAACTAATTACTGAAGCAGACACTGTAAATTACAAAGTAAAGTTACCTAAATGTCTGTTTTAAGCATCAGACATCAGTGTTTAGATTTTTATGCAAAAGTAATTGTCCTCAAATGTAATAACCAAATATTGTTCTGTTACATTTGGGGGAAATTACCTTTATATGAAAATCTAAAATCATGTGACAAATAAGCAAATAACAGAGAAAATACAGGAGAGATACATACATATCAAATAGAACAAAAAACATTTTTGACATTTTGGACCTGTACACTAGTAAGTTACCACTCTCACTCTACTTTGGGTGTAGTATTTTAGTATTTCCTTCCTTGTGGCTTTCAGGGGAACTCAGCAGCTAATTAAAACAGTTATTCAGTAAAAAGTTATTCAAAAAAGCTTTATTTGAAGTGTTAAGCTTTTTATTGAGCTATCTTTGCTGGCAGATAGCCAGCTGACAGCTGTCATTCTACTAAGATACCACTAGCTAAGTTACACATTATAACAAACCCTGCCAAACATGTAAACCCAAAAGATAATAAAGTATATAAGAGTAAACAATAAACAATGGACAGTAACAATAAATGTGCAATAAATATGAGGCTAGTTAGTTTCCTAGATACTTCTTGAAGAGGTGCGTTTTGAGTTGTCGCTTGACAGTGAGGGACTCAGCAGTTCTGATGACAAGAGAAAGTTCATTCCACCACTGAGGAGCCAGGACTGAAAAGAGTCTTGATGTAGATCTTCCTCTTCTTTTGAGCATTGGAAGCTTAAGGCAAGCAGTGGTTGATGCTCGGAGATGACGGGCAGTGACACATTGCTTGGTCATAGCTGATAGGTAAGGAGGCGCAGCTCCAGTCTTGGCTTTGAAAGCAAGTGTCAGTGTTTTGAACCTGATGCAAGCGGCCACAGGGAGCCAGTGCAGTTTACTCAGTGGCAAAATGTGCCAAAATCTAAAAATTTAGCCTGCAAGACCACATGTCCAGTGATCTGTAAATCAGATTTGAGTCAGAGAAACAGAATCAGTCAGATTTGAAACTACATACCAACATAGCTTGAAACAAAGTGAAAAACCTCAGATTTCATGTGTTGTCATTCAGACTGCAAAATTATTTCTCCGGCTCATGCTAAAAAAGAAAAACAAATCTGATTTAAGCTACTTGTCTAAACAAAGCCAAGGTGTGATTTATAATCTTACCATAACATAAATGTGCATAATCTTAGGCAGCACTGTCTAAACCAGAGGGTGGCAAACTCCAGATGTAGTGGGCCAACATCCTGCACAGTTTTCTTTCCTAATTACATTTGTATTGAATTTTATTTAATTTTATTTTGAAACAAGGCAAAGGAAAAACAAAGTTATAAATAAATAAATAAATAAATAAATAAATAGCAGGTTAAAATAAATAAATAAATAAACTACATTTTGATTGTTCCCGTTGAACAATCTGTTTAAGTGAATGTTTAAAAAATATTAGGGGATGCTGCTTATTCCATTTTAACAAAATGCACTTCTTTGTTGTGTAAGACATTAAGCCTAGCCTTCTGGTAGAAAATGAATCAAAACTGTCCTGCAGCTTTAGGATTTTCTCCTTCAAATGCACCTAACTCAGTAGTTACCGCCAACAGCCCTTCAGAACCACAGTTCACTACCCCCTGATCTAACCCCACCCCCACCCCCCACCCTGAATCATTCACTAGAGTACACTAGGACATCATGACTTTTCCAGAAAATGTGCTTCACTGAGTTTGTAAGGAGACTAGAAGGGTACACGCTGAGCAGGGTAGGAGGGGGGCTGTCAGCTGTTAATAATCAAGGAGCTGGAGGCCACTGCGAATGACGTCAAGCATTCCTCTCTCCCAACATGCTCCTTCTGATCTAGCCCTGCTGCCAGTGAACTATACACTTTTCTTTAGATGCCTTCCCTCATATTTTCCGCCTTGAGCTTATTAATGTTAGCACACAAGTCCTTTACGCTCTGCCTCTTCAAGGCCCAGGTGTGCTGAGGCAGCAACCGAACCCTTGTGTTTACATAACATCCAGCTAAGCTCTTTCATCTGCTCTTGTCTTCCTCTGCTGATCGGAAAGAAGCAGCCCTCAGAGGAACTGCCCCCACCTTAACGGGCTTTAGGTTCACAGTTGACTTCCTATCCTGTACTGTTAAACATGACCATGAAAGAGAGGAAATACTCTGGCTTTGTGTGTGTTGATGACTAATCATCTGTGCAACTGATTTTGCCCCAGAAGGGAAAGGCTGCAACATACAGACAATATTATTATCATTATGACATTATTTGATAGTAGTAACAGAGGTCTTTCCTCTGCATTCTTTAAGTGCCCATATCATGGAAAGTAATATAAACATTTCAAAATGTGCAATTAATTTCTCAGTCCATATCATCCATTTATGAAAACTGAGCTGCTAAACAGCCCATTTTGAATTCCCAGTTTTTGTGATTCACAAAAAATAACTTAAACACATACATTTGTCTATTCGATCCACAGCAGTTTAGCCCCACCCATTCACACTTAAGTTATAAGTAATAGAGACAGAGCGTAATGCTTCATTGGAGGGAAAACCACAACCCTCATGGGAGAAACTATCTATCTAGTCACAGTGGCTGGAAGATAAATGCTAATCTCAAACCTTGATTACAATGTTATTAAAAATAAGAATCAATCATATACGGACAACAAACTCTCAGATAGAGAATTCATTCACCTTTTGACTTACCTGATGCAAAGTGTCTGCAGAACACATAGATGTGAACAACATGGGGATCTCATAAGGTCCCCATGGCTATAGGGAGCCTTACTGTTGGTTAACTTTAAGGCAATTACAAGGTCTTTTTACTTTGTTTTACACCTTGAAATTCTGCAAATTAATACATTAATAAGTTAATAAACCACGACGAGACACGAAACACAGGGGTTTAAATAATCAACATAAACCAAGACACCTGGAGCAGTGAGGAGAACAAAAAATCAGGACGAGGAACACACGAACACATGAACACGAGGCATTTAACAACAACACACGGACACATGGAAAACACGAGGGGAGTATACGTTACATAAATATGGTTTTGGTCTAAGCATAGCATTACCACAGTCAGTGGGACTTTACAAAGACTACAGCAGATTTACTTGCATTTGCAGTTAAAAAACAATTTTTAAAGAAATGTCATACAGAGATGCCAAGTGAGAGTTGTATATAAGATGATCTTACTTACCATGTGATGTAATAACCATTAACACTGGCTCATCTAAAAACAATGTTCCTGACTAATGCCTCCTGCTCATTGAACATGAAAACCCACTGGTATCTACAACCTAAACATGCTGTATAAGGCAGTTTGCTATACCACTTTTAGTGATACAGCCCCAGAGAAAATCAGCCATACCAGGTGTTTCATCATTATTTTAACCGAGAACACATTACATTTAAAATTAATCCAGGCTATCTGAGGAATCGCAAATTGAATATTGTATTTTGCTGTTCAGATCCGCAACTGTTTTTGGAAGGGGTTGATAGAAATGATGGGACCTATGAAAAAATTAAGTGAATCAGACAGCAACAACCACAGACTGTTGACCAACAGTCTTTTTTCAAGTATGAGTAATTTTTTTCCACTTGCAAACTGCAACTTTTAGCATCTTCAGTTTGCAAATGTGTAAAACGTGTAATTAAAATGAAAGATGATGTATCACACTAATATTTTCTGTGGACATTGCTGACATATTAGAACAAGCATATATTTCACCCTCGTTTTTATTCCATTAGAGTGCTTACAAATAAAGGTGAGTCCAGAGGTGAACTTTTTACCAGAAAATGATCCTAAGCACACTAACAAATTCACTAAGCAATGGCTCAAAAATAAGAAATGGAGGGTTATGGAATGTCCTATTCAAAGCCCATATTTGAACAAAATTGAAATCTTTGTGGTATTTGAAAAATGCAGCATGTAAAAGAAAGCCCTTTGACATCTTGTAACTGTAGGTATTTGGCATGGAAGAGGGGGTCAAAATCAGCAAGCTAGTGTCAGAAACTGGTGGGCAATTATGCAAAATGCCATGATGAGCACATAAAATGAGCAGGTACAAAGATTACTTTGTAATGTCCAACTAGATGGGACTTAATGCTGCTTCTGTGTCCCTTATTACCTTGAAGAGAACATTTGTTCTCTGAATAAGTCTCTTTGTTGTTGTTTTTTTTAGTAAATTATCAATATATGAGAGAACTCTGAAGAGCAATTTTCTAAAATTTTACAATGGAGTGTTCTCAGCATGTATGCCCATTAGTAATGGTCAAGGGAGTTCTTGTTTATATCTAATCTTATATCTAAGTGCTCACTGGCTGAGTGGATCCCTGCAACCTCCTGGCCATGCTTTTAAAGAGTAGAGTACTGGTGTAGCAGAACAGTTTTTCTACTAGCACAGTATTGAGCAAAAAATATCCAAGGTCTCCATTCTGTTGTGTGGCAGGGTCTCCTGTTTGATGTCCACATTTGCAATAGCAAATACATATATAGCCACTGCCTGCTTACAGGTAATATTTTTTGCAAGAATAAGCCCGACACTTAGAATAATGACCAGTTTAAGGGACATAGTGATTACTAGAGCACATTCAGACATGTATTAAAAATGATTTTTCATTATTTGATGTGACATAAAACATACCTAATACAAAATATTGCAAGAATTTTACCTAACAGTAAGATATGCTGGGCATTGGAGTGATATGAATGGAAAGCACATGATGATCATGGGCACAGAAAAGATGTTTACTAGTCACCAGACAGTGGATGCTGCTTATTAGTTTTTGGTCATGATAAGCCATGTGAACATTTGTGATATACAATTAAGAAGCAATGTGTTATTGCTGATATGTTGTTTCATGATCTAGGTGGGCTCTGAGTGTTTGTGTATACTAAGTAATAATGATTAAATTATAACTTTTATTATTATTAAAACAAAACTCATCTTTAAACAAGCAGGTTTAGAAGAGATCCAAAGACCTGATAGCATCACTGTAATTGGTGGTTCACAGTAAAAACAAACTACTGTCAAACACAATGAGCATGACATCCACTGTCATTGCAGGCCACAGCCTTCGGGTCATGTGGAAATAGCCTGCAAAGAAACATACTTTGACAACAAACATTGACTTAACCTGCCTGTTTCAGGTAAAGCACTACTGGTCAAAACCTAGGCCTGTAGCCAGATGTGTAATTATCAGTAAGTTTTAATTTTTGGTCATATAAATAAATTAATAAACTAAATGTCCTGAAAACCTAATGAATAAGAAGTTAGGACTCACATGATACCACCAACACTGGGAGGGTAGGGCTGTCATGTGCTTAACCAAATCAGGGCCACCCCATGCTTTCAAATGCTGCTAGTCCAATGTCACTGTAGAATGTAACACAACTGGAGGAGAATGCTCACTGCTCACTTCTTTTCGATCAGCTAACAGACGTCCATGCTGGCTAGCATTATGCTTAAGTGATGGGGGAGAGGGAGGGCCATCCTACCTTCCCGGAGAGCCAAAGCCAATAGTGCTCTCTTGGACTCCCAGCCATGGATTGCTGTGGTATCAGCAGCAATTGAATCTTAGGTTTTACCAGTTAAAAGTTTGTTTTTTTTTAAAAGCATACTAGCAAATTTTTTTTCTTTCTTTCTTTTATTTATTTATTTAGTTCTAAGTGCATATGAGCCATGCAAATTAAAACTGCAGTTTGACCTCTTTTACTAAACTGCCAAAGATTCAGAAACAAATATTCATAACCAGTTCATATCCAGACCAAACAAATGTGTGAAAAAATTCCTTGTGAAAAAAAGGGTTAACCTACCATTTAACAGCAATATAAGAAACTGTGAGTCACCAGTGTGCATACAGGATAGTAAATAATCCGACATCCTGAAGCAGCCACCCTTAACAGTCTATAAACAAGCTCATACTTCCAGTCTATGTTTGGTCTCCCAAGTGTGAGGAAAATGCCCGTAACCCAGATCACAGATGCACGAAGAGAAGCATTTAAGGGCCTCCTCAGTCAGCGGTCAGATGATGCATTGGCCTCCTCATGTTTATACAGCTTCTGAAAATGGGCCACTCTGTTTGCTTGTGATGTGAGCCGATGTGAGGAGAGGCCTGTAACTGAGCAGCTGTTGCTGTGACCCAATTAGCCTCAAGTCTCGCCACAATCTTCCAAATCAATGGCTGTGTCTCAAATTGACCTCTAGTTCCATACTTTGTGAATTCCAAGTCATTGAGCAAAAGAGAGCTGCTTTACTAGATCATAAAGTAGACTAGGACTATTTCACTAAGTAGCTGGTCCTGGCCAACTTACCTTGAAGTAGTGAACTCTCAGAACATAAGAGAACAAGGCAACACCTATAAGAGTTTGAGATGTTATTGCCATGCAAAGTTCATGTAAAGTCAAAGTGGAAAACTGTTCTGTGGTTTTGAGGAGAGGGACCATCCCGCTTGTTATTAGTTCTCCATTCAAATGCCTACATTTCTGATGGTACAGAGGTGCATTAGTCTCTATGGAATTAGCAGCTTGCATATCTGGAAAGGCACCATCAATGCTGAAATGTATATACAGGTTTTAGAGCAACATATGTTGCCATACAGGTGATGTCTTGTTAGTGAAGGGTTTGCAAACTGGCATGCTTGCATTCGATACCTTTCTCCAGTTCAAAACATTTGCCCCTACTACTACACACACACATACAGACACACATACAC
>JBBPDA010000001.1:22463358-22476493 GCA_037974385.1 Arnoldichthys spilopterus | reverse complement strand
TACAGTATATAGCGCTTTTGGATTGGTAAATTAAATCTCTGAGGGCTATTGTTTTAATTTGTAGTGCTTTCTGAGATAAACTAGATTAGCTTTGACTCATTAATCTTTCCTCTGTATTTGAAGGTGCATTGTGCATGCTGAATCTTCAGTTGGTTTATATATACAAAACAAGGGGCTGTTACACACCTACTTTCTGCTGCCGTAATTTAGCAGCAGCAGGGGCTGAGCTGGCCCTCACTGACGTCAACACGATGTCCCAAAAGGCCAGCCAGACGGAGGTGTCTATAAAAAAAAGTTAAAAAGGGTGGGGATGGTGGTGGTGGTGGTTGGGGGGGGGGTGACAACTCGCATTCTCCTGGAAGCACTGTAAACTCTTTCAGGAGAATCTCTTTTTTGTCTGCCTTGATCACACACCTCCTTTGCAGGGACACATGTTGTCACACTGTGCCCTCTGTGAGAGTTTAATGGAGATGACAGAAGTGCGGAACGCTGATGGGTGTTTTTTGTCTTGTTGAGACTGTGTCCCTGATAACTTTGATAAGAACACATGGAGTGCATTTTCTTATGCAATCCACTCCCCCCTTGCATCCCTCCCCAACTCCCACCCCCTACCCATTGCCCGTTATGAAACAGCCTAACAGTGTCATGTCTGAGGCAAAGGTCACGGTTGTGCAGTTACAAAAGCCCGAAATGAATGACTGTTCAGCCTCATTTTTAACGACAGATGAAACCGACGTTTTCAGTACAGTCATTTTTTAAAAGCAATGCCAAAATACACCTGATCCAAAGATCCTATGTCACCAAGCTGTCAAAAACATTTTCTTGCTCTTGGTCTTTTTGTCATATTTTTATACAGAACATCCAGTGATTCAGAGCCCCTGAAGAATGCATACCATGCTATTTTCAGTAGAGCCTATTCATTGTCCTACATTTGAAATTTTGTGCCCAGTTAGTGCCAAATCACTAGGTTGTGAAGCTGATGAAGGCTAAAGTGCTGAAGGGACTAATCACTCATGTCAGATACTGTATAGGAAGACTAACCTAGGCTACACTTTTGTGGTTAATTTAGGCCATGTGAAGGTGACAAACCTTACAATGAGAGCTTATTTGATTTGAATAGGCGACTGCACTTTTAGTGATCCATTAGCATTGAGAGACCCTTTGTGTACACACCTGTGATTTTATGACTGGCACTGCAAAAGTTGAAATAAGCAACAAGTGATGCTAGTCTGAGCCATAGTGAGGTCAAGAGCCCACATCTCTGCTCTTTTGCTGGACCCAGAATCCTTCTGAAGTGTTAGATCTGGGGGAGACTAATCAGTTTACTATCCACAATTCCTGTCACAAAAGAATATTGCATAAATCATACATAACTGACTTTATTGTGTTTATATACAAAGGTAGCCAGTATAAAACTGTCAACATGAATAAATTAATTCATTTTTTTCCTTTTTTCCTTATTATGTTTTACCTTCTTGGTAGTGGTTTTTTTGGGAATTTGCATAATGATTAATTGTATTTTATACTCCTAGCATACACCAGTCACAACATTAACCACTGACAAATGGAGTAAATAACATTAATTCTCTTATCTTGTTACCTTTCAAGGTCTATGTTATGTAGCCGGATAACGGTTAGTTCTTGGAGTTTATGTACTGGAAGCAGGATAAATAGGCAAGCGTAGAGACCCAAATTGTGATGGCTAGATGACTGGGTTTGAGCATCTCCGAAACGGCAGGGCTGGTGGAGTGTTCCAGGTATGCTGTAGTTAGTACCTACCACAAGTGATCCAAGGAAGCACAACTGCTTAACCAGCAAAAGGATCATGGGCACCCAAAGTTGACTGACACATATGGGGTGTGAAAATCCCACAGAAGAGCTATTATGGTTTAAAAAGTGAATGCTGACTCATTAATAAGCAGGTGATTTTAATGTTATGTCTGATTGATGTTTTCTTACACTAAAACATTTGTAATCTTTGAAAGGCTCATCTGTCCTTAAAAAAATGTGTACTTGATTTTCAAAATAATTGCCTGATTACTTAAATACTATTAGAATCAAAGGTGACAGTCCTAAAGAAGTCAAACGCTGAATGGGTGAGGGATACTCCACCATGTCTATGATGAATAAGATAAGATAAGATAAGATAAGATAAGATAAACATTTATTAGTCCCATAAGTGGGAAATTTGCATTGCTATGGCAGTACAAAGGTAAGAGCAGCAGAAAGTGGCAAAACAATATATTTAAAAAGCTATACAACACAATAAGATAAAAAAGTAAACTTTACAACTAATACAAAAAAATATAAACATAAATGTGTGTGGGTATGAAATATAAATACTATATGGGTATACTATATAAACCTACATGTGAATAAGTTGCACATATTGTACACAGAGAAAAACACAGAATATTGTACAGTGGAGGAATATTGCACATATGGATATTGCACAGTGGAGAAATACTGCACATAAGAGAGATATTGCACATCAGTTAACATTCCACTTCAGCCCATGATGTTTGGATATGTGTGTTTGTGTGTGTGTTTTGTCAATTGCAAGATGCAGTCTGACAGGAAAGACCTTCTGTATCTCTCCTTTCCAAACTGTGGGTGCAGCAGCCTGTTACTGAAGGAGCTGCTCAGTGCTGAATGGAGCTGCCTGAAAGTGTCACACTTCGAGACCTGCTGCTGGGAAGGTAAATCCATCCTCTAGATGGCCTACCATTGTACTACTCAGCATAGATGTCCAAACATCCTCTAACAACTGACCGTCTTTAAGCTCTGCACCAGAGCAAGCCTGAATGACTCAGTTGGACAGTGGAACATTAAGGAAGACAGAAATCTGAACACACTCCTGCTCAGCCTCATTCCTCAACATGCATAATTCAGTTACATCATCTCAGATGTAATTAATAGTCTGTGAGATACTCTGGGTGCAGTTGGGCTTGTTACAGTTCATTTTGAATCCATTTTCTTCATTTCTTTAATCTATTTTCTTCACCATGCAGTGGAACAGTCTTCAAGAATGTGGAACTACATTCTTAAGAAACACAGGTGCCTAAAAGTGTTCTTGAAGCAAAGTCATAGAAGAACCATTTTTGCTCCAAAAACACTTTGGCACTTTGATTTTTAAGGCCGTAAAGCCCACAAGACATTGGTTTCCAGTACAAGTCCAACAACCTGCTTTGACACAGCGGAGTGAACCTATTAGCCCCTCCTGAATCAAAATTTTTGTTAAAACAAGGTGAACACTGAACTATGTAGTGCAGCTTTGTAGCAGTATTGCACCAGTGCAGCTCGGAGAATGACAATCGCAGGCCCAGTTGACTTTCACTGCAGTTTATTTACACTTAAAAGTAGTAACCCAACATACACCCTGTTAGCAGATCTTAGGATTTTAGTCCTGGAGTACTGCCTCCCATTCACATTTTAGTGCCTGCCCTAACACAATTACTTTGATCCAGATGGAACTCACTGATAATCTGATGAGTTTGATCCAGCAGGGAAAACCACAAACATTAAAACCATCTGTCTGATACTGTGTAGTTCACCCTCGTCACACCTAAACACCTCTGACCTGCGAAGGTATGGATTCCATAAGTCTGCTGCAAGTGTGCTGTGGTATCTGGCACTGAGACATAAGCAACAGATGTTCTATAAGTTGCAAGGTGGTGCCTCCACGAATCACACTAGTCTGTCCAGCACATCTCACAGATGCTTGATTAGATTGAGATTTTGGGAATTTAGAGGCTAAGCCAACACCTTGCACTCTTTATGTTCCTCAAACCCTTACAAAACAATTTTTACAGTGTGGCAAGACATTATCTTGCTCAGAGAGACCACTACCATTAGGAAAAACTGTTGCATGAAGGCAGTGCTATCCACATAAATGCCAGGACCCAAGGTTTCAAAAGCAACACACTGCTTTTGCCGACCAGCCTTCTTCCCAGAGGATCCTCTCTGGGTTTGTGACACACACAGTCATCCTAATGATGTAAAATGATTAATCAGGCCACCTTCTTCCACTGGCCCAGCTCTGATGACACTTGACCATTGTAGGTGCTTTTGGTGGTGGATAGGGGTCAGCATGGGCTGACCAGTCTGGTAAGTGGTACCACACCATACACAGCAAGCTGCAATGCACAGTGTTCTGACACCTTTCTATCTTAGGCAGCTTGAACTTTTCCACTGAGCTTTGAGTACTCAAGACTCTGTTGTCCTTTCTTGGACCACCTTTGTTAGGTACTAACCACTGCATTACAGCAACACTCCACAGGACTTTCTGTTCTGGAGATGTTTTAACTCTACCCATCACATTTTGGCCCTTGTCAGAGTCACTCAGAAACATACACTTGCCCCCTTTTCCTGATTGCAATGCATCAAAATAAAGAACTGACTGCTCACTTCTTGTCTAATATATCCCACCCCTTGACAGGTGCCACTGTAGCGAGATAATCAGTGTTATTCACTTCACTTGTTAGTGGCTTTAAACGTAGTGCTGATTGATGTATGTTCTTTTTCTTCTTGGATTCACGCGCTATGTACTGGGCCATTCTAGCACGTCCAAAGCCCCCACAGCCTTTAACAGATGAGGCTGAATCTCACCTTACCAAAACAAAGCCCATCTGCCTGTACAGCATGTTCAGCATAGTGAGGTGCTAATGATTGTGTGTTTTACTGAAAAGACAGAACAAGACAATCAGCAACAATAAAAGATGGCCACATTTAATTTGATTCGATTATGGGCTTGCCAGCTCGGAGTGTTTGATAATCTGCTGAGCTGTTTTGAACCTCTGTTCCAGGCCGTTAAGGGAGGCCAGTGTTCATTACCATAGAGACACAATGTTCTCTACTGTGGGGACCCCATGTTTACATGTGAAGGTGGCAGCCAGTGATCCAGATATCCAGCTGTCACCACATAAAGCTACAGTACATACAGTACAATCTACATGTGCTCAGCGACAGTCAGCAAAAACACAGCAGACACACTAAACAGGTGAAGTACTCAGCAGTGCTTTCGGTTCTAACCCAAGGCATGACAACACAAGAGCACATGATGGAAATAAATTACATCTCTTTTCCTAAATCCTGCATGGATCCAGTTCTGAAGAGCCACCATCCTGCAGTGTTCAGTGCACACTGTGCTTTAGACCTGTATTAGCTTCTGACTCCTGTGTACTGAAGAAAGGCAAGTATTGAGAGTGCCTTTCCAAAGTATTCAAACTTTCATGCAATAACTTTATATAGAATATCATACTCTTTTGCCAATCTTGCACCAATTTACGCAAATTATAAATTTAATAATCACCAACTGATTAACAGCACACATGCATATTTTAAATACTTTATAAAGGATTTTTAGGTTGGAGAATAACAGAGGTGCAAATTAAACAAATTCTGGTATGAGATTGTAACAGACTGGAGAAAAGTGCACAAGCTGGTCCAGAAGTTGCCAACACAATGGAGTTTGATATATTATGGTTTCCAACCAAATGACCACAGCGAATCACTGAATGTTAACAGGGTCACATGACATCTGTGCAAAATATACTTCTAATGATAAATTATTAATAAAAAAAGCTAGCCCAGATTATAATTATATAGTAATAATTTTACCAACAGGGAAATGCAGGCTATAGGGTAAGGCTCAGTGCTCTATGTGGTAATTCTGCAGACAACAACAGTTTCTGTAAATTTACACTGTCAAGCATGTTCACTATATAAAATGTGTCCTCATTTTCTTAAATACATGCACTTTTTTGCATCTGGAATGTGTTACAGCATATGAGCTCACAATAAAGACACAGATGAAAAAATGTGTATGTAATCCAAATAAATGTTTATCTGTTCATGGTGGCTGAATACTGCAAAACGGAGCTGTCACTCAGCAGTGTTTGTGGCCCATCAGGACTGGAGCTGCACACTTCTTTTATAGAGAAACCAATACCACTGTTCCTCAGTCTCACTGGTCCTAGCTCAGCTGATATGAAGGCTAGACTCAAGAACAAAGCCAGTTAAAGGGCACAGTTTAACACAGAAGAACAAGGAGCGCAACCATGCTGTGCGTAAAGGCAGTGCAACAGTGCCACCATCTGGTTTCCTTCACATATATTGTCAGCCCTTTGTTTAGCATATTACCTAAAAGACTCCACAACTCTGTTTCATCAAATGACAACCCTATAAGTCAAAAATACCTGAGTCTTGATTATAAATGTTCTTTAGAATGTACAGAATAGAAATCATCCATGACCACATGGCAGGATTCTTAAAATGACAATAAAAAAGCGTAACATTATTAAAACTTGTGAAATTTGACAGTGAGATCTATTGGTTAAAAAAAAAAGCTTAAGTTCCCACTGAGTGAGGTATCGACATCAGTGTGAAGGCTACACACTGTCAGTTTGCCAAATGTAAATGACGTGCTTTTAGATAAACAGTTTTGACCAAACAATAAAAAAACAGCAGACTTGATGTAAAAAAAAAAAACAGTCAGTCCTCTGAGCTCTCCTCGGATTTCTCTTCATTTGCTTTCCAGTTTTTCCTCTTTTTTCTTTCAGGTTCTGTCTGACCGTCTGCTGCAGTTCTGTGTCGTTTTCTGTGTGCAATTTCTCCACTCCTGCCTGCTTCACTATCCTCTGTGCTGCTGTCCTCATCCTCTCTCACTTTGCTTTTGTGTTCCTTCTTTCTGCTGCGTTTACTTTTGCCACTTTTCCTCTTTTGCTTCCTCCTGACACAGTCCGATGTGCTGTGGTCAGACTCTGAGCCTGACCCTTCAGTCCTTTGCCTCTTTTTCTTTTTCTTCTTCTTCCTCTTAGAAGATTTCTTGGAGTTCTTCCTTCTGTCAGAAGCTGTTTTCTCTTTGCCGTTTTTCCTGCTGCGTTTAGTGCAATCTGTCTCTCTGTAAAAAAAAAAAAAAACTGTGTTAAAAAAACATTCTTAAAATATTTAAATGAACTATGAATAGTGTTACGCGGGACAACAGAAGCACAAAAACATGGAGAAATGAAAATGGAAATTGCTCTTTAAAAAAGTGAGAAATTAAATACAATTTCCAATAAACTGACACACAGGGTTCCCACTGTCTTAAGGAAATACTTTTTCATGACTTACAAGTTACTGCTAATAGCTCATCTAAGGTTGACTTACATTTGCTAATATTCCCAACATTTTAGAAAAACTTCCAGCACCGATAAACACATACAAAGACACACACATAAAACCATTCCCCAATCAAAACCCTTTTTGTATTCCTTACAGAATATCAGAAGTGGAAAAACGCAGACACATCTTTACCCTTACATTTAAACTGTAGGGCATTCTGATGACAGCAAAATTTTAACTTAGCAAAGAAACTCTGAGAAGAAGCTTTTAAGTTTCCCACATGCACACACACTAGGGCTGCTTACCCTCAAGGACTGCCTCTAAAGCAAAACAAATGGTAAACTTCTCCTGGAATTATTCTATCTAACTTTGGGACTTTTTTGTGGATTTAATTAGATGAACATCTATGTAAGCATGGGCTGTATGACCATCTGTATTCCTCAATCTTCTAGGCACTCCAATACAGCAGTACTCTTCAAACTATTTTAAGTGTGATAGAGACATTGAAACTTTGCACCAGCAGGTAAGAATATCGACGGAGAAAGAAATACATTAAAATATGCTCTTGAGACATAAAAGCCCAATTTTACATGTTCCTACCATGTTTCCAATATTTCTAGCACATTTTATCATTAATAACATTTTATCATATTTAACAATAATTTCAAAGTAAATAAACTTTACCCATCCGATTGAAACTCATCCGGATAAAGCTCTTTAAATCCACTATGACCCCATCTGAATTGGAAAAAAACAACTATTATTACATAATATCAATTACATTGTCTTGGAAGTGAATCACATTATAAATAAAGGGCACATCTCCATTTTTCTTATACTTATTTTTTTATCTTTGAGTCCATTTTATATATGATATTTATGTGTTTTATGCAACCACATATATCTTTTTTTTTGCATGATTTGTGGGATGTTTAATAGCTTTAAATCTGTTTATTTTCTACATCAAATGGATTTCCAAGCTACTGATACTTTAATTCACATTAACCAATGACTTTGCCAAGCATGAACCCATACCTGTCTGGATCATTGGCTTCAAATTCATAGAGTTTTCGTGTCCAGTAGCGTGCCTCTCTGTCATCTTTTTCAGAGAGACATTTCTTTTTACCAAGCACAGATCCTTCAGAGTCATCCAAGTATCTGTCACAGTGCATGTTGTTCCTGAGTAAAGATTGCATGTGGTCATCAGAAGAAGTCACATCAGCGGACACTACAACAACAGGTGCTATGTTGAGAAATGGGGGTGGACTTGAACCTTGCCAAATGACTGCTTGTCATCCATCTGTGCTTTGAAGCATGAGGAGACGGCGACTGAAGCTCCATGTCCCGAAGTTTCCACATCTCAGACTCCTCCTGTATCTTTATGGATTCAAGAACCAACACAGACACTGTATTCATGTCTACTATTCCAAACATTCTTGACATGCAAAACCAGTACCAGAAATACAAATATATGAGAAATGCAGACAAACCTTGTTATGGGCATCTGTGTGCCTGATGACATTTCGGAGCAATACTTTACCCATAGGAACCCTAGACATGATCATCTGAAATTAAAAGTACAGACATTAAAATTTGCGAGGAGCGTGTGTATTATAGAAGTTATTTAGAATTACAAAAGTAAAGGCAGATTAGTTAGCTTATTTGTGATTTAGGTCTATTCACTTTTACTGACTGAAAATGTAGAAAATGTTCTTTGGAAGGAGTCACCAGCTCAGGTGTTTACAGTCCACTAATAGCGGCTAACAGCTACTAGCATGGGTAGCACAACCAGGTAATGATTAAAACACATTTTATCAATTAAATGTGATATATCTCCAACTACAAGCTAATCATGGGCGATGAAGCTTAGGGGAAAGTAACACTACAACGACAGTTGATCAGTTTCCACAGTCAGGAAAAATGGAAATGCTAGTTAGCCGACCTAGCTAATGTAACCGACATTGTTGCTTCCTTACATGCTACTAGGCTATTTGTTTCTAAATTATCAAGAGGCGAATTTAATTTCATACATGTTGACTAAAATAATACATGACCTAAACGTAAAAAGGGCGATCTCGTTTTTTATTTACCTACAAAACGTGTTGCTAACGTGAACGCAGCGTCCTCTTGTCACAACAAGCTCAGGCGGCTTCTTCGGCTTCTCTTACTCGTAGCGAGGCACATTACTGCCCCCTGCTGGAAACCACAAATACTCAACTAGCCTGAATCAACACCTTGACAAGCAGGTTTGTTTTTCTAACGGTTTGGATAAGTCTAACTGTAATCTCAGACATGAACGCGCTATTGCATTTAAAATTAAACCAGTTAGACTCATCCCGACGACGAAGGAAAGCACAGATATAGGCCTTTATTTTATTTTTTTTACATAAATTGTTATTAATAACGGATTAAAATCACTTAAAGTTGGAAGGAAACGTGTCAGATCAACTTCTGCACCCGCCCCTCTCTCTCTCCGTCGTGTGCGCGCTGTTCTCAAGTGCGCGATGCACACGCTACTGTCTCGCTTGCATGCTCTTGTTTGCTTGCTTTTGATTGCTTTATTCAGTTTGCGGTCATCAGGAAGCCGCTATCAACATGCGGGAGACTTTGGATGTCTGTCTGCCCTTTGCGTTCAAAACAGCATAACAATGAATTTGGAGGTGCTGCCAGTGCCGGATTAAGGAGGTTGGGGCCCCCTAGGCAAATGCATTTTCGGGGCCCTACTTACACAAAAATACAACACAAAAAAAAGTGCACAAGATGTTGCAAGTGTTTTACACATCAAGTTTCATGGCACGGAGTCACAGAGTAAAGTTAATGACTACTACACAATTTGTTGGCTTATAAAAGACAAAGTCTCTGCTCTATCAAAAGCTTAAATCTTTAACTTGCCATTGCTGTAGACAAATGTCTAATACATTACAAATATATATTGAGTGAAATGACCAAATGACCAGATCATCGTTAACCAAGCTTTCACAGCAATGAGCAGTAGAACTGTACAAAAGCCGTCACAACAAATCACTGTATATTAGCGAAGAGCGATGTTTGCTTTTGAAAACCTGTATCTGCATTTCTTTGCAGCACATTCCTTAATCAAATCACAGAAATCCAGTTTCTTAACCACACCACTATCAAATGAATTCAGACCTCTGCGACCTTGGTGAAGTTTTACGTTGAATACTCGACAGACGTCCGAAACGGCTTCACTTAGGGACCGTCTACAAATTATGGTCTGAATGAACGCTATACCAGTTTTTATCAATAGCTCCTATGTTAAGTGACCCACTGACTCAAAATCAGTGTAGACTTGTAGTACTATGTGGGACAAATCAGACACACCACTTTGTTTTATATTTCAGTGTACATAATTTTATGTTAATGTTAAAATAGGAGCTATTGATAATACTGGTATGGCGTTACACCTCTTAACCATAACCAGCATTCATTCTGTCAGACCAGACAGACTAGCCTTCGTTTCACACACGCAACATTCAGCCTTGGGCACCCCTGACCCAGTCGACTTGGACTAATTTTTGTAGGTACTGTCCATTGCATACTAGGAAAATCCCATAAGACCTGCTGTTTTAGAGATGCTCTGACCCAGTCTAGCCATAACAATAAGGCCAAAATCACTTCAATCTTAACGTTGACATGTTTTTTTCTGCTTTTAACACATCACAATTAAGCCATTGTCACTAGATAATCAGTGTTATTTACTTTACCTGTTGGTGGTTTCAGTGTTGTGGCTGAGCACTGAAAAGCGCAGAATGTAAAGGTATTATTAGCTTTTGTACTGTAAACCTGCTGTTTGTAGTGTAGTGTTTGTTTGTTGAGCAATTTGTCTAAAGCTGGAGGATGATGGTAGACTGCTAGCAGCATGCTGTCTGCACCAGCATCCTATAGGAATGTTTTGTTTAACTGTGTACTTTGTAGTTGACTGAAATGACAATAAATATCTACTTGACTTAAACTACAAAGTCATTGTTTCTCAGCCGGTTTACAGCACTGCTCTTATACTCTTCCTTGCTCACCACACTTGCGCTGACATAAAATTGATGTTTCATAAATTAAGAAGTTATACCTGAATAGTGATCTATAAATGTTATTATTCAATACGTTTTACTGTTATGACCAAAAAATACGTAAATGTATAAATCTATAAGCACACAATTAATTTGAATTTCACTTCTCTGTGGTAAGAGAAGTCTCTGTTTTAAAGCCTGACTTTGTTTTGAGTCCACCAATGTCTTGAATAATTATTCATTTTTGGTTTCTGTTTCTTTTTTCTCTTTGTGTACCCAGCCTCCTCCGTTCTGGGCTCAGGTTACTGTTCCCCACCTTTTTCACAATGTCTGACTGGTCTTGATTGCCTGTTCTCTGTTGTGCATTATAGTGATTTAAAATAAGATATTACAAATAATCTCTATTCAACAATAGATAGAAACGGTGGACGTGTCCTTTTGGATGGAACCAGTTTCAACCAGTTGTGAACTCAGTTGCCAAAAGTCTGGGTTCTGACAGAAATGTCCTTGATAGGAGATTAATGTAGAAATAAAGCAAAGTTATGAGCGTTGAGTTAATCGCTGTACGTGTATGTGTGAAATCACTATGTGTATGTTAACCATTTCAGCCAGCTTGTGCATCAGAGGGCCTTAAAGCGCCGAACAGTCTGGCCTTGATTGATGATTAGGCGCAGGAGAGACAAACAAAAGGAACACCATGTGATATAAAATGTGTTTTCAGATGGTAATAACCCAAATTTTATCTCTGTCTTGCCGATGATGCTGTTCACTGCTGGTGAGTCAGAGTAAGATGACTGTTACATCAGCTTTCACTTCCATTTTTCAGTCCAAATCACTGCACAATATTTTCCTTTCTGTGCCAATGAAAGTTACTGTGTATGTCTATTTCTGTAATTTTGTTTACAGCCACCATAAGAGAGGAACTCATGTAGGCTCTCGAAGTGAAGTTCGGAGATCCGTTTTGCTGTTAGGTTAGATTTGCCCATTCCAGCGTTAAATTAAAATATGAGTGTAAATTCTGTTTCACAGTACATGAATGAGACATCTTTCCTGCATTAAATGTGAACTTTACAACTTTAATTTTTTAATCACACATTCTGGTTGAAAATACCCCTGTATTATTCTACTGAACAATGGTTACTGAATAAAAACTGGAGCTACTTTTACTGGTGAAAGAAAGTCAGTAATAAATCATGCATTTGCTAAACCGTCTGGGCCTCCTGCACTTTCCTTCTTCTTTACTTTGTAAAATTGCTCAAGGTCATGATGTTATTTGCATCTAATATTCTGTTACATGTGAATGTTCCACATTAAACTCTGTTCCACATTACATAACAAATACTGTTCCACACTGATTATATGGAATTATCCTTTCTTACATTTAATGAAGCTCTACAACAAGTTTTTTATTATAAGGCAATATTTAGGCATCCAATGCACCACAACCTTGCATTCTTTTGTATTTGTGGCCATTTGTGTGTATTATGTGCATTTGCTAATATAGTAAAAGTGTCATGAAGTATCTTCTCCGCTGTGGATAGATGCATGAAGCAGTGCTGTCCCTTGGTCAGATTCTGTGGAGAACCATGTGACATTGCAGACCACTAGCTTGTCACTGCAATGTAGATTGTTTTTGCTCACAGGGTGAGGTCAGTAAAGCAACTGAGACGTGGTTTTAATCAGCTGATTTTAGGAATTCATTATGGAACCAGTAGGTGTTATCCTCCTGAGAAGTGGAACACACATTCCTGCACATCTGAAAATCCCAAGTGTTCTAAGGAAAGTACACTCTGCTGATTCAAGATCACACACTATTATCAGTTTTAACCTGTATTCATGCTACATCTATGTGTTTGTGCTTTGTTTGCTGTTAATTTGTAGTTTGAATTGAACTGTGCTCCTGGGTTTGTGAATGGGGCTTCATTATTGTTATTATTATTATTATTATTATTATTATTATTATTATTATTATTATTATTATTATTATTATTGTTATTATTATTATT
>JBBPDA010000001.1:22415208-22435321 GCA_037974385.1 Arnoldichthys spilopterus | reverse complement strand
AGACTCATGGCTGTATTAGCTCAAAAGGTGCTTCTACTAAATACTGAGCAAAGGGTCTGAATACTTAGGATCATGTGATTTTTCAGTTTTTCTTTTTTAATAAATCTGCAACAATTTAATTATTTTTTTGTCTGTCAATATGGGGTGCTGTGTGTACATTAATGAGGGAAAAAATTAATTTAAATGATTTTCGCAAATGGCTGCAATATAACAGTGAAAAATTGAAGGGGGTCTGAATACTTTCTGTACCCACTGTATGTTAAACATTACATGGGATATAAACAAACTGAAGCTAAAACTGAACATACCTGTCCATGCTGTTTCAAAACCATCTAGTGATTTAGTACATTGTACCTTCTTCTTCTTTGCTGGTGAATTATCAGAATATGTAACTGCATGTTCAACCTATATAAAACATGCAGAGCACAGCAGGATGCAGTGAGTGACATGTTTGATGCCACTGTAAAATACACCTGATCAACACAAAGTACCTCCATTCACCAAGACCATACTGCAAACAGATTTTAAAGCCATGATGAAACAGAGCATGGTCCTGTCAAGTCCTATTCTATTTAGTTACAAACTAGTCCTAACTGCAGCTGTCTTGACATCTCCTAAAACATAGGATAGTATAACTTCCCTTTGAACTTTATACTGTCCTGCCACACAACATCTCTTTGGTCATTGCTTACTAATACTGCTAGATTGAACCGGCTGACACCATTTTTAACTGTAAACATATATAAAAAAATTCCAATTTCAGAGATTTAGAATATCTGCCATAAACATTTTCATCTGCTCATCTAGAATGAGGTCTAATGCATTGTACCCATCCTAAAAAATAATCTGGCAGCGATGTATAAGTTTTGAACCAAAACCAAAATTCATGGTTCAGCAGTCTACTGTTCAGCTCAGGGTGCTTGTAATGTGAAATGAAAAGTCTGCATCCCTACATAGCTATGCTCCTATTTAAAATTGTACATTAATGCGCTCAAGCCACAATGCTCCAATTGAGGTTAAATGTGCTTGAGCCACAGGATTACAATAAAAGATTAAATGTGCTCAAGCTACAAGATTTTAACTGAGGTAAAAATGTGTTCCAGCCATGGTATGAAATTCCACCACACACATGGTAGAAAAGTATGAAACAAAGAAATAAAGGAACAGAGACAAAACATTTTGATAAGCTACGTTAGGCACAATTATGAAGTTATGAATGGTCTGAATTTTTGTGCAACAGGGAGGTCTGTTAGTGACATCACACTACATGACTGATACATGCAAAATAAATGAAAAAGTTCTCCAGACACGACTAATACCTGAAGCGGCCATGAGTGAGGGCAGAAAGTGTGTGTAGCTATTGCAAAAGACACTGGGAAAACAGACCAGATTTAATCTGAATGTAAGAAACTGCCTAATGTCAGCAAAATACTTGAAAACATGACTTTCCTCTGTCGACTTTAGTTTAGATCCTTTGATTTCTGTGCTCCGGAGTATCACTGGTGAACCTTTACCAGTCATTGTTCTGTTTGACAAAAGGCACACAAATTTAAGGTCAGGGTCCCAGGTATGGGTGCAGAGGCATATTTTTGGGATTTTAGAGAGACATATTCTGCCATCAAAGTGGTGTTTTTTCAGAAAATCCATGGTCATTTGAGCAAGACAATGCCAGGCCTCATCCTGCATGTGCTACAACAGCGTAGCTTTGTAGAGTGAGTTTGCTTGACCGGTCTCCTATTGAGAATATATGGAACTTTATAAACAGGAGAATCAGAAGGAGCCACCATGGACTGTTGAGTCTTACATCAAGCAAGAATGAGCAAAAACTCCACTTGCAGAACTATAACAATACATCTCCCCAGTTCCCATATTATTAAACAGTGTAATTAACACAGTGGTAAACACTCCTCCCAACATTTCTGAGTGTGTTGCAGGTATTAAATTCTGAATTCATTTATATTTACAAAATACATTGAAGTGGATCAGTGAAAACATTGGAAAACTTTTCTTTGAACATTTTAGCAATTAAATAAAAGTTTAAGCTAGTTAGCGAATCACATTTTTCTTGTTACTGCATTTTATGAAAAAAAAACCCAAGTTTTCTGGAAATGAGGCTTTGCTCAATATAACATATTGTAAATAACTGACCATTAGTCGCATCTGAAAAACTGTAGCTATTGCTGGCTCTACAGATACTGTTACTACACCCTGCTTCACATCTACAATACTGTATTGTACAAATATGTGATGCACATTACTGTTTACTCTAACACACATACTACTTGAATGAATTTCTACAATTAATTTCTGTTGCACCAAGGGCACTGCTAGAAATGTTTGGCCCCTATTATTACATAATGTTGTTTAGCTGTTAAATTAGACTTTTTTGCTACACTAGTCAATGTCAAAATACATGGTTTGTATTTCATGTTTTTACTGAATAGCTGGGTATCCAAGGAAACGCTAATGCTAATGTTATTCTAGCTAGCTGCTCAAATCTGTTAATTTTCAACTAGCTTTTAGTTCACTAGGCATGATTCACTGTTCGTGATGAAGATTTAAAATATTGCTCAGATTTAAAAAAAATCCTTACCTGACAGCCAAAAGGTGAATGTTTGTATAAAGAGATGTAAATGTGATCAAATGACAGTGTTTGTTTGTTTGTTTGTTTGTTGGCTTGTCAGCGAGCTAGCTCTGCAGTTTTCTTTACCTCAGTAGTTCACACCTTGAGTCCATATTCCGGTCCTGGATTTTATAATCACCAGTGATTCCAAAATCCAGGAGTGGAATAAGGATTCGATGTCCAGATTTGAGAACAACTGCTTTACTTAGACAGTTAGCCGGAGCACACACAGAGGAACGCCTGAGGGCTAAAGTGTGTTAATTACTTAAGATCGTAGGGGTAAAGAGCCATTTCCGATTCAGACACAGTCTGTTTTAAACAGCACGCCTGCAGCTCTAACTTTCATTACTGCTGTGTCGTGAAACTGGACACGGCCTTCCTACTGCTTAAAGTTGAAGAAGATAATATTCTGAAATAGCTCACCTGTATGGGCAGAGTATTTCTTTAATTCAAATATATTGATTTCTACATGACATACATTTAAGAAGCATGTAAACGTTTTTTTTCTAAGACGCATATGTTAATTGAAAATATTTTGTTCTAAACTTATGTTCTGTTACTGAATGAAAATCCCGGATATTTCATTGTGCGGCACAAAACCACAGATCAGTTGACCACTGCACCACTAGGTGGCGACATTGATCATTACACTCATCTGAACAAACGGGGAAGAGGAAAGTTAGGTCAGTCCTGAAATGGTCATGAGGCTTTTTTTAATAAATAAAAAAGTGGTGCTTGAAAGTTTGTTCAAATTTTTATTGTTTGTTTTTATTTTTCTGCAAAGATATGACCAAAAAGATCATCGGTCCTAAAATTTAAACCAAATTAAACAAATCAGAACAAACATATTAGGCATTTATTTACTGAAGAAAATGATCCAATATTAAATATTTGTGAGTGGCAAATGTAAGTAAACATTTGTTTTCAGTTTCTGGTATGACATCATTGTGCAGCAACAACATTTCTGTAACTGTTGATCAGTTCTGCACATCAGCTTGGGGGAATTTTAGGCAATTTCTTCATACAGAACAGCTTTACCTCTGGGATGTTGGTGGGTGTCCTCACAAGAATTGTTCACATCAGGTCCTTCCACCGCATTTCTTCTTGGTGAAGGTCAGGACTTTATTTCGGCCATTCCAAAACATTAATTTTATTCTTCTTTAACCGTTCACTTGCATCATTAGGGTTGTTGTCTTGCTGCATGACCCACTGTCTCTTGAGATTCACTTGAGACTTGAGGTTTGCTTTACAACTGTCGTTGTTACTTACAAGAATGTGATTTATCTGTGTATGAGCTATGTAATTTATGAGCTATGTATTTTTTTGCAATGCCGTGGGTCTCAGGAGTTCTTCGTCCTGTGTGTCAATTTTTCATCACTAACTCTTGTGTTCAGAAAAGAAAGAGAACTGAGTTTTACCTAAACATCCAAATAAGGACAAAGCAGTTCTTAGCTAACTCAGAGGAGCAGACAGATGCTTTAACATGGTAGTGTCTTAAGAAGCAACAGTGGACTAAAATATTAACACAGAACTCATCCTTGACCCAGTCCAAGGTCCTAACTACTAGGCCACCACTGCCCACTAAAGTGTTTTGTGTCAGTGTAATGGAGATTCTCCATTGACAGCGTAATTTAATCAGACCCTGCCTAAAGGTAAACAGTGCTGACCCTGCCACCAGTTTTCAATAACCTTTAAATGTGCTGGGCTATATTTCACCTGAACCTGAAGAACATATTTACATATATACACCAATCAGCCATAATAGCTCTGGCTGTGGTGCACTGTGTGTACTGACACCTTTCTATCATAGCCAGCATTAACATTTTGTGCAACAGGAGTTTATCTTTGGGATCAGACCAGACAGACTAGCCTTCATCATGCTTTTTGGTGTGGGGTTGATACAAATCAGCTTATAAGGTGAATAAATATCATTTTCATAAAAAAGTGTGTTTATAAAAAAAACCTATTCCTTATATGGTTTGCTAGCAGAGACCTTTGTCAAAGAACAAATCAATTTCAATGTCAATGTAACCCTTGTCATCAGTGTTTGCAGAGCTTGTGCACAGGTGTACTGAATATAAGCCAGCTGTTCTTTTTAGCCTGCACTGAAAAGTGAAAAACCTTCAGTCCATTAAAGGAAAAATGCAGCCCATATAGGAATGCATGAAAACCTGTAAGAATCTATTTAATAAAATAACACTGATTTTATGAATACAATCAAAAAGATAATGCCAATAACCTAAAGCATTAATGTAGTGGTAATATTATGCCTTACTGCAACTAAAGGAGTCTTACCCAAACCCTGGAAAACAACACCAGCCCATTATTCCTCCTGCACTCAACTTTACCATTGGCACTGTACATTATGTGAAGTGGTATTCTCTTGGCATCTGCCACACCCAGATTCATCCATCAGACTGACAGGTAGTGAAGCATGATTCACCACTCCAGAAAGCACATCCAGCTGATGGCTGGCATTACCTATAGGCTTGTGTGCAGCTGCTTGACCATGGCAGCCCATTTCATGAAGCTCCTCACATAGTTCTTGTGCTGATGTTTCTTCCAGAGGAGGTCTGGAGGATTCTCAACACAGTCTTCAGCCCTTAGTGGCTCCGCTCTGTGAGTTTGAGTGGTCTGCAGCTTCTTGGCTAAGTTGTTGTTGCTCCTACACTCTTTCATTCACAGTACTAGCACTTACAGTTGACTGGGGCAGTACTAGCACTTACAGTTGACTGGGGCAGGTATATCAGGGCAGTACCTTAACAAACTGATTTGTGGCAAAGGTGGCATCCTATGACATGTTTAAAGTCACTGAGCTCTGTGGTATGACTCATTCTGCCAGTGTTTATCAATGGAACTGCATGGCTTGATTTTATAAACAAGTTTGTAGGTGTGGCTTAAACACCTAAATAAATAGGAGGGGTGTCCACATACTTTTGTATAGAACAATCTGAAATATATTAGAAATTAAATAATAACAAACTATATAAATATATATATTTTAATTTTATATTTTCATATAAAGTTGTTGTCACATGAACCAATGCTACAAATCTTTGTTGGAGCTCATATTTTTATTATTAGACTGTTTTTAAAATGTTGTTTTTTTGCAGTTTCATTTCTTATTGTTTTTAAAAATATATATTATATATAAGGATATAAGAAAAAAATGCAAAAAAAACCCTTTTAAAAACAGCCAACTAATAAAAATATGGGCTCCAACAAAGGTTTGTAGCGTCGGTTCATGTGATTTCCTCTGGCGGCGCTCTACCTCACACACCAAAAAAACACAAACATACAGAAACATGGCGACAAGGCAGACGTGCAGGATGCTCTCCCTCCGCCGCTGTGCCGTTTTTCTCTTACTGTGCTTCGCCTCCGGCTCTGTTTCCGCCACGCTTCGCCTTCACCAGGACCCCCGTTTCATGCTGCCCCAGGACAGGGGCTTTTCTGTGGTGAGCGCCTCCGACCGGTTCTCGACGAGCTCAGCGGGGGGAGCGGCTGAAGCTTCGCCCGCGCAGCCGAGCCGCAGTCGGCGGAGCGCCACCGAGACTCCCGTGCCTAAGGTTTACGGACGGGTAAGTACAGCTGGTTTTTCCTGTTCCACCAGCATGCACCGCAGCGAAGGAGATGACGACCGAAAAGGCACAGCTTCGAGCTGGGCACTGTTTGCGGTGTGCAGCCGGAGTTCACCTCTCGTCATGCCGGTGCCAGTTGTTTTAATGTGACCTGTTTGCCTTCGTTCACAAAACGGCTTCCCACGCCCCTTCACCATCACAAGAAAAGCGACGGCAGTGCTCGTGTTCATGTGTTCGACTTGAATAATCAGATCTAGGTGCTCAAGTGTCTTTATTCAAAATCTATCTGATCAAAATACACGCCAGGTCTCACCTCGTCCTCTCCAGCTAAGATACACAACACACACCTACCTTTACTGCCATTCGTTTGGCATTGTGGCCCAGAAGAAAGCACACCACATGGGAAACACCACCACGGTGATCCCGAAGCCCTTTCTGTTTTCTTACGCTTCATTGGCAGAGAGTTGGACTTTAGGCTTGGATTGAGCTGGGCCACTGATGTTTTCTACCATGAATAAACAGATATTTGGTGAAAGGTAGGAGCTTGGTCTGGTGTTCCCTACCTTGTCATGTGTGTTGCTGTGCTCACATAACAGGGCTGTGTGCATTGAATAACAGGGACATCTTTTCACATCAGCACACTTTGTATGAGAGGCTAGACGAATGTTTTTAGACGCAAATGTTGAAACAAGGCTAGATGAGTCACTAGGGACAGTGGAAAATGTGTGGACTTGCTCAATACAACACAATCATGACATGGCAGTAGACAGCCCTTCTACCTCCAGCTCCTCCATGTGTTGTGTCCATGCTGGGTGAATAACAGACATGGGCTACAAAGCACTGTTGTACATCGCTCTGGATAAGAGCGTCTGATAAACGCTGTAAATGCATCCAAAAGCTTTTGGATACCAGGAGAGAGAGATGGTCTTTCGTCATCAGCGGTTGATTTGAAAATATTAATGGGTGATGGATTGAGGAGAGGTGACACAGGACTCCACGTCCCAAGAGCCCTTGGAGAAACGTCTGAGAGATTTGCAGTACAAGCCTGCTGTTGTTCCCAAGATGCACTAAAAAATTGGAACTCATTTCAAGAGCTTCAGTCCACCTCGTTCCTTCTGTTACTTAACTTGGAGGGGGAGGGGGAGGGGGGGGGTGTTGCCACTTTTCTGCTCGTCTATAAAAAGGGGATGCCATTTCCTTTCCCTGGAGTTCAACCCCAACATTTTTGGTCTGGAGGTGGCATTCTCCGGTCTGTCGTCATATGATCCAGTGGTCATGTGGTCTTCATAAGAAAACTGTTGTGTTGGGAACTAAGTGTGGATGCACTCCGAAAGAGTAAACATGAATCCTTAATGTGCAGTACTAAGTCTTACTGTTTTTGGCTGTTTTTGTGGCATTTGTGCAAAGGAGTGAATGTTTTTTAAAATGGAAAAACTGCTTTAGAAACAGCAGCTGCCAAAGAGCTACACCGGTGACCGATGCCTTATGTTGTATAATAATTCTAATACATTTTTGTGTTTTTTTTTTTGTGTGAAGTTCATTGGGTTACAGGGGTGACAAAGTAGAATATCCTGTATATTTCAGTGTACAGGGCTAACATAAAAAGGATTGGAGCAGCAAAACGTAGATGATGAGGAAGTAGCGGAAATCCTCTATGAAGTGTTCTTAGACTCCTAGATAGAGGTCATTCCAGTTACTACTCTCTGGAGCATTGCCTCCCTCAGATGGTCTAGTTAAGGTTTCCTTTCTGTGCTGACCTCTCTTTCCTTTATGTGTTTGCAAGCAGTGTTGAGCATCATCTGACGCACCCACAGGAAATGTCAGTCTGTGTGATCTCACTACTTTAGATGCATTGTTTGACTGGAATTGCACAGGTAGGGCAACATTTATAATAAAATAAAGGCATGTACTTTTCAAGAGATGCTGTATGTTTTGGGCATTTAATACAGATCCTATTACTGAACTGATATTAACATGAGCAGTTTTTGCTTCGCCGCCTATATAAGAAGTTGCCAGTGACGACACGTTAAGACTTGAACATTGTTTCAACACTATCATTGTCATAAATATGTTGTCAGGCAGCCAAGCTACAGAAACAAGACCAATGCTTTAGCTACTTTCATAACACTGAATCTTTCTGTGACAAAATTGTATTGGCATTATGTTTAATACTTATTGATCATAAGGGATGAATAGAAAAACTGCTAAGGACAAATGCTTTTACTGTTAGGTAAGATTGACAAATTGCTGTTTGGACCTGGGAAATTGATTGTTCATGAAATTCAAGGCAAGTACTTTGAGTTTCAGGGAGGAGTGTAAGGACTGAAAAGAATCCATTTGAATTCAGACACCTTTTCTAAGCCCAGGCCTATTTCATACATCTCCTGCTACAATCAAGTCACTCTCTAATCCCCTTTTATAATTACTTTCCATTTTTCTCATTTTGCGCCATCAATCCTTTTAGCCCCGAAAGATCATCACATTTATTAGGACTTCCGATTCCCCTGGAAACAGCTCGAGTCATAAATTCCATCAGTTTCTCTGAAAGTTGTTTTCATTAGATCCAGTATGGGTATTGATTTTGGATACAGGATTGGTTGAAGGCGACCTGCTCCTGAGAGCTCATGAATACTGATGTAAAACGGGACTTCTCAGAACAGCAAAATGAACGATTTGGGATGTGCACCTCCTGATAGCGAAGGAAAGGAATTTGTCTTGTTTATCAAAAACATTAGATGGGTTTATCTGGCTTGCCTTTACTTGTGTTACAGTTTTGTTTGCACAAGGGCTTTTCTGCTTTTTTTTTTAAAAAAACGAAAGTATTTGAAGCAGTGCTCGTTCCAAGAACCAGAAGAGAACTCCCTCTTTTTGAAATGGGCCTGAATTTGACTGGACAACTGTTTGTGTCTATTTGCTGTAACATCAGCTTGTTTAGAAGGGCATGAGCTAAAGCTGCTTTATGGCCTTCCTCAGTGTTTAGCGTTTTGGCCAAGCTAGATATCCTTTGTGAAAAAGGGGATTGCAGAGGGAAGAATCCAGAGTGAGAAAGGCATAAGGATGGATCGCGCCAATAATAATCCGTGGTGGGCGGGAGGAGGGGTGGCTTTTATTGAATTCATGCTGTGAAGTGTGAGAGGAACCTGTCTAAGCAGTCTGCCAGCTTACGCTCACTTGAGACGAGGCTGCTTTTTCCCTGCAGGTACACGGCGTCCGCCTGAACAGGCCGTGAGTCACTGCTACAACAAAAACGGCGTGAGCTGCGTTGGCCTGCGGTCCGTCTTCAGGACATTTTCTACCTGCCCTCATATCAGTAACACAACCGCAGCTCTGTGACTGATGCACCACATTAATACACAGCAAGCTGCTGCCATTAACATGGAAATCGCTCCCCAGTGTCCGGGCACTTAAATGTTTACCAGTACAACCAAGCAGTATTAAATGGATGGTTTTTATTTATTTATGGAAACAGGGAAGTGGTGTTTTTGGTCGAGCGCCAGTCGTAAAACTGGTAGATTGCATGCAAATTGAACTGCTGGCCCTAGCATCAGTGCTGCAGAGATGATGTCATTGTTTAAGTCCTCCGTCGGCAAAGTGCTTGTAGCAGTGGCAAAAGCAGCCCTTGCCCTGTCTCTGTCGTGCACTCTCTTATGGCTTCTCTCTCTCTCTCTGTCTCTCTCTCTCTCTCTCTCTCTCTCTCTTTTTGTTTCTCCGCTCTGTTGAATAATATATACTGGCATGAAATATTGTAAACATTTACACGCATTTGCTTCTTTTTTATCCCCATTCCCTCTTTTTTAGTGCCGGTGAGCGTGTGGGCATAGTAGCAGCTGCTGCAAGGTCAGCTAGTTCTTATGCTTGGCCTATAGTATATATATTCATTTCAGGGAGCTCTTCAGACTGTCCACAAGAAAAATAGTCAGAAATGACAGGCATGAGGTTTATGCGCTACAACATTAAAGCTGGGACCTTGTGTATGAGGGCAGCCTCTTGGTAAGTGCAGCATGCCACTTGGGCATGGAGAGGGAAAGAAAGCAGTGATTTCCTCGTTTCAGAGCACAAGTGCCCTTATTCGGCTTGTGAGAATGTTCCAGCTTCTAGACTCCAGAACAAGGCCGCACTGAAATCCAACTGCTGTTCACTTATGGTAATTAATGCTCTCAAATACTGACGTATGAATGATGTGAGTAGATAAGTAGTCTTGAGCCTTGGAAAGCATGTGCTTTAATCACAGAGAAGATAGCGTTTCTAATGAATTATTAATCATAATGGACAGAATTTGACTTTAATATCATATTGGAAATAAATTTTCTCTTTTAATATTTGATGAAGTATAGAGGATGGGTTACTCATGACTCTGTTCTTCTACCAGACGTCAAAAGAGTATTAAGACACAACCGGAGATCACACATAGTTTGCCCATGATACGTGCCTAGAAATGTGAAGTAGCTGGGCTGAGTTAAAATTTGGCTCTTGTTTATAATTGCCCCACTATGTGTATCAACCTTCTGTGCAAGGAGACATTAGGCTTAACGTTGAATACTAGGACTTCAATTGAAGCAACTGGCAGAGCTTTCTATCTTAATGGTCCCATCACTCTGCATGGAGCTGTGTCAGTAGAGCTGTTCTGGAACACTGCTCGTGCATTGCAGGCACTCAGGCTTAAAAGCTTGGGAGATTTACTGCAGAGTCATGGCCCATTCAAATATGCCTCAGCATTTGGACGTGAGTGAGAACGAACATTTGATTGGGTCTACAGCTCGACCAGTCTAATTTGTTTACCCAGTCTCAAAGAGCGGCTGAGTCATATATAATGCCCACTAGGCCTGGGCGGAATCCTGTCATACCAGCACACCGTGATATTCGTTCTTGTTCGCCAACAAAACTGATGTCATTGGGTGGACACTTGTGAGGAACCAAAACCGTAACCTCCACTCTCCCCCGAACCCTATATGGTCATATACAGTATACTGTGGTATTTTGTCTGGATACTGTGAAGGTATTAAAATAGATACCACCCATGCTTAATGCCCACATACTGTTTCTCTGGGAAAAATGTGATCTTATTCACCTACAAAACTGACTTCCCCTTATTTGAAGCACCGTCACAATTAATTCATGTTAATATCTCAACGTAAAACAAAGAAAGTTGCTGTCTCAAAACATTGTGATTATTTGGCAGCTTGCATGTCTTTTTTTTTAAAGGTCTGGAGTTAGAAAAGAGACTTTGCATGGTTGCTGTTAAGTCTGTTGTTTTGTTTAACCTTATTTAAAAAGCCACTAATAGTAATAATTAGATACATTTAAATATTCATTTTAATTCATTATTTACTAATGAAATGGGTGGTGACAGTCCTAACCTTCCTTGCACTAATTGCAGCAGAACATCCTGAAAAAAAAAGAAGTGCGCTCCACAAAGGGAGAAGCTGCTGGTTTGTAATATTTTGCCTTAACGACTCTGAAGATGTATCAGAATAGTGCTCTTCTGAAAAGTCCACAGTCCCCTCAGAATTCTGAATTAAAGATGAGAGAGGCTGCGCAGCTCGGAGCACTGAGCACAAGGAGAGAAAATGAAAAACTGACATACTTTTCTTCCTCTCGCTCTCACTCCGCTCTGGCTGGTGCCTGGTCTATTTTTTTGGTTTAGGTTTGCTTGCATTGCGCAACATATTCTTGCGTAAGGTCATGTTGCTAAGCAAAAGACGGGCTAATACATCACCTGCAAATATGCAACAGGAGCAAATGGAGCAGGTGTTGAGGATGAATTCCCACAGAGGTGTTTTGCTTTTAGGATTTGTAATGGTGCAATTTAGTCATGCTGAGCAGAGTAGTATTCAAAGCCTTTAAGATGTAACTTGATATCTGAGACTGTGAACATTAAACTTCCAAGATGCAGTTTATATTAAAGGGTTACAGATACCACAACTCATTAAGCAATTTTTGCAGTTGTTGAAGGTGTCCTCCAACACATTTTATGATAACATTTTATTCTTATTAAAACACTTAACATTCTTCATTTAGCGGGCATTTTAATGACAGTTGTTGCTTTTCCTGTTTATAGGCCAACCTGAACGATTCCCATAACCAGATGGTTGTTCACTGGGCTGGAGAAAAGAGCAACGTCATCGTAGCTTTGGCCAGAGACAGCATTGGAGCCACTGATCCCAAGAGCAGCTCGGTGAGTTTGCGATTCAGTTAAAAGACATCATGCTACTGAGGTCTCTTACCACATCCTATTTACTGTGACTGAAGAGGCTGACATTTCCTGTGACTGCTCCCCAGAGTCTAGTGATTCTCTCACTACTGCAAGTTGTCTTTTTGAACAATTGACATTTACACCAATATTGTGTTGATCCCCCTCATGGAGCCAAAACAGCTCGGACTGCGGTGCACTGTGTTTTCTGACACCTTTCTATCAAAGCCAGCATTAACATTTTGTGCAACAGGAGCTCCCCTTTGGCATCAGGCCACATGGTGTAGCCTTCACTCCCCACATTGCATCAGTGAACCCAGGGTGCCCATGACCCTGTTGCTGATTTAGAAGTTGTCCTTCCTTGGATCACTTTTGGTAGGTACTAACTACTGCATACCAGGAACACTCCACAAGACTTTGTTTTGGAGATGCTCCGACTTGGTCGTCTAGTCATCGCAATTAGGCCCTTGTCAAAGTGGCTCAGATTCTTACGATCTCCTGTTTTTTTCTGCTTCCAGTAAATCAGCTTCATGAACTGACTGTTCACTTGCTGCTTTATATATTTTGCAGCTAAGACAGGTGCCATTGTAATGAAATAACTGAAAGGTCAATGTTATTTCCTTTACCTGTCAGTGATGTTAATGTTATGGCTGACTGATGTACGTTAATAATAAATGGCTTTGTATCAGTGAAGTTAAGCAGTGTAACAGTTATAAGTTATACCATGATATTTAATAACTTTGGCATTTTTATTAAAGGAGCTCATTGATTGAAAGAAGGGACAATTGAGAAAGCTATGGATGACTTTTTGGCAGCTAAGAGTAGAATGCATTGGATTTTGGCCCTCACTGTATTTGACTTCTCAATTTTTGTGGTGGAATCTGTATCATCTCACCGGATGATACTATGTGATACCCTTGAGGAACTAACTAAGCTCAGCTTTGTCCTCTCAGATAGGGGCTTTTATTGTCTATGCTTGTTGCAATTCATCACCAATTAGTCCGAATCAAACTTGTTACATTGTAACAAACAACATGATGTGTAGTACATTTTGCCTGCTAACTAAACCATTGTTAGCTTAGCCCACAGGCTACATCTCCAGGCACACTAAAACAGGTTGAAATTCTTCTTTCAGCCACTCCATATCTGCTCAAACGCCTTCAGAAATTAAGTAGTATATCTGTACAGGTTTAATACCGCCTTTTCAGAACCAGTTGCTCACCTTTTTCACTCAGGTTAGAGTAAATATCAAGCAGACAAGAAGTCTGTTCTCATGCTAGCTAAGCTCAAGCTTACAAGCATCTTTTAACATTTGATTTGACATTTTTTGAATGGGGTTTTGACAATTTGGGGAATTTGATGACCATTAGGCTTGAACAGTTTGGGGAAAGCATCTGTTATCTGTCCCTTATCCCAATTTAATTTTAATGTGATTATTTTCTCCAGATGTTTTTTTCACCCTTTTTCACCAAACAGTCAGTTTTTTGGACTTGATGCTTGAGTACTAATTCTATGTGACAGACTGCCAGTTCATAAGCTCTGCATTAGTAGACATTTATTAAAGTCCCTCAATTAAAACTTGACTTAATATAAGATATATTTAAAATTAAAGCCATTAAAATTGTTCTTGTACATTGCTCTTGTCCAAATTGCAATTTAGATATAAAAATGATTATTCCTATTTTAACAATACAATATGTTTCAGCATTACCTTGTTAGTCCTTCCACACCTTTGTTTGTGTAGTAATGCTAAAGGAATTCTAAACCATGACATTGTCTTGAGTGTAATTCCCATGTTCTTATCATTGGACCGGCTATGTGATGGCAGAAGATCTGCATCTTCCTGTATGATAAGAATCAGAGCACTTCAGTACAGCGCCAAGCTGAAGATGCCTCTTGCTCATGGTGGTGTTCTGCTTTTGGAATCTCTCGGATTAAAAAGCTCCATCTGTTCCTCACAGCTCTGTGCATGACTCTGCCTTTGATTATATCACCCTAAATCCTGTCAGACAGTCAGCGGCGCATGTTCACCTCTCCAAAAGTACCATGTGCTGTTAAACTGTATTTTCCATCAGGCCTACAAGAAGCATCATGTTCTGAATTAATGCCTAACATGAATCAGTGCAGGTACAAGAGCCTGCTGACGTGGATATTATATGTGGATGGAAAAAAAATGCAATGTATCACAGAATTAATTCATAATACTTTCTGTATCATAGAATTTAATGAATCACTAATATTTTATTGTGGCCCAACTATTGTGACCGTATTGTATCGTTACCATTGTGGCAATGTAATAAGACCCCTCTGGCTGAAATCTCACCCTCCAAATGTTTCTTGTAGCCAGCTAACAGTTAGCAAGTTGTTGGCAACTCCGGTCTCCTATTCTTCTATCTTTGGCAATTGTTGCTGCAGTTTGGTTTGCGCGGTTCACTCATGTTTGCTTTTGTGATCACAGATTTCAGAAACTTTTCTTCTTTCATTTCTATACTCTACCGATTCTTAATGATGTTTTAGAACAAAAACACAGAGTGTTCAGATATCTTTTATTTTCTCTTGCTAGTTAATTATCTCTAGTTCTGGAATTGTGTGTATTTGAACTGAATTAAGACCTTAAAGGCGTGGCAGAATTCTCAAGAGATTTGAGTAATTGAGTAAAAGATATTTGGCGATTCTGAAATTGGGGAGCAGTGTAATTGTCTGCTCACAAAAGCAGAGCATGGAAGATGAGAACACAATACACTTTTGATACAAAACTAGCTTTGAAAAGAGTAACATGATATTCATTTTGTCCTGGTTCCTGATAACATTGGTGCAACTTCATCTTTAGCAGGCATTGTATTGTACCGGTTTAGTGTTACAATTTCACCTGAATACAGGTGCATTAGTATCAGCTAATATTCCCTTAAATGTGTTTACCATTTTTATGTATATTTTGGAAGGCTTCTGAAACTTGCCTTAAGCCCTTAAACTGCAAGGGCCTGTGTGTGGTCCCACAGAGTTTCTACTTGTGCAAGTTTTTTTTTTTTTTTTTTTTTTTGCTTTATAGCTTTATATTATTCATTGAATCAGTGTAGGTACTGAGTAATAATTGAATAATTAACTTAAGATTAATAACTGAATAACAAATATGCATTTTAAGGCCTAATTACACCTCTTCAACAGGTCTATGTGTCCTATGACTATGGAACCACTTTCACCCACATATCTGAGAAGTTTAAGCTGTCTGCTGGGAAGGAGAACACTAAGCAAGTGATCTCTCAGTTCTACCACAGCCCTGCTGACAACAAACGGGTGAGTGTTTCTTTCTCCTTGAAATCTCATGTCTGAGGTGTAACCGTTGAGCGGGGTTGGCCAAGGTCACGGTGACGTGGACACATCTGCCGCAGTGGCTTGTCCGTCAGGCCACTGTTAAAGGGACTCTTAAGCTCTGCGCAGTTTCTGGGTGTGTGCGCGAGAGAGCCGCTCTCATGAGACCCTGCACGACGAGGTGAGTAATAGCCCAGAGCCGTCGCCCTTGGCACCTGGTATAATTGCCTGCTCCAGGGAGAAGCTGCCAGGTGCAGAGGCTCGTGGGAGTTGTAGTTCTGTTCTGAGGGAATACGGCAATACTGCATTGTTGCTTTTCAGGTTGGGAGAATGAGGCAGTGAGGCTGAAGGAGGAGTAGCCAATGATTGGATTTTATACTGCAGTGATTAATTTTTCTAAATTACAACAACTGACATCCTGGGTTGGAATGACTGAACACTCACAGTGCAAAACTAAAATATAAACACCACAACAGCTTCTGAATGTTCATGGACTTTTCTTTTCATAGCACTCTTTTCTCATTTGTTCAGTAATGGGTCCCCATCCGTCCGTCTGTCCCGTCCCGTCCCATTCCATTCATACATTCCATTCATACATACATCCATCCATTTATACATAGATTAGATTGATAGGTCGATTGATTAATTTTTTAAAGTCTCCAAGCTCCAGAATACTGAAGCTTGTTGCTCTGTTAGTTCATAGACTTCTTTTGCTCAGGCTTTGTTGTGGAAGGGTAAGTGCCCTGATTCCAAATCCAGGCCATAGAGAAGAGAAAGGTTATGGGAAAGGATCAGACACAATATACAGGCAGAATATTAGAGCTGCATAATTGCATAATAAGTGGCTATTTCTCCCCTGAATATAGCTTAAGGAAGTGTTTTTACATAGTTGTAGCTTTTGATGTTTCTTTTTCTGCCGATTTTTTTCGACACCAGTTGCCTGGAGGCTTCGCATGAAATGCATTGAAATAAGACCTCTTAAATTCAACTTGCACACTGGAATGGTATTGAAATGTTTTCTCCTGTTTTTTCCTGTTTCATTTTTGTTTTTCCATGTTTTCTTTTAGTACCTTTTTGCAGACACAACAAACAGTTACCTGTGGAACACCTTTGACTTCTGCAAGAACGTCCAAGGGTTCTCCATCCCTTTTAAGCCAACAGACCTGCTCCTGCACAGCAAGAGGCCTAACTTGGTCCTGGGCTATGACAGTTCCCATCCTAATAAGCAGGTTTGTCAAAGGCATTGCTTTAGGGTTGTTCCAGCAGTGAAATGTGATTTGTGTTCTTGTTCATTTTTAAAACTGTGTTTCACTTACTGCCTGCCTAGTGAGTCTTCTTGTGGGAAAACTGCTGCTTCCAATTAAGTAGCAACATTGTTATTTTAGTATTCTGACTCGATAGTCACTGTACCCTTTTAAATGTTGCATTAAATGCACTTTGAGATATTGGACTGTCAGCAGTTATCCAAACATGCCCAGCTGATTCATCAGTATAGAAACTTATTTGTGAGAAGTTTTTTCCCCTGAAAATATACTGCGGTTTGGTCAGTTTGGTGGGCTTAGTGACGTTTCTCATTCTTACATCTGCCTTTTTTCTTTGGAAGCTCTGGAAATCAGATGACTTCGGAGAGACCTGGGTGCTGATTCAGGAACATGTCAAGTCCTACTTCTGGTAAGATCAGTGGCTACGATCAAGTACTTCTAAGCGCAAAGTACCCAGTGAACTGTCAGATCTTCTAAGAGCATGTCCCTCAAGCACTGTACCTATCAAACACTGTGATCACAGACCAGATGTACCTGTGAGTGTGGATGTTTGTGTTTTTTTTAACTCTTTTTCATTTTTCAAGGTGATTCTGTTTAAACCTCAAGGTTCTTTTAATTTCTTTAGCAGTGCTATGTGTGTCAGTATGTCTGTGTATGTGTTAAACCCAATATTTACCCTGTAAGTGCCCTAAATGGTCAGGGCTTAAGTCAATGGGCTCACTTGTCCAGATAAGCAGGAAATTCCACATCAGTGTGTGTGTGTGTGTGTGTGTGTGTGTATTGCACAAGTTTTGGTTTTTTGAAAATACAGAAGGACTGGATGGGGAAGTCCGACTGATTACTGACCCTAATTTTTCTCTTTTACTTAAAGACATCACTCTGTTTTACTGGCTTTTTTTTCGGGGTGTGGGGGGGTATAGCCCTGCTAGTTCCTCTAAGAACCTGTCTGAAATATTTATGCGGCTGTGAAGAAAACAGTACCTTAGAGTGCAGCATTTCTGACAGCATTACACCTCACCGTATGAATCTGACCTGCTTTTGGTAGTTGAAACATTAATAAAAAGCATTGATCCAGGCCTCGGGTTTGAAGCAGTCTGAGGGAGACTGACCAAGGATTAAAGTCTCTGGCTGTTCATACCTATCTATTGTATGTGGAAAATTGCTTGAACCATATCAGAAACACCAGTCATTCTCTGTGCTATGAACACAGCTTCTGCATTTCCTGTGCTCATTTACCAAGTAAAATATACTCTGGTAGCTGTGTAGGAACGCTGTGTTCGATTGCATGTACTGCACTGACTGGGCAGTATTCAGTTGCCCAATTAGTGAGCAGTGGGCATCTCCTGTGCATCTGGCACTGTCACTCCTTAATTAATGTCTGAATGTGTCTGACTGGACTGGGTTCACTTCATGTCCTGGAGTGGCATGCAGAGAGTGTGGCAGAGATAGGGTAGCAGCAGCAGACTTGTGGCTAATGATTCTAGTGCAGGAGCCTCTTCTCTCACTATACTGATAAACCATCTGCCTGCCAAGGTGGCAGAGCATTGTGGCATTGACTGGTCATGGTTTGCCTGATAGAGTAGGTGGCTTTAATACTGAACCATGCATTTAGGAATGATTTGGATACTGTAGATGATTCTGATTTGTGATTGCAGGTTTGTAATGCCCATCCTATGACACTGAACTTTTAAATGTAATTTAGGTGTACTTAACAATTTGGAAAGCCTGTCAAGTGCATCAATAGTACCACATATAGGTCACATGTTTTGTTCAGTAAAAAGAAGTGATCACATCTGTATGGAACAAACTTAAATGTTACACATTTCTGCAAATTTTCTTACTTCGTTGGCCATGATTTCAGTAAAAGTTGGTCTTACTAAGTGCTAATTGAAAGGGTACCTAAACTTATGCATTTTTTCTTTCAAATATGCTAAATTCTGCACATAAATAAGAATTCTGCATTTTATTTTGCAGAAATACACAATATTTCAGTTTGTTCCACACAGAGTTGTTAATGTTTTTTTTTTGTTTGTTTGTTTTTTTCTCACAGCAAATGTACAAAATATGCAGTTTGACTAGAGGGTGCCCAGACTTTTGCATACAAGCGTAAACCTCCATTTTTCAGATGGCACACAAGCAATGCTTAGGTCTTAGTTTACTCTCTCCTCTTTGTGTTGCTCTCTCCTCACTGTACTAAGCATCTTAACACTTGATAGTTTTTCCTCAGTTCTGATCCCCTGAGAAGGCCTGCTTTAGCCCAGTGCTCTGCTGCAAGCTTGTTAAGTCATGCTTTGTCTGCTCCACACCCTGTTATTGAACATGTTTTAGTCACAGCCGTGAAAGTTATTTGGGGGGATAGCAACAGTACCATGTACCATGTTTATACCCTTCAGTCTAATCCTTTTATCCTTCTGTTAGAAACTTCAAGTGCCAGCCTCAACAAACAGCCTGCTGTATTTACAGAAAGATGGAGGCAAGCCTTTGTGCCTGGGAGCAAGGGAATAAATCCCAAACCTCCCTGCCCCTTTTTAAGTCATGGCCCAAACTCTCCTGTCTTCTAGGCCATGAACTCCTGAGCCTAATCAGTTGAATCATTCCGTCTGTTGGTTGCCTGTGTGTTGCAGCATGGAGAGAATATGGAAGGCTATTCAGACAGGCTAGGCAGAGGCAAATAGCTTCGACATCTATGGAAGAGATCTGTAGTTTGGCATGTCGTTCGCTTTATGTATCCAATTCCTGTTTGTGGATTTCGTGGCTGGATGTGAAGTCTGTGGTTGTAATGACCATCCCATGTGTTTTCTCCCAGGGGAGTGGAGCCCTATGACAGCCCCACCACAGTGCTAGTCCAGAGGCAGGAGCCCCAGGGTGTCTCCAGCATCCTCAGCAGCACCGACTTTTTCCAGAGCGAGCAGAACCGCCGCATCATTCTGGAAAGGGTGGACAGCTTTCAGCTTCGAGACAAGTACATGTTCGCCACAACCACCAGGGTAAGAGTGCTTTTGAGACTAGTGATGCACTGATTTGGGAATTTCTGTCTGCTTAAGTGGGCAGTGGTGGCCTAGTGGTTAGGACGCAGCCTTTGGGACCTAAAGGTTGCAGGTTCGAGTCCCGGCCCGGGCACTACTGAGGTACCCTTGAGCAAGGTACCATC
>JBBPDA010000001.1:22390213-22410592 GCA_037974385.1 Arnoldichthys spilopterus | reverse complement strand
GGTTATATGCAGAGGTCACATTTCGTTGTGGTGCTTGAGTGTGTTCACAATGACAGAGTCACTTCACATTAATTCAGCAAAAATGTTAGTGGTCAGTTTACATGATTATATTGAAAAAATGTTGTGAAATATTTAAAATTCTGCTGCTCTCTCTTATAGTTAAAGCCTAAAGGACACACCCTTTCATTTATTAGTTGTTTTTTTTACACATTATCCATCCATCCATCCATCCATCCGATACATGAAAATTTTCCTTGAAAGGCAATGCAAACATTGTTATAATGCTTTATTACTTAATCTTTTAAAAAGTTAAGCACTTATTTTATTGTCAAATTATTGATAGATTTCTTGAATACTAATTTAACCAGTATTGACAGACCTGGTGCCATTTGTGAAATTCACAGTTAAAAAAAAAAGTTTCCATGGTGGAAAAAAAAAACTTTCTGCTTGGCAGTGTGCAAGGAGGTTATATGTGCCGTAATAGTCGCTGAGAAACAGTGTCCTTGACTAGACAGAGGCTGGATAAGTGAATAATAAGGAATGGTAAACTTTTTTTTGCTGTACTGGAAAAACATTTCAAGGTGTATGTGTTTTTGTGTGTGTGTTTCCTGCATTCAACTTGGATTTGTGCTTCTCATAAGGGTATCAACACTGAGGTGAAGTTACTTGCTTGAAAGTAAAGCAGCTCTCCACCAACAGATTGTCATCATAGACTGCCATATGGATTCTGTGGGTGCTCATATAAAATCTCTTGTATGCCGCTGGGTTGAGTGTGCGCATCTGAAAACTCTTGCTTTGAAAAGATGGCAGATCAAGAGCTTTTCATACCTGTGTTTAAAGTCTGTAGCCCGATTCAGATGAATGCGTCTATTTGGAGCGTTTGGTATTGAGCAGTATCTTCCAAGAAAGACCGATTCTGTGCAAAAGCTCTCTGGTGCTGCCTCTGTAGTTCTTGTGCTCTTCTTTTCAACAAGCCTGTCCCTATTTTAACTGTGAAAAGAAGCTGACATTCCACCGGAATTCCAAGCAATGCGCTTACAGTAAAACAATTGGGTATTGTTATGCTTATGACTTTGGCATTGCAAGGCGTGTTGTTGTTACCGGTGTTCAGTCTGCAAATCTTTGTTTATATCTACATTTCAGTGCTTAATCATTCCCCTCTGTGTGTGCTGGCTCTTAACCAAGCTTGACCAGCAGCAAATGTTTGGACTTCTAAAATAAATCTTGAACCCTCGTCTGTCAACCCCATGCGTCACTGGCTGGCCCAAGCAGTCATTGCTATGGTTATTGAAGAGGCAGTGTGGTCTCTGACCTTAGTAGTGGGTGAACGGACTTAATGGATTATGTGCCAGTACCAGGACTATGACTAGAAATCGTTGCTGGGAACATATAACATGTTTTACCTCAGTCTCTTCTTATTTCATGACTTTTTCCTTTAAGATGCAGCCTTTCATTTTCCATAATTTCAGCATTGCAAATGACCCTCTTCTATCTATAGGGCAATTATTAGATTTTTTTTATCATCTCATTTACAATTCTGGGATTTGTAGACTGATGCCAAAAACATTTTTCATGTGCATCTGCTGATAATGATGCCAGTACAAAATAGGGAACGCATTTTACTGTATTAGAAATATATAACTTGCATATAATACATCTATTGTTTTTTTTTTAAAGAAATGTACAATTTTAGTATTCCAGTGCAGAATGCAATGAATGTATCAAATTTAAAAGTTGGTTTGAAATATTAATCAACCTAAATATGTCTGATATTATTAATATTTTTTTAACCAGGACATTTGTGCTGATACCATTATGATTCTGATATCATTGTATATCCATAGTTTTGGCTCCCTGACACTGAAACAACAATAGTTGTAAATAACAATAAAGTAGCAGAAAAATGATCCCAAAAAGATCAGGCATCCATCAATGTAGGATTTGTAGGCCAATACTGATGTGTTTTTTGCGTATGTATCTGCCAAGACCGATATTATCCAGCTAATATCTGCCAATGAAGATGTGAGTCCTGTGTCATTGTGCATCTCAAATGTTTGGATATGCTGTAGGGATAAGAAAAGCTCAAGAAAAAAGAGAGACTTTCTTCTTATTTTTTTAATTATGCTTTATAATAAACAAATATTGAACTATTACAGGACAGACAAAAAAGTAAAATTTTCAAAACAACTGGCAAAATTTCATTCAGTCTGCCAACACTGATCAGATCTGCTGCTGCTGTCTGATCGTATCACTGGCGAGCGCTTCAGGACATTAAAGGGAACCACATCTTTTTAACTTTGAAATGAAAACATTGATTTTTGTCAGTGCATAGTAGGATTTACCGTGTTTCTCTATGATCAAGGTTTTTAAGCATGCGCTACGCTTATCCAGTCCAGTCAAGTCCTATTACTGCTTCTGACAGTTAGATGGCATGCTCTCAACTACGATCATGCTGTTAGTATCAGCAGAAATCTTATTTGGACTGCACTTGTCAGTGAAACAAATAATATTGCCAGTACTGGAGCTCTGTCACCAGAAAGACTCCTGGATCTCATCATTCAAAATGCTCAACCGCAAACGGTTGTGTTTGCATTAAAGGCTCATTGTTTCACACTGTGAAATGCATGTAACTGCTTGCTATACACATGTGTAGACAGACCCCAGGTGGTGTTCAAGCACATGCATTTTTGGCCTGTGACTAAACAATTTCCTTTTTTTTTCAGGACACTTTTCTATTTCTCATTTAATTTCAGCTTTTACATTTGGCCCATGGCATCAGTTCTTAAGTTTGAGCGTGTTGAAATGCCTGACAACTGCATTTGAGTTGTAATTCTGTGCGGCCACACTTCCCTCCCTCCCTTCCACACCTACATTTAATGCACAAGTTAAGCACCCTGTGAAGCAGCATCTACGTCTGCCTGCCTCCATTGGTGACAGCCAGGTAATGAAGGTGTTTGCCCTAAGCCTTGGCATAGTTTTTCACTGCTTTGCATTTAAACTGCTTTTAAAGAGTATCAGTATAGCCTGCATAACCCCAGGATTAAGCAGAACAATTAGCAAGCTAGTCTGCCATATAATAGCATCATCAGTGAATGAACTCTGCTTGTTCCTTTATCAGGCACCCGAAAACAAATAAATCTGCGTTGTGTTTAATAGTCTATGCAATATTTGAATATCAGAAATGCTAGTCAACCTGTCACCAATCACAACAAAAATGTTTAAAGTATAGGATTCATCCACTATTGACATCCTAAAACTGATTAATGAAAGTGAACATACCTTTTTATCATTGTGAACACACTCGATCACACAGTACCTTGCTCAAGAATACCTCAGTGGTGCCTGGACTGGGACTTGAACCTGTGACCCTCAGTTCACAAGGACAAGGTCCTAACCGCTAGACCACTACTGCGCACCAGCAGAAAACTGCATTGAGCTGTAACTATAAATAAAATGTAAATGATCAGTTTTCCCTCCTCATTGGTAGTTGTAGGCAAACCAGTGTCATTTCAGCTGCATTGCAGTAGTCCAGGACCTTTACAAGCTCAGATCTGAAAGATCTGTTCAACCAGTTCTACTGAAGTATTATTGCCTGCTGTGTAGGCAAGGATGGTGAGGGTGCTTTTGGAGGGGGTGAAGGAGGGGCAGTCTGTCTAATATTGCAGATCCACACGTTTTTAATGAACTTGTGGCTTGCTCTCCCTGGGGTGTTCTAACCACTCATGCGTCACCTACCCTTGGTTCAGTGGCCCGTGCTGCCATATGGTTGCGTTATCAGTGCAGTGCTCCACAGTGCTCATGCCAAGGAGTGCTACACGCACATATATACAGAAGCGCTTGTGTGGGGGGTTCATAACTGTACTTTTGTGTTAGACCTATTGTGCAGTGGTTCATAGCAGTGGTTTTGTTCGCAACTGTGGTTATGGGTCAAAAGAAGGTTCTGTCCCCTTGTACCAGAGTGGAACAGTTATACTAAATCACACACAAATATGCTGCTGCCCTAAAATTATTATTTTTTTTTTGTATTCACAGACCTTTACGGAAGTGTTCTCTGTTTTTCCTCCTCTTCCCAGTCTTTATTTTCACATTAATTTACATTGAAATCATCTTTATGGATTTCAGTATTTGCCCTCATGATTTGATAGACTTACAATGGGATAGTCACAGTTTGGGTTTATTGACCACACATGTCCCTGCGGTGCCTGGCGTTATTTAAACAAGATAATGTCACAATGACTGGGGGAAATTAGGTCTCCAACGGGGCAATAGACAAATAGACAAACACGAACAGCCTGGCGCAAACAGCTTTGTGGGGTTGGAGTCCTTTCAGCAGGGCTGGCAGAACATGTCTCTTTGCTGGAGGGGATGTGTGTTGACAGACTTGCTGAAGTCTTGAAGGAACTCGGGGCTGTGGGTGGCCTGCTGCTGACCCCACTAGGCCTGACTTGACCAGAGCTGCTCTTTGTGGCGTTCTCTCTCCTTTCCAGCTTCACAGCAATTTCTCTGCCAGCCAAGACGGGAAAGAGTCACTCGCCAATCGGGGCACATCAGTGTCCCTGTGGAATCGTCACTCTGTCTCTCTCTCTTCCTCTTTTTCTTGCTTTTTTCCTTGCTTTCTTGTTCTCTCTCCCCACTTTCCCCACCCCTATCCCCCCCCCCCCCCCCCCCCCACTAATAGGATTACCATAATGAATATCACAAGCGCTTTTGGCAGCAAGAAGCTTCTTAGGCTAATTAAAGCTCCGGAAATGGAGGTTCCTTTCGTCTGAGGGTTTTCTTCACAAAATAGCATTGAGATCCATAGTAATAATTAAGCCTCCGCCACCCTCTCATGGTCCTTACTGTTCGGCCCTTTTTTAAGGATAAGCTGATTTTGAGGGTAATATTACTTAGATGAAGAAGTTTTCTCACACATCTTTCTCACACACAGTTTGGGACACTTCTTCCTTACAGTTGAGGAGTTGAAGCCAGCTATTGAATTTTAAGGTTATAGTTAGTTTCTTAAAGTACTTTTGATTGCACTGTATTTGTCATGCTATTATTAACATTTGCTACCAGGGCAGCTACTTTGGGACATAGGCCTGATAATTGGCAGGTCACAGCTCCACCCCACCTCCCTCCACCAAGCGCACACACATTTTCACACACCCTAAGCATGCTGCAGACTAGATGTACAAGCCAAAGGTTCTGCTTGTGAGTCAGGCCTGCTGAAAGATGGCAGAGATTGCCAGCACAGTAAGGCTCTTGTTTTCCCAGATAAATGCTTCCCCCACAACGAGAGGGGAAAGTGCCTACAAGAGCCAAATATGCATAAAGCCTACAAGAATCAACTCCATTCATGCTGGCAAGCTGGTAGGAATTCAAAAGAAATTTCTCATCGCCTAGCTGCTGCACTAGATAGTAGGTTTGGGCTGTGCCCATGTTCACGCTTGCCTCTAAAGGAGTGCAAAAGCTAACTGCATGCTGTTGGAGTGCGGTTAACCAGGTGGCCACTCAAGAGTGTTGAGAGAAGGTCAAATAAACATGTTTGTCAGCTGGGTGCTAATGGACCTCGTCCCTTGGTAACACTACACTGCCTCTGCCACAAACTCCAAAAAAACCCAAAACAGCAGTATTAAAAAAAGCTTTGGATGTGGCCTTGTGCATTGCTGCATTTTTTACTTGTTACTCAGATGATCTGGTTAAACTGAGAAAAGGAGATTTTTTTTTTATTACTGGGCAGTGTTGATCAAATTCAAAATCAAGAATTTTTTTCAGTGTATGTCAAATGTTGAAATAATGGTATGAAACCAATGCTTCTGGCTGTCCCTCACACAAGACTCCACTATTTGAGGCATGGTCTTTAGTGCCATTGCTTTCAAACTTTTAGGTATCGTCTTCCTTAGTCTCTCTGTGATCGTTCTTTTCAATTTTCAGTACTTACCAACAGGATGCACTATGGGGAAAAATGATGGCTTTGCTTAGTTGTTAGTTGTGTAGTGTTTGTGGTCTTGTGTTTCATGTAGCACCGTGGTCCTGGAGGAACATTGTTTCGTTTCACCGTGTACTGTGTGAACTGTATATGGTTGAAATGACAATAAAAGCCTACTTGACTTGACTTGAAATCCCAGGTTCTTTTTTCTCAGGAGTCAATGATGAGGCAGTTAACTTCGGTGCATGTTAAAGTTTATTAAGACAGATTTATAGGTGTAAATAGGACCCTGTCGAAATCAGAACTGCTCTGCTCCTGTGCTACCACAGGCCTCCCTAGATGTCTGGGAATGTGCAGGTCGCTTATCAGTGTGTTTACAAGACCGAGTAGCCTGTGAGGAGACAGACTTATGAGGAGAGGTTGTAGTGCCCAGAATGCAGGGTTTGAACAGAGAAGAGAAAATGAAATGTAAGAAATAATGTACTTTATAAGGAAATAATGTATAAGAAATGTGTTTCTCTGTAATACATGGTGAAAGCCGACTGAGGCAGTGCGATGCCCTCTGCAATTTCCTGGCATTCATGTAGATTTTACTTTGACACATACAACCTAAACATTGTTGTACACTCCTTAATGGCAGTGGTCACACTGCAAAAAGTGTTCAGGGATGATCTGAGGAACGTGAGAGAGTCCAAATACCTCAGATCTCAATCAGATTGAGCATTTGTGGGATATGCTGGAAAAATCTGTCTGTGGAAGCCTCACCTCGCTACTTACCTGACTCGAAGGATCTGATGTCTAATGTCTTTGTGCCAGATAGAGATGCATACTTGCATAGGTCTTATTGAGTCATTTCCTTGACAGGTTAGAGCTTTTTGCTGTATGAGGGGGACCTACATAATATTAGACAGGTGATTTTATTGTTATGGCTGGTCGATGTATAACTTAGGTCTTTTCATAGTAGTTACTGAATAAAATACAGTAGTTTCTGTTATAACTAGTATGAGTCTGCAGTTCAAGTGGTTACATTCTAATTACATTTTAATGTCCATACCATGACTATGATTTCTAAGTGAAACTTTTGAATCAGGAAAGGTCTCCAAGCTTGTTAAAGGTCATTGATGATAAGTAGGGGATGAGGGGAGGGGTTAGTAAATATTGGTGGTAAATAGTGTTTTTCCTCAGTCCACTTTTGAATGATGATGAAATCAGATGTTACAGAGGCATATACAATCACTACTCTTCACAGGTTACTGGAATTATGTCTATATGTTCAGGAAAATTAACCTGAAATTTTATTAAAAAATAATTTATTAAAAAAAGGGAACTCTGTCTAAATTTTGAGTTCCCTGAACTGGGGTTTTAAGATAAATTGCCTGATAGTCTGTCTGCAGTTTGAACTTTTCGAAGATAAGCTGCACAGAACATTCATAATAAAGTGTGAAACAAACAGGAAGAGACTGCTGGAGAAACACTTAACCGTAGTTTCTCTTCACAGCAGTCTCTTGGCTACCCACAACCGTATCAGTTTTGCATATTCAAAACCAGCTTGCTCTCTTTGTCTCTTTCTTGGCTCTGGATTGAGCTGTTGTCACAAGGCTGTTGTCTCTTTCTCTTCGGTTTTCTCGGCAACGGCAGCCCATTCCAGAAACGCTCCTCTCACCCTTGCTGCGCTCCTCAGGCCAGATTGTGTTTTGGCTGCCTGCGACGCCACTGCAGTCTGTTCCTGGGGACGGGCGTTAACAGGCAGATAAATCAATACAATGGATGGCGAGCATCAGGGCCGAGAGAGCGACGAAGCTGTGTGCCGCCAAAGAACAAGAAGTGCTTTTGCTGGCTCATCAGTGCATATTCATTAATGCTAGGCCCACAGTTTAAGGCCTATCGAGCTTAGGGCTCTGTCTGTGGCCCACACAGGGGCAAAAAAAATCTCACCCTACCCCTGTAACATTTGTTTGTGTTCTTTGGCTAGAGTCCCCTCTATCGTCCTGTGGGCCTTTTGGGCTCTGGCTGCTAAGTTAGAATGATGCAATAAACCAAGTTTAGCATTGAGAACTGTTACTGCACTCTACCTTCTTGACCATCTGGCCTCCTATTTTGTTACACAGGGATGGTGAGGTGTCCTCACAATTTTTAATTCCATATGAATCTTTTAAGACCTTTATCCTCAGCACAACTCTTTAGTACTATACAGTGACAACTAGTTTGTTTAGTCCACACGGCTGAGGTTGGTGTAGTTTGTTGTGGTGAAATGTGATCTTTACATGGCTCTCACCTCTACCACACATGCTAACCCACAGCTTCTGAGAAAAGATTCTGTCTGCTGTAGGTTGTAGTGCAAGGAAAAAAAACTCCTGCTCATCTGAGATCTAAGCAGTTTGTTTGAGTGGGGGAGGGATGTGCAAGTGCGAAATGGTTCTTAAACAGTAACATGGACAACTCAAAGCTACTGAAACCGAAAGGACAGAACTGATGTCCTAAAACTCGCACTTGTAACTCATAAAAGACTAATTCCTTTCCCTTTTATCTTCTGAAAACACAGGCTTTTACAAATCAGTTAGGGGTGTATTTTTTTTCTTTTACTCCTAAGCCTTGGCATTTATTATTACAAATCACTCCAACCTGCTGTAGATATAGGACCCTAGTGGATACACCGCCAGCCAAAGACATTAACTCTCTTGGCTGATATTGGATGTCTTGCATATTTGTTGTGATAATACAAACTAGTTTATGGCGTCCCACCATACCACATTATACAGTAAAGTGTTTAAAGAACTGAACTGGTATAACTGATCTCGTCTGTGTATTATGGTTTGTGATCATAAGCAGTGTAATGAACCTGAGGTGTAGTTAGGTTCCCCCCAGTGTTGATATTAATGAGAAACAAGGAAATTGTAAGGCAGCTTTATTTATATTGGCCTGTGTTTTCATGCAGACGTTGCTGGGGAGCCATGAGCCTCAGTCAGTCCAGCTATGGGTTTCCTACAACCGCCAGCCCATGAGAGCAGCCCTGTTTAACACTCGTCACCCAATCACTGTAAGTACTGCCAATCACTTCTTACTGCCATTTTGCAGTATGTTTAAATCATACTACACAGTTGTATGACTTAGAAACTAATGTTTGATAGAATGAAAGTTAGGAATTCTTGCTTTCTCTGCTTATTTCAAGGATTTGTGAAGGTGAAATATTTATCATTGCTGTATGATTTATGTCGAAATAATAATAAAATACAACATGACTTTATTATGGGTGAAAAGAGTGGTGACGTTTAAGGGTTAAAGCTTGTATGACTGTCCTTCCTTGTCCTCTGCAGGAGTACTACATCGCAGATGCCTCAGAGGATCAGGTGTTTGTGTGTGTGAACCACAACAACAACGTCACGCACCTGTACATCTCGGACACACAGGGCCTGGCTTTCTCTCTCTCGCTGGAGAACGTTCTGTATTACAGTCCTGAGGGCTCAGGGAGCAACACCCTTATTAGGTACAGCAGTTATAACTTACATTTTTTCCCATTTTAATGCCAATGTCTTTTGTGAAAACAAGACTCTACACACGAGAACAACTTGTGATCAGATTCAACTCATAAACCTGTTTCTGTTTGCTTACACACATTGATCAGACATAACATCAATAGCTTTGATTATTTCATTACAGTGGCACCTGTCAAGGATTGGAATATATTAGACAGCATGTGAACGGTCAGTTCTTGTAGTTGGCATGTTGGAAGCAGTAAAGGTGTGCAACCCGAGTGGCTTTGAGAATTGTGATGGCTTGATGCCTCGTTCAGGGCTAAACGACAGGACTTGTGAGAACTGACTGACTGCAGAGCAGCAGGCTGCAGTTTCAGAACAGCACTTTCAAGGCTGAAGGCATACACAGTAGGACAACAAGTGAACTGTTGGCAAGGTCATATGCACCCGAGGATCATTAAAGTCTGTGGGGAGAGAAGGCCAGCCTGTCCGGGCCAATTCCAAAGAAAACATACTATACTGGCTGCGATGAAAATGCCTAGTATCAGACCGGTCAGAATGCCCATGTTGACCCCTGTCCACTGCTAAAATGCCTTGCTGGGTCAGAGCTATTTTGGTGGCATGAGGGGGCCCTACACAATATTAGGCATTATTAGAGGCAATATTTAATGCCCTGACTGATTTCTGCCACATTGTTTTAAATATACTTCAATATCTGCAAATATATCTGCTATAAAATAGTGTCTTTCTGCATTAAATATTCAAATTCACCTGAGCTTTTTAGTTTTGGTTCAGATGAATCCAAATGTTATTTTGTTTCAGCCAGTCTGTAACGCCCATGTTGTATCTTTGCCTCTAGTTTGTTTAGTTTTTCCACTGTCACAGCTGCCAGCCTCAGACTTGCTGTCCTGCTTCTTTTGACCAAACCTACTGCAGTTGAAATAATATTTTAAAGAAATGAATATATTCATTTTCTGCTTTCATATGTGCTAAAGTAAATCAGAATAAGTAATTGAATGGTTTGTTGGTTCACAAAACGAGCAACCAGCTCCCAGTGGACTGACGCAGTTAATGTGAAAAAGCTTTTCTCATTAAACACTTCTCAACCAATCAGATTGTGCCATCACATATGTTACGTAATAATATCGTCTCACATATTTGTTTATTGCCAGTGATAAGTGCCACCTCTGATATGTAAAGACATAGCACAGTTTTTCCCCTCTTGATATGTTTTTCAGACCACGTTTTGCAAGCTTGATTCATTCAAATAGAAAATGTTCTACTCACAAGTGTGCCAGTGAGTTTTTGGCTCTGCATGGCTCTCCTCATAAGTAGCTTATAAGGGAGTTTGCGAGGTCTCTCTGAGGATTCTAGTGCTTGTGCCTGTAGTCTGCGCTCTGCTCTTCACGGTCCAGGCACAAAGCAATCCTTCATCCCTGCTCCGCTGCTATACTGTTTCCCTGCAGCAGACAGAAGCTCTTGCTGGGCCAAGTGCCTGCTCTCCACCACGGCCGTCGTGCTGCAGCACCACTGCCTGCAGTGCACCATGCAAATTTGCTGGCTGGACTGGGCTAATGATGGTGGCGTTTTTAGAGAACACCCCGTTCAGCAGAATTAAACATCTCTGTGTTTATGGCACAGTTCAAACATTGGAATTGGAATTTCAGTAGTAATGAGATGGTTTTATTGCTTAAACTTTTATAAAATGATTCTGATATGAAACTTCTGCGCCGCAGCTGCACTACCTACAGCACACGTTTCAGATCTTCGTGGGAAGCTGTTAAAATATGTTTATTAGGTCCAGAATAATGAACAGAGCCAAGGGAAATTCTATGAAAACTGAAGGACCTTTTTAACATTGAGAATGATATAATTAGAAATATAATAAAATATATTCTAATAAAATATCTACGATGTGTGAAGATGGATCACGAAATAAATTTAAATAAATATTTACAGTATTTAAATTATAGTATCATTCAACAACATTTATTAAACAAATACTCTATTCTTGCATACCAAGAAGAATCCAAAGGTTTTTGCTTGTCGTCCTTGCAGGTACTTTGCTAATGAGCCATTTGCCGACCTGCACCGCGTGGAGGGTCTGCGGGGTGTGTTCGTGGCCACACTCATAAACGGTTCGGTCAGTGAAGACAACATGCGTTCGGTCATCACCTTCGATAAGGGCGGCACCTGGGAGCTGCTACAGCCACCTGCCGCTGACAGCCTCGGGGGAACCATTGACTGCCAGGTACTCCTCCAGAGAAAACCAGTTTTATTTAGCACTAGAACATTCCTGTTCCTGTTTCATCGATTATGTCTGCACAGTCTGGCAAATACTTGCTGCAGTTCACTGACACTGTGAACTAGAAAAGACCATATAAATGAATAATAAAAATCGTTGCCCACCAGGTGAGCATGTGCACCTTGTGCATTAACATCTAGTGCAGGAAGCAGTTGTAAGCAGACTGTTCTAGAGCTGCTTGTGTGTGTGAGTGTGGTTTGGTGAATGCCTGCATGCGTGGGGGTTGTTGGGGTGGGAGGAAGTGGTGGTGGTGTTTGTTTAAAGACTGGTTTTTTGGGTGTGCAATTAGCCTAGTTTAATAACCACACTATAAAGGCTTGTACTGAATAATCCCTGTTACCAGTACAATTTTGCTGAGAAGTGTGTGACTGTAAGTAGTTCTTATTATACGAGTAACACATTTAGCCTGTTGTCCACTGTTTCAACCGTCTATCCCCAAACCTACAGTTACACATTGAGCAGACATTGAATTTACATATTGAGTGGGTTCTGTGTTTAATATTTTTTAGCTTTCAGGCTAATGCAGAAAAGGTGCTGGAAGATTTTTAAGTAAAAAATTGTAAAAAAAAATTGATTCTTTTGTGTTTGCACCAGAATGACATTGGTCAGTAAGGACAGGCTTAGTCGGCTTGTCTGAGTGCCGAGCAAAATTATTGGATTCACCCAACCATATCTCTCTGATCTTTATGAGCAGTTGGTCGTTAGGAGGCGGTACTAGACTGTGTTGACCACCCCCTGCAGAGGGAGTCACACTAAGCACTTTTTACACTCAGCAGCTTGGCTCATGTTTCTGTCTTCATGTCTTCATGAACTTGCAATTGTACTGTATTGTATTGTTGATCTGAATCCTGTCTGATTTGTTGTCTTTCATGTTATATTTATGATGGATTGAATATGTTTTATCTGGCAACCTGATTTCCTTTTGTGGGATAATACAATTTGATTTGACTGTCTCCTTTCCATTTTTTCTTTTCATCTCTAACCTTGTCTTCTGTCTGTCTTTTTCCTTTGACTTTTTTCTGTTCGTTATTTTTCTTTTTTATTCTCTCATTATTTGTCTTTCTCCTCTGCTTTATTTTTCTTTTTCTTTCTCATTTTTTCTACATCTGTTATCTTTCTTTCTTTTGAAATTTCTTTTTCTTTCTGTCTCTGTTACACAATGTCTCTTTTTTCTCTCTTTTTCTGTCTTTCTTTCTTTCTCTATCACACTTTCTTCTTTTTTCTCTTCTTTTTTCTTTCCTTCTTTTTTTCATTATGTCTGTTTTCTCTCTCTCTCTCTCACTCTCTCTCTCTCTCTCTCTCTCTCTCAGCTCTCTAAAGGTTGCTCTCTGCACCTGGCTCAGCGCTGGAGTCAGCTGTTGAATATTCAGCTGCGCAGGATGCCCATTCTGTCGAAAGAGTCTGCACCTGGCCTTATCATGGCAACAGGTGGGTAACATGTCCAGCCCTTCTTCTGTCTGGTCACACAACCTCCAGGCCATTTTTGTGTCTTTGAGATATGTAAGAAAGATCGCAACCAAACTGTCAAGGGTACAGCTTTCTTTTTCTCAAGGCCTACTCTGAGCCTTGGTTGTGCATATGCATGTTCAGGCTCAAGCTCCCACTGAGACCCTAATACACACACATACGGTGCAGCATGTAATGATAGAGGGCAGGCGTGGGTTATTCCAGAGCGTGCCTCCGTGTGCTCACCCATTCACATCTGCTGGAAAACATTGATTTTCCTCTCTGCTAGTGTCTTCAAGGCACGCTCGTCCTCGCCGCTCTTTCTTTCTGTCTCCCTGTGTTTCCTGGCAGCAGCCGGCCCCTTAATTAAATGATTATTAGGTAATGGGCAGCGAGGAGAGGGAGAAGAGCAGGTTTTGTGAGCAATGTGTGCCCACTTTGGGCGCTATCACTGCGACACAGATGTGCTAATTATTGCTATTTCAGCCACCGGCTAATTAACACACATTTTCACACAAACACTTTCGCCTGCATCAGCAGTTGCAAAATGTAAGCTTTTCATGAAAGTTCTCCAAAAAGAAAGATAAAAAATTTGACTTTGAGGCTGATATAGCTCATTGTTAGCTATTCAAGACCATGAGATGCTGCTAAAAAGCCATGCAAGCCACCTGGGCTTTCCTTCAGGGAGCAAGAAGAGGAGCCGTGCAATTTTCACCTGTAGAGAAATTGCTGGAGAGTGCTGGAAAGATCCTGGGGGGATCGGGAGGTAGAGCCTTTCTCTGGTTATAGAGATTGAGGTGAAGGTGTGGATAGATTGAGCATCTTCTAGAAGTGCCTGTGTTTTTGTGCGAATGTGTGATGGATCTGTTTTGCTCTGACTTCCTGTCCCCTTGTCCTGCACTATTGCAGGCTGTCTGTTTCCTGTCTGTGTTGTAAGTTCAACGCCTCCATGTAAAGTTCCCTTCAGCAAAGGAGAAGTGTGTTTTCTCTGTGGGAGTGTGCTCGACTAGATGCTTGACATAGTGTGAATATTTCTTTCTTTCTTTTTTTTTCTTATTTCTGCTTTTGTGTCGTCTTTTCCCTTTTCTATTTTTTTTTTCTTTTTCCTCTTTCTTCCTTTTTTTTGCCTCATTTTTGAAATCCTTTTTTTTTTTTTGCTTTCTTTGTCTTGCCTGTGTTTTCTGCAATTTTTTTGCCCTTTTATCTCTCTGACTCTTTTTTTCTGTCACTTTAATTTCTTTTCATTATTTTATATTGTTTTTTTTGTCCCTTTCATTTTTTCTCTTTTCACTCGTGTCCTTTTTTAATGTTTTGTTTGTCCGTTTTCTATTTTTCCTCTCGTTTTCCATTTTCAGGATCTGTGGGGAAGAACTTGGCCAACAAGCCCAATGTATATGTGTCCAGCAGTGCAGGAGTCATGTGGAGAGAGGTACTGAAATGCTCCCTCACACTCTGAGTCATTAGTCATTCCTGAATTCAGATGAACAAACTGAACCTGTGTTTAGATTCTATTGATCAGTGTAGCCTAAAAATAATATATTTAGCGATTAGCATTAGCAACACACGTGTTTAGAATTTAAATGAACTCGTGCAAGTTTTAAAAAACAAAAAGGTAAAATGATCTGTTATTGTTATGGGCCAAATTCCTTTGTTCATATATAGTTTAGCATACATATTTCTAATATTGTTCCTCTAAACATATCTAATGATAACATTTCTACAGGCTCTGGCTGGTCCTCACTTCTACACCTGGGGGGACCATGGGGGCATCCTAATGGCTATTGGCCAGGGCGGCTCAACCCGAACACTCAAGTGAGTCATTATTTGTTCTCATTCACTTTATATTTACCTTATTGAGGTAGAGAAAACACTGTCCTGTGCTTCGAAAATTGATTCAGGTCGTGAAATGACAAGAGATGAATTGGTTGTCATAGATCAGGAAATGTGCACTGTGGGTCTTTTGGACATAATAGCTTTACTAGTCTGAATATTAGACCTTCACCCTAAGAGGTACAAACTTAATGATATACAGTGTTCATTAAACTTGCCACAGCTAATGGGTTTCCGTCATTTGGGTTGAGTTTGTGGCATCTCATTTTTCAAAGTAATAGCTAGTAAGCAAGATGTCTGTCTGAGGTTTTTGGTTTATAACCTGCATGTCGGACTAAAGCAGCAGCCTCAGCATCAGTCAGGTCACACTTTTCTGTTAAAGTCGGTGGCTTTTGATACTACCATTTTACTGATCGAATATTCCAGGTTCAGCACCAACGAGGGCGAGACATGGACAGAGTTCCAGTTCTCTGAGCAGGAAGTCTATGTGTATCAGCTGCTCACCGAACCAGGGGAGAAGAGCACCATCTTCACTCTTTTCGGCTCCTACGCCGACCAGAAGCACAGCTGGCTCATCCTCCAAGTCAATGCCAGCGATGTGCTTGGTGAGACTTCTCAGCTTCACAAAGACAAAATGTTTGGAAACTCCTTGTATTAGTACATTGATTACAGTTAAATTTTATTTAGTTATATGTACTATATGAATTTCATATATGCAAAATAATTTCCAATATCTGTTGTATAATAATCAAAACAATGTGATAACATTATTATAAGCTAGTGAGCAAGTTATTTTAGAAATTCTATTCAGTGTTTAAAATATTTAGGGAAAGATTAATATTCCCTGTTTAATCTGTTGATCATTTTTGTCAAGCATTCTGCCTTGACATTGGATTAGCACTGCAAATATGAAGCATTCTGAAAACCTTTCTACATCTATAAAGTCTACATCTATGGTCCACTACTTTACAGCCTCTTAGCATTGTTCTTATTCTTTAAAAGCAATGCTTTATAATAGTGGCGTCTTTCTAAAGGCTTAACATGTGCGCCTTCAGGCTCTTCTTAATTATTTTTCTTTCACTGCTTGTACAGGGCAAGTTATGACTGGTTTTGTGCCTGTACAGGCCATGAGAAGTGTTCATGAGGAGGAGCGTAGTTAAATGCTGTGTGTGTTTCACATGTCTAGGTGTGCCCTGCTCTGAGGGCGACTATAAGCACTGGTCTCCCTCTGATGAGCATGGGAACGGCTGCCTGCTGGGCCGTGAGCTGGTCTACAAGCGCCGGACTCCCCATGCAACCTGCTTTAATGGCGAGGACTTTGACCGGCCTGTCAGTCTGTCCAACTGCTCCTGCACCCGACAGGATTATGAGTGGTAAGAGCAGACATATTCACCTTAAATGTCTTCCCTTGCAGTCCGGGATCAGATCATGACCCTTAACCAAGTGTTTCACAATCCTGGTACCAGAGAAGCTCTGATCTGTTCTTACTTGTGATTTCTCTGCTCGAGCATGCTTAATTTAAGCTCATGAAGAGCCTCTAAATTATGTTGAGTTAGGAAAACACAAAGATGTGCTGGGGTGCTTCAGACAAATGTTTTAACATTAAATGAAGACCTTAAAAATGCTTTTGATAGTCATGATTTAAGGTATTACACATCTCTGAGGCTGAAACCTTTATACCACTGTTTGTGGTAACATTTTACATGAACCATGATGCATAATATTGTCATAGCCATGTGATGTCCAAGGTCACATGCTGTAGTGAATCAGTGGCTGCATTGTCATGACAGATTACATCTATTAAGTAAAGTGAAATTGATTTTGTCCACATCACACAAAGTGTACCATAATGAAATATGACCTTTGCATTTAACTCATCCACACATGGAGCAGCAGGCAACTATCAGCAGTGCCCAGGGAGCAGTGTAGTGAGAAGGTACCTTGCGCAAGGGTACCTCGGTACTGGGGCAGGACCTGAAGGAGGGACTCTTTGATCACATGGGCAAGTCCCTAACAGCTGGGCCACCATTGCCCTATTAATGCATCAGTGTTGTTACCATTAACAGTAATCATCATGACTGGTGCTAAGATGTTTGATGTCAGTTCATCACATTCTAATTTAAAGTGTCTTCACATATTGTAGTATCTGTCGTGACCGTTACCAGTAATGTAAACTTCATAAACATAAACTGTTATAAAAGCATATGACCTCTGCCATGACATGTTCATGGTATGGTTATGTAAATTTCATGTGTCAGGGTTCAAGTACAGGGTCTTCATTCACATTAGCAGCCAGGTACTCTTCAGAAACCCTGGAAATCTCCCAATAAATTCTGACAACTTTCTTTGAGACTAAGAAATGTACGTACAAAAACATTTGAAGACTCTCTCTTTACCTCGCAGTGATTATGGATTCAAACTGAGTGAGGACCTCTCTCTGCAAGTATGTGTGCCTGATCCAGAGTTTTCTGGAAACTTGTATGCCCCTCCAGTGCCCTGCCCTGTGGGCACAACCTACCGCCGCAGTAAAGGGTGAGAAATCATTAGCACAGTCGTAATGGTTTTACCACCTCAGCAGCAGTAATGTCCTTAAGGCTACAGGCAGTAAGCTGAGCATCAGTAGTCCATCGCCAGCCTTTGTTATTAGCTCTGCCAGCATGCTGCCATGTTGCATCACTCACTACTGATTACCTGCAGTGGCAAGAAGGGGGAGATTTACACAGCACCCGCTTTCGGACAAAGATTAGAAGATTAAAAAAACATGGATTAGTTAAAGTGTATAATTCGATCTGTATTTCTGTGTGTGTGTTGTGCATATGAATTTGAACATTAAGACTAGATTAAGGTGAAGGTTTTAATTATTAGAAAATTCATATACACTCTGTCAAAAGTTGTGATTGTTGCAAATGGAGATGCCTTTTATACTTCTAACGTTTCATATCAACAAGGAGAAAGATATGATGTCATGAAAATAAGAAGTTAATTGTGCTTGAACAATAGCATCACCTAGTGTCGAATTGTGGAAGAAAACAAAGGTTGACCTGATTTCTCATAATTGCTAAATAAATTCTTTAAGGCTTTTTTTCTGTGACTGCAGTGGAGTTTTCTGTGACTGCAGGTATAGGAAGGTGCCTGGGGACAGTTGCAGTGGTGGAGATGTGGAGGCAAGACTGGATGGAGAGATGCTGCCGTGTCCTGTTGGAGGTCAGAATTCCTGCAGTAGGGGTTTCACTGAGTAGAGCCCTCACTGTGAGCCTGCAGAGTTACAAATGAGCAGAGCTGACACTTTCGCACTGTTTACAAAATGGACCACACTCTTTAAAAAAAGATGGCAAAAGTGTTGGTGCCAAGAAAAACTACTTCTGGATCCATTAAGAGCCTTTCAGTGGATGGCTCTCTAAAGTCGTGTTTCCCAACTCTGGTCCTGGAGACATACTTGCCTGCACATTTGGGCCATTTTACTGCTTCTGACACAACTGATCCAAGTAACCAGCACATTAACAAGCCTTTACTGAGCTGCTGAGGGTGTAATAAAGCATGAAAAGCACTAAATACACAGGTTAGTGTTCCTCAAGGACCAGGGTTGGGAAACACTAACACTACTTTAAAGAACCTTTGTTGTAAACGAGTCTGTCTGTGGAGTCTTTATAGAGTTTAAAGAACCCCAAAATAGTTAAATGTTCTATGGCGAATCCATTTTTTAAAGGTCAGATTTATTTATAAAGCACAACCAAGGTTGGTCAAAGTGCTGATCAATGAAATTAATACAAATTAATAAAATAAAAATAAAATATTGTTAATTAAGACAGTAAGACATAAATTAACAAAAAACATTACAATAAATGTGTGTGTGTGTGTGTTTTAGGCTTTGTTATATATCATTAAAAAATTGTCTCTGAGAGTCGATCTTAAGTAATTAACACACTTTACCCCTCAGGGGTTCCTCTGTGTGTGCTCCGGCTAACTGTCTAGGTAAACACACACACACACAATATATTTTATATAAAAATATTTGATTTCAGTCAGCTATAAATTTTTAAAATAGGGTTTATGTGAACCTTCTGTGGCATCTGTTTTTGACACTTATTTTTAAGTGTGCACAGTTAGAAAGTCCTCTTTTACTGGTTGGGTCACAAAGAGCTAATTATTGTGGTCGTGAAAAAGTTAAAATGGTACCTACAGGGAGAAACTGTGGTCTTTACATGTTTCTATGCTTTCTTCAGCTGGTGTTGGACTTTTACTAAAAGTTACCATTTGGGATATATGTGATTGTACATGTCAGTGCCCCACATTGAGCTGGTCGTGTAAGGTACTGTCCCTGCAGGTTGCCTCTCATCAGCCCCCCTGAGATAACTTTGCCCTTTCTCACACTGGAAGGCTGGAAGCAAGTGATTGAGTGCCTCTCTGGTAGATGAGTTCTTTCAGCAGGTGTTCTCTGACCCGGGGCAGACAGATAAGACACTCACCCTCACTGCCCCCTCTTTCTTACTATTTGAAGCCAAGCGTTTAGTGAAAAAGTGATGGCCTTTTCATTGTTGTGCTGGGTCAGCAGTGTGAAATGACAGAGGACATTAAGCTGGTAGTCAAACCAAAAGTTGTAAAACTCATAGGATTGAAAAAAAAAAGTGCAAGTGGGAAAAAGCAGGAAAACAGCCTCAAATTTCATGAAATATTAAATAGACCCACAACAAAGTATCAAAGCACTTTAGCCTGTTTGCCCAGCACTTTTCATCCGCATATTTAAACAGTGTCAGCAGCTCTTCGTGGACAAATCCTAATGACACTAAGACTAAGAGCAATGTCCTTTTGAAAGAGCTGATCTTTTAACATGAAGGTTTTTTTTTTTTTTATGATGTTGCAGATTTTCAATCCTGCACATACATGTGTGTTACTATGTTTTCTTGTTGGTTTTATATTTCTGTGAATCCCAAAACACTTAATTTATTTATATTTATTTACCCCTTTACGTACTTAAGGATCTTTTGTGTTAGCTTTGTTTCACTTTGTTGCATGTATTTCAAGGTCTAAGTGAGATTTATTTTGTGCTTTTGCAGAGAGTAATGAGTTTATTCTGTACGCGGTGAGGAACTCCATCCACCGCTACGATCTGGCCACAGGTGCTGACCAGGCCCTGCCTCTCTCTGGCCTCCATGAGGCAGTGGCTCTGGACTTTGACTATGAGAGGAATTGCCTCTACTGGGCTGACATTTCACTGGACACCATACAGGTATGAGCACTTCAATCAAGCCTGTCCTGTGATTCAATGGTACACTTATTGACCGTTCAAGGACTTTGTCTCTTTAGAGGCTCTGTTTGAATGGCAGTTCTGGGCAGGAAGTGATCATTAGGAAAGACCTTCAGAATGTTGAGGCATTGACCTTTGACCCCATCAGCAGACTGCTGTACTGGGTGGA